>CM060331.1:1550981-1585981 GCA_030674155.1 Stramonita haemastoma
CTGTCTGTCTGTGTATACGTCTTTTTATTGCAATACTAATCTCCCTCTTGCCAGGTTGTCTGTCTGTGCTGTCTGTTGTCTGTCTGTTCAGTCAGCCCGCTTCCACTCCTGCCTGTGTTGCTGCCGAAAGGCCACAAAAGGAATTTCTCTTTTTTGAGATGCTGAAGTAATCGCTGTTTCTACTTTTTCCCTTTGGAAATAAACACACGCAGTGTCTTACCGTGTTTTGCATGCCATGCCATACCATGCCATGCCATACCGAATTAAATCACACCATGATAAGCTAACTGTAATACACTACAGTAACATACACACATTGCAAATATTACACTGCACTCAAGTCGAAACTTTTCGATAATTGATACAAAGATTCCATCATCACACAACATCTTGTCACCGAAAGAAAAACTAACAAACACAAAAAGCTTTTCAAACATTATTACCACAAACAAACGCTGAATCTCTACCCACTAACTCAATCGCCCTGTTACGAAACACACACACACACACACACACACACACACACACACACACACACACACACACCACACACACACACCACACACACCACACACACACACCACACACAGACAAATGTGGTCAAAGATTTTATCAGCCAGATTTACCCCTAATTACGTCAGACACCCCTAGATAAGCCGGCATCATGTAATTACGGAGAACAGCTTCCAGGAAACATAGCATAATGACGTCAGACGCGTTTCCCCTAATTTTCCACAGAATCCAGTTAATCCAGGAGACTAAACATCACAGTTCTGGCAGCGCTGACGTCGTTTGGCCAAGTGGCTTCTGCCTGGCTTCCGATTTTACCGCCCAAACTTGGTTTGACGTCAAATGGTGTTACCTCAGTGTTCACAGTGGAACGGTGAATGGGTGGGACGACATGACTGCTGGATTTCTTTCTGTTTGAGAAGTCAGTTATTGGAGGGTATGACAGGACACTGAAATGTTTAGGTAATGTATTTTGGAATAGCTCAGTGGTCAGAGCGCTCGCTTTCCTCAAGCTAAGGTTAGGTAGCATCGAGTGTGGTACCAGTTGGATGGGTGACCGTTTGCACACCTTGGTTTCAGTACAGTCCCCCAGTTCACCCAGCTGTAAATGGATACCTGCCCTCTTTAGGGTCAGAAGAGGTAAAGCAGCGAGGGAGAGGAGATGGACGCCGCCCTCAATATGCTGGCCTCTAGAGAAGCTGAGGTCTCTGATGCCTTGCTCCCCTACGACCACATAGATTACACAATACTACACTACGCTAAGCTACGCTACGCTACACTACATACACTTCACTACGCTACACTACACTGCTTTGCACTTCACTACGCTACGCTACCTTGCACTACGCTACGCTACACTACGCTACGCTACACTACACTACACTACACTACACTCACTCCACTACACTACACTACCTACACTACACGACACTACACTACACACAATGTGTGGGGTGCAGCACTGCCAAAACCACCACCCAGCTTTCTCACCTGTGTCCAACCAACGTTCACCTACCTGACTTCGTCTGGACTATGCCCTCTGTCTTCAAACAAAGCTTCAGAAATCCTGCTTCATGTTAACCAAACTCTAACTTCAACATAACTAGAACTATCGAGGACTTTGAAAATCAGAACTGTAAACGCCAATGGGCGATATGAGAACTCCTAACTTCAGTGAAAAAAACCTAACACAAACTGAAGTGGTACGGGCACGTCACACGAACATCTGGACTGGCCCAACCTGTCCTACAGGGAACGGTACAATATTTTATTTATTATCATTTTGTTTATTTTTATTCTTGTATTCCAAGGATAAAGGAAGAAGCACTTTTGTAGAGAGAGGAAGAGGCAGATAGAGAAAACGATGAAAAGACACCATCAGAAAGTGGACTGGCCTGAGTGGAAACGACTTGCTACGAAAAGCTGAAAACCGCAGGGAGTGGAGGAAGCTGGTTGCAAAATCTTAAGTGGTGCCCTAACTGTCCACTAGATAAGGGGATAGGTGAAGGAACTTCAAACTGCAGCGCCAAGTGGAATGCAATGAACAGAAGGCGATTTGAGAATGTATCCTCCTATGACTGTCGTAAATGCTCCCTACGATTATGGGCCATATTGCAGGTATTCCTCTATGATAGTCGTAAAATAATTCTGGGCGACAGTGCAGGGTCTGCGTCCCACGAGTGTCGTAAAATGTACAGATGAATAAAGACGAGATTGCAAAATATGCTTCCCACGATAGTTGTAAAATAGATCAGATAGTTCTTAAGGAAATGGTATGCATGATGAGGTTGTCCTAAAATAGGCCAGATATTTTGTGTTTAAATATTGCACACTTTGGGTCCTACGATTATAGAAAACCTGTTCCGCCTTTTGGAAGAGTAGGTCCGTTGTACGAGTGTGAATAAAAACAAAATTTACCAAACTGCAGCATATGGGGACTGGGTGTAAAACAAGCGCACGAGCTCATGCCATTATCCTCAAAACAAGAGAACAATAAAATAAAAACTACACACACACACGTAACTGCATACACACGGGGACAGGATGTAAAAAGCACACGAGTGTTTATTTCATTATCCTCGATATAAAAGAATAAATAAATATAAAAGAATAAATAAATAACATAAACACACACACACACGCGCGCGTGCGCGCACACGCCACTGCAACCACCACCGCCACCACCACCACCACTTAAGTAACCCCCAAATCATTGTTCCTCGTTATCTTCAACCAAGAGAGAAAAAACCCAATCAGTGAGCAAATTGTCCCCCAGGCTGCAAACATAACACGTTACAGGAACACATTTCTGGCATGTCCAATCAGAACGTATTCATCACCCTTACCATCACCCTCACCATCACCATCACCGTGGTGGCACAGCTGACGTCACGCCCTGACAGACTGACAGGGTCTGGCACTCGACCTCTGTCAGGTAACCCACCTCCAGGAAAACGCGCTGCCGCCACCAGCCTCTGGCCTTTAGTTCTCCCTGGGCTGACCCCTGTGTGTGTTTGGAGAGAGGGAGAGGTTGGGGCGTGTTTGTTGACTGTGGAGAACGGTACAAGGGCAAAGTTGGCTTCTCGCTTACCCTGTGTGTACAGCAGCACTGGGCAAGTGTTGTGCCAGTGTCAGGAAGACAAGGAGCCGGGCTATCGCTTTCACCAGGCTCTGATAGTATCAATAAAACAATGATGGCGGAGGTAAAGCGTGCCTGTAGTGGTGTGTTTGGATCCTTCTTGTTCGTGCTGATAATATGTTGCAAAGGAAGTATAGCGTGAATATGAAATAGTGTGTTTGAGACCCGTTGGGGGGTTTGTTCGTGTTGATATGTCACAAGGGAAGTATACGGTGCGTTTAATGTGTTTGGGCGGACTTTGGGGGTTCGTTCGTGCTGATAATATGTTACATGTTTGTCCATGTGTTCGAGGATGACCTCCAAAGCAGCAGAGGAGGTGCTGCTGTTTACGGAAATGGGGCAGAAATTTGATGATAGTGGAGGTGCCTTGCATGTTAGAGAAATGTAGGACCAGCCTGTTTTGATCCTGTAGGGTTCTTGTTCGCACTATGCGTTTAGCGTGTTTGAGACCAGTTGGGGTTAAGGTTCTGATTGTGTTGATCTGTTAAACAGGAAGTACAACGTGCGTATAGTGTGTTTGGAACATGGAAAGTTCTTGTTCGTGCTGATAGGCTACAAGGGCTACCAGGAAAGTATAGGGTGCTTTAGCCTGTTTGGAACCTGTGTGTGTAGGGGGAAGAGGAGGGGTGTCTTTTCACTGATGTGTTTTGTATGTTGTTTTCGTAGAAACGACATGCGGTAATAGGATGTGGAATGGCGTGGTGCAGTGGTTAAGACTTTCATTAGCAAGCTGTGGCGCCGAGTGTTCTGAAGTCACCGTCTGAGTTCTGAAAGGGGCTGTATTGTGGATCCAAGGGAGGGGGGGGGGGGGAGGATCTTTAAGGAAATTCCAGGTAAGCTTATCACAGCCTCTTCCTGCCTTCACTTCTGTATTGTGCATTATGTCTACAGATTATCAACATATGTGCCTTAAAGATCTGGCTATGTGTGTTAGTGTTCTCAAAGTTTGAGAACATGAAAACATACATAGATTGCATATGAAGCTTAGCCAGAAGTCTTGTCGTTGTTGTTGTTGTTATTGTTATTGTTATTGTTGTCGTTGTTGTTGTTGTTTGTTGTTTCTTCTTCTTCTTCTTCTTCTTCTTCTTCTTCTTCTTCTTCTTCTTCTTCTCCTCCTCCTCCTCCTCCTCCTCCTCCTCCTCCTCCTCCTCCTCCTCCTCCTTCTTTCGTCTCCTCCTCCTCCTCTTTCTCCTCTTCGTTCTTCTTCTTTCTCTGTTTTTGCTTTTCACATAAATGTACACGCGCACATGTTGTACACACACTCGTGCGCACACATGCACACGCGCGCGCATGCGTGCGCTGTCATCCCCAACACACACACACACGCGCACACACACACACACACACACACACACACACACACCCCACCACACACACACACACACACACACAACCACCACACGTACACACACTGACCCTCCCCCCTACACACACACGTACACACACACTCACAGCCCCACCCCCACCCCCACATCCCACCCACCCTAGTCACACAACATCGTACAACAAACACTACAAAACCTATCATCAAGCTCTAATTAATGCCAGAACCCTCCACTTTCTGGCTCTCAGAGAATCCTTAGAAGAGAGAGAGAGAGAGAGAGAGAGAGAGAGAGAGAGAGAGAGAGAGAGAGAGAGAGAGAGAGAGAGAGAGAAGGAAAAAAAGGTTCTCCCTCCCTTACTGACGTCATCCTTTCACCAGATATCCATCATCACGATACAGCTGACGTCACGGCATGTAACTCTGCAATATCTTTACATCTGTGAGCCATCGCTCCCCAGGCCAGACCACTTAGCTTGCTGACTGCAGAGTGTTTGCTGAGGGAAAGTTGGCAGTGCGGGCTGAGGCTGGAGACTGTTGAGGTATGCTGAGGACCTGTGTAAACAGCCTGCCTGTTGAGGAATAGACAGGCTGAGTAAAAGAGAAGGAATGTACAGGCTGAGTAAACAAGTGGTTGAGGAAGTTATAGGCTGAGGTAAAGAAAAGGAGTGTACAGACTGGAAGTAAACCAGACTTTGAGGAAATTACAGGCGGAGTAAACCAGACGGTTGAGGAATAACAGGCGGAGTAAAAGAGAAGGAATGCACAGGCTGAGTAAACCAGACTGTTGAGGAAATGACAGGCGTGAAAACAGACTGTTGAGGAAATGACAGGCTGAGGAAGCCAGACTGTTGAGGAAATGACAGGCTGAGGAAGCCAGACTGTTGAGGAAATACAGGCTGAGGAAGCCAGACTGTTGAGGAATGACCATGAGGAGTGAACAAAGCCACAGTCTTCCAACTGACAAGGAGCAAGGTCCTCTCCACAGCCTGTTGGACTTGGGGGAGGAAGGGGGTGAAATGCTACCATCTCTTTATTCGATTTCCCTGTGTGTGTGTGGGGGGGGGGGGGGGGGGGGGGGGGGGGGGGGGGGGTACACATATGTGTACACATGAGCAAGCTCATGAAAAACAAGTATATGTCCGGAGAACTTTTTGGGGAGAGAGGAGTTTGCACCGATGTTAAGTCCAGGGAAAACTCCCCTTAAACGGGATTCGAACTCGGGTTGTCAGATTGCGAGTGCAATGTTCTAACCACGAGACTATCCCGTCTCCCTGCAGGGTATGTTTGCGTGGTTCAATGATCCACATGATGCTTGCATGAACTGCAGTGCGTTTAACGTGTATGGGGTAACTATCTTCTCCGTGTTTGTCTCCCAGATGGGAATGATGGCACTTGCAGGTCTGCACTGAGAGCTGTTCCGGGATTTCATTTTAAAAAAATCCCCAGACCTAGTCTTAGTTTGTCAGTCCCCGTTGCCGGGATTCGAACCCATGACTTCATAGACACACGGATAGAAAGTCGTCTGCTTTATTAACTGAGCGATAGCGGGTATCACCTGTGGCCAGAGATGAGGAGGAAGATAGAGAATTGTGCTACAGGCGCTGAAATTGTAGACCCCCGTGTTTATATCCTGAAGATGTTTTGGGCCTGTTATCTTGTCTGTTTGCTTTTCTGAAATCTTCTTGTTTTTCTTCTTGTTCTTGTTCTTCTTGTGCTTCTTCTTCTTCGCAATTTTTCGCAATTCTTTTTTTTGCAATTCTCAATTCTTCGTAATTCTTCTTCGCAATTTTTCTTCTTTGCAATTCTTCTTCTTTGTAATATTTCTTCTTCTTCACAATTCTTCTTCTTCGCAATTCTTCTTCTTCTACGCAATTCTTCTTCTTCGCCACTCTTCTTCTTCTTCGCAATTCTTCGTAATTCTCAATTCTTCGCAATTCTTCTTCGCAATTCTTCTTCTCTGGAATTCTTCTTCTTCTTCGCAGTTTCCTTCTTCGCAATTCTTCTTCTTCTTCTTCGCAATTCTTCTCCTTCGCAATTCTTCTTCTTCGCAATTCTTCTCCTTCGCAATTCTTCTTCTTCGCAATTCTTCTCCTTCGCAATTCTTCTTCTTCGCAATTCTTCTTCTTTCATAAAGCAGAGAGCACTTGACGGGATGTTAAAGAGGGATGACAGGAGTATATCATTTTCATATACAGCTGTTTGTTTTTTCTGTTCTCTCTTTTCTCTGTTATTTTTGGTTATCTTTGATGTTATTGTCTGTGTACTCCTGGTATTTCTTTCATGTCTTTCATTGTTTTTCTTCTCTTTTTTTCTGTTCTCTTCACTGTCTCATTTTTTCTTCTTTTTGTTCTTTGTTTCTTTCTGTCGTTTACTTTAGTTTTCTCTTTGTTTTGCTTTCATTTTTGTGTTGGTTGTCGTTCGTTGCTGTTTTATGTTTTGTTTTGTTTTGTTTTGTTTTGGCGGGGGCGGTGCAGGTGAGGATTGTGGAATTCTTGTTATCTTTTGATTCTTTCGTCTCAGTTTCTATCTCTGCCACTCCCCCCCCTTTGAGGTTCGTCCTTGTAAACCCCCACCCCACCCCCCCCCCAAACCCCCCTTTCTACCCCCCCCCCCCCCCCCTTTCACACCAGTTTTTCTGGGGGGGATAGATAGAAAAACGTTCCATGGGGTGCTATGTTTTTTGGGCAAAACCCGTGGGGGCTTGCTGTCTACAGAGGCGTGTAAAGCATCTGCACGGGCCTTCTGACTCTGCCTTTCGAGAAAATGGAAAAAAAAGAAAAAAATTTAAAATGCTCGCAAACTAACAAGACAAAGGAAAAAGGAGAGGAGAAAAACGCAAGAATTTTTTTTTTACCCACATTTGATAGATGGGCCTATTTGAGGGGGGATTTTTTACTTTTTTTTACTAATATAATGAAAATAAGACAGAAATTTAAGCGCAATCTTGCAAAAAAAACAAAAAACAACAACAATCAGAGCGATAATATTTATTATTAAAACTTTTTCTTTCATTTCAAAGACAATGGAATAAGCTTTCTTTTCTTTTTACATTCTTTCCCCGGTTTTTCAATTTTTAAATTTTTAGTCACTTCCCCCACAGCACAACAATGAAAATGCCTGCTTTTCCGAAAAGGGGAAGTTTAACGTGTGCGCCAGATTTCTTTTTATGGTCGCCTGCCTGTTAGGACACTCTCTCTGTCTGTACACCCTCGTTGTTGGGGCTTCACGGGAGCTGTCTTTGTCGTGGTGTGTGGTTTTGTGTGTGGTTTTGGGGGTGTGGTGTGGTGGTGTTTTTGTGTGGTGTGTGTGTGTTCTTTTGGGTGTGTTGTGTTGTTTGTGTTGTTTGTTTGTTGTTGTTCTGTCCTTTTCTGTCTTCTTTCTTCTCTGCCTGTCTCGTTTCTTCTTTCCTTCTTCTTCCTGTTCCTGCCGTCTCTTTCTCTCCTCTCTCTCTCCAAAAACCTCTCTCCCCCTCACCTTCCTCCCCCTCTCTCTCTCTCCCTCCCCCTTATCCTCTCTCTCCCCCCCCTTCTCCCCCTCCCCTCCTCCACACGGCGTAAAAAACAAAATCAAACAAAACATGTCTGAACCTTTTGCAACTCAATGCTCAAATAAAATCGCCTCTAAGAAGGGAGAGCACTATGAAACCTCCAGGACCCACCCCAAAAACATCTTCCCCATCCCCCAAAGCAACAACAGCAGCCCCTACATAATCGTAAATGTAAGCCTGTTATTTGGGACTTTGCACAGGAACATTATCGCTGAAACTAATCCCCCCTAAAAATGCCCGTGGTTTTGGGGCAATCTTTTTTCTTGTATAAAATACTATCAAATATTATCTTCACTTCCAATTCGTTCTAAATATTTCCCCGAAATTTTGGGGGAGGTGGTGGGGTTGCGGTTTTTGCATTAAACAAGAGAAGAAGAGAGAGAATAAAAGAGGAAAAGAGAGAGAAGAGAAAAGAGAGAGAGAGAGAGCTGTGCTCCACCTCACTGCGGGTTTCCATTTTCGGGTCCATTACTTCACGCTTTACCCCCCACCCGTACAAAGGGAGAAATCATATATGGGAAGGTAAAGAAAAACTTTCCCCAAAAAATTGTGGTCTAAAGAGCGAGGCATCAAAACCCCAGCTTCTCTAGGGCCAGCAATTAAGGGCGCACCCACCCTCTCCCCCGCTGCTTTATTTCCCCTAATTCTAAAAAGGGGCAGGTCCCCATTTACACGGATGAACGGGGGGAAAATGTGCGAAGCCAAGACGGCAAACGGTCACCCTCCACTTGAAAACCCACACCATGCTATTTTAACTTGACTTGAGGAAAGCAGTGCCCCGACCACTGACTACCCCTTTCCCCGGGTAATCTTTTTTGCAAAAAAAAAAGGGCATGAACTGCAATCAGGAAGAAAAACAACTAAATAAAAGGACATATCAGCATGACAGTTTCCCCCCTCCACGCCCACAAATACCCCTGACCTAATCCATCGATCATGAACAGTCTTTTCTGGGGGGTTCAACATGAAATTTAAATTCTTATTGATCTCTTTGGTGTGCTCTCACAGTAAAGTCTGAAATTAGGTAGTGTTATTTCAAATACGGGTTTGGTTGACACTGATTTACATTGACTTATTATTTTTTTTCCCCACCAAACAAAAAAATCTCGACATAAACATGAAAGTAACGCCCTTTTTTTTCATGTCGAACTTTGCACAGAAGGTTAAAACCCTGAAATTAATCACCCGTGAAATGATTCGGTGTTTTTTTCTTTGCTCTCCATTACCCTGATTTGATAATAACCAACATTGCAGGGGGGTTCAATTCAAAGTCTTTTTCGAAATTATCTTTTTTCCCTTTTTGGAAAAAATAACGGGGGTGGAAATTTTTCATCAAATAAACTGGGGGCAAATAAGTTTTGTTTTGTTGTTTTTGGGTTGTTGAACGTCCCCAGCTTAACACTCGGGGGGTAACCCAGAAGCACCTGACTCATTCATACCCACCTAAACATTGTGAATTAAAATTTGCACACTGAATGAGAAGTTTCGTGAAAGACAGCTTTCAAGTACCTCGCCATATGGGCAACCATACTCCGATCAAAAAGGATTTTTTCCCCTTTTAAAATAAGTGCATTTTAGGAAAACTTGGAGGGCTGAAGGCAATTCAACACTTTTAAAACAAAATTTTTGGAAACCTTGGCAATTATGATATCAATAACTGACCATTTTTTTTGGGCCCTGGGCCAGAATTAAATAACTGCATCGACTTATTGTATCAGCACCTTTAAGGATCCTAGCTTCACAGCACCAAGGTTTGGTTTGAATAAATTTAAATTGTTTTATTGATTTTTTATTCAAAAGAGAAGAAGATAAAAAAATCAGTCATTTGATTGGGTTGTTTTTTTTTTTTTATTATTTTTTTCCCTGTGAAAAAGGGGGATGGTTGATAGAACAAATTTCAACCTTCAGAAACTGGCGCGTGTGAGAGCAATGAGCCTTTGATTGTGTGCGATTGATTTTGTGAGTTTTGTTGTTGTGTTTTTGTTCCTTGTTGTTAGGCTTTTTTTGATTTCTCCCCATATATTTCTTTGCTGTTTTTTGGTCCATTATATTTTTGTACTTGAACTGCTTTTTTTAATGTCGGGGATAAGTAATTATAGACTTATCTAAAATTTAAATTTTCTAACAAAAAGGGGGAAAAAACTTGAAATGATTTTCGTTTTGATTGACTCACTAAAACTCTAGTCTGCTGTCTGCTTCGTCTGTTCTGCCCTTTGTCTCTGTCTGTTGCCCCCCCCCCCCCCCTCTTCTCCTCCCCTTTCCCTCCCTCTCTCCCCCCCCGTCCCCCCCCCGACGTGATTGAACCAGCAGAACAACACAACGTGGTGAAGCCTTTTACAACTGCAGTCTCTGCTCACATTAATTTTATTCGCCTTCAGGAAAGAAAGATGTGCCCGCATCCGGGGGACTCACCCTGGCGATAGCATTCCCCTTCAAACTCCACACATTACACGAATTCGATTGAATCGATAAATGAACGCACCTTTTATGTCCTTGTTTTTGTTGTTGTGTTGTTGTTGTTGTCTTTTGTTGTTGTTTTGTGCGTTCCCCATTTTTAACACTCGGGGGGTCACCCAAAGGCACTCTGACTCATAAACCATCCTACCAGGAACACTTTGGGGGTGAAACTACCGAAAAAAAATTTTCGTGTGTGACTGTTTTCAAGTACTCGCCATATGGGAAAACCTACCCCTGACTTCAGAATTTTTTCTCCTTTAAAGGGAATCGGGTTGTTATTGAAGACGTCATGGCTAAGGCAATCTCAACACAGCAGTTACAACATACATTTATGAAAGCGGGCCTTGGGCATCACTACCTGAAAACAGTTTTGGGGCCTTCCAATTTTGCTCTGGAACTGAGACCTGAAACTAATCCACCCTAAACCCATAAACTGACTTCTGGTGGCGTTGTGGAGTGTTTCTGTCCTATCTCATTAATCTGCTGAGTTTTTGTTTAATTCTCAACAACGCCAGAAGGGGCTTTTGAATTCACTGTATTGATCTTATTGGTATTGCTCTCAAAATTTACAAAAACCTACTGAAGGTGGAATATTTATGTCCAAAATGGGTTGGTGAAACCAATCACATTGATCTGACTGGTTTTCTCTACTGAAGAAGAGTGAAAACGCAGCACCCAAGAGTTGGTTAAAAGGGAACACGGGGGGAGGGAGGGGAGGGGGGGGGGATAGCTAGTGGTTAGAGCGCTGTATTTGTGATCTAAAGGGCCGGGGTTCAAGCCACCCCCCTGAGTCCCCTTTCCGACACATTTTCCCCCGCTTTAACCATCTGTGGAAAACTATATATAAACCAAGATCCCTGCAGAACGTGCGCAGAACACTTCCCGCAAAAGTTAAAAATTGTTCCATCCCCAAACAATGCGGCTACCTAAAGGGGCTGAAAAAGGTTCACCCAAAAACCCACCATCAATGAACCTCCACTCTAGCGGGGAAACAAAAAACAAAAAACCCTGTTCCACTTGGGAGGGGTGGCCATTGCCATGCAAGTGAGGACTTTTCCCAAACCGTCACATGTCTTGGTCGTTGTAGACACCCCCATAAAACGAACCTGCCTAAATGGGGGGGCAGAAACTTTTGAAATTGCAAACCCCATTTAGGAACCTCAAGCTCCATCCGAAAAAACAAACCCAAAAAAAGAAGAAAAAAATTAATTCTATCGATTTATTGATTGTTTTATCATAAAGAAGGAATGGCGGTAGCTCTATATTTTTGAAATGTTCCCTCTAAATTTAAATTTTGCGGTAAATTTCTCGGTAAAGAAATAATTGATGATGATAAGGATTAAAATCAACCGTCCATGCCAACCTGGAATGAAGAGGGGAAAATGACATTTGATTTTGGGGGAGATAATTTCGTGAATTTTTTTTTTTTATATATCATTTTTACTGCCAGATGTATTTTCCAAATGATTTACTTTTTAACAAAAAAAGAAAATTCTTTAATGTGTCACGTTAATGAGTCGTTTTTATGCCCCAACGTTTTTTTAAAAAGGGAGATAATTGTTTTTTTGACTGCAAAACCTCACCTGTGTTGAATCACTGTTTTTTCTTGGGGGAGTCTGTCTGCTGCTTTTTCCCCTGTCTGTCTGCGTCTTCTGTATGAATTTTTATGTTCTGAATATTTAAACAATTTTTTCTTCATTTTATTGGTGGTCTGCTGACAGCCTGTCCTCTTTTCTCTGCCTGTATCTTTCTTCTTGTCTTTCGCCCTTCTCTCTTCTGCCTCACTCTTTTTCTCCCTTGTCTCTGTCCCTTTTTCCTTCCCCCTCGCCTTCTTCCCTTTCCCCACTCTCCTCTTTTGTCTCCTTTGTCTCTCTATCACCCCTCCCTCCCTTTTCCCCCCCCCTCTCGCTTTTCCACCCGCAGTGAATTCCCACTTCATGTTGAAAAACCCCCAACGCAAACCCTGTGTGAAACCCCCCCTGACCGCTGATCAATTAATTAATCCCCTTTTAGCAAGGGAAGCACGCCAAAACTGTCAGGGGACATCACTCCTACCTAAACCCCCCCCTCTTTCCCCATGCGAAAAAACAGCAATGGGAACTAATCGATGATAAACCCCTGTTTATTTGAACTTGGGCAGGGAAAATTTTTTGAAAAAAACCCCTGGAAATGGGCCCGGGTTTTTGGGAACTTTCTGACGTAATGTATTCATCGCCCGTTGATATAAAAATTTAAACATGGCATAAGACTTAAAACCAGGGTCCAAAAAAACCAAAAATTCTCCCCAAAACTTTTTTCTGCCTTTTCGCAAGACTCAATTTCCCCCCAGTAAAAAGGGGGGAAATTTGTTTCTATCTATTATCTATCAATAATCTATCTATCTATCTATCTAACCCTTTTATCTACATCTATCTAAACCCATCATCTATCTACTATTTGTAGCTGGCACCCGGGGGCCCCCCCTAAAGCTGAACCGTTTTCCCCCTCCCCCCCTTTTCCCCTTTTTTAAAAAAGGGGCCCTTTCCCTTCCTGAGTTTCCTCCCTCCTTTCCCTTGGTCCTCTTTTTTTTTTTCCTTGCATTTTTTTTGTTTTTTCAAGTCCTTTTTAAAAACCCAACGGGGAAAAAAATTGAACCCCTAACCCAGGTACTCGTACCCCCGGGTTTTGTGGAACGGCCTCCGGTGGGGGTTCCCTTTTAAAAACCCCACACATCCCCGGCCAAAACCGAGACCCCGAAATTTAAACTGGTTTGGGTCCCAGTTTTTTTTCCCCGGATTCCCCAAATCCCGGACCCCCGAAATCCCCCCCCAAATTTTTCGGTTTTTCTTTTTTTTGTTTTTTTTTTTTTTTTTTTGTTTTTTTTGAAATTAATTTTTATACATGGGTTTTTTAAAAAAACATTTTTTCAATTTTCTTCCCTTCAAAAATCAATCCCTTTTCTCCCCCCCCTTTTTTCCTCTCTCTCTCCCCCTCCCTTTTTAATTTTCCTCCTTTGGGAAAAATCAACCCCCCTTTTTCCCCTTTTTTCCCCCCCTCCTCCCCTTTCCCCGTGGGGAAAACGGGGGGGGGGGGGGAAACCCGGCCCCCAAAAATCACCCTTTATTGGGAACCAACCCTTTACCCGGGTAATAGGGGGGGAAAGGGGGGCCCTTTCTTGGTTTTCCCCCTTGCCCGGGCTCTTTTTTTTTTTTTCTTTACAGGATTTTTGGGGAAAAAAAACTGAAAACCCCCGGTGTGTTGGGGGGTTGGGATGTTTTTTGTTTTTTTTTTCTGGCACTGTTTTCCCGTAGGGCTCTTCAAACTTTGTTCTTTTTCCCTTTTTTTTTTTTTTTTTAAAAAAATTTTCCTTTTCTCCCTTTTCCTTTTTTTTCCCCTCTTTTCTTTCCCCCCTCTCCCCTTTTCCCTTTTTCCCCCTTCTTTGTCCTGTTTTCTTCCCAATCCCTTTTCTCTCCCCCATCCCCCCCTTCATTTCCCCTTTTTTGGGGTTTTTTTACCACAAAGGGGAAATTTCCCTTTTCTAAAGCTTTTTTTTTTTTTTTTTAAAACTTTAATTACCCGAAAAGGGGGGGGGTAAAAAAGCACAAGGTTTTTATTACCCCCCAAAAAAATTTTTTTTTCCCTTTCCCCCCTTTCCTTTCTCCTTCTCCCCCCTCCCTCCTCTCCCCTCTCTCCTCTCTCTTCCCCCCCTTTTCTCTCTTTCTTTTTTTTTTTTTTTTTCCCCTTTTCCCCTTTCCCTTTTTTTTCCCCTTTTTTTGTTTTTTTTTTTTTCCCCTCCCTTTTTTCCTTTCCCCCCTTTTTTCCCCTTTTTTTTGTTTTTTAAAATTTGTTTTTTGTGGGGTTGGGTTTTGGGGCCAATTTTATTTTTTAAAAGGAAAAACAAACAAAATTTTTCCCAACACAAAAAAATCCCAAAATTCCCTTTTCCCGGCCAAAAAAAAGAAAAAAAAAAGAATGGAGAAAACATTTTACCCCCCCCCCCCAAAACCCCCCCCCAAAAAAGACAAACCAAAAAACAAACCACAACAAAACCCCCAAAACCAACTGGTTTTCTGGGAAAAAGCCAAAAACAAAAACAAAAACCAACAAAAACCCAAAAAAAAAAAAAAAACAAAAAACAAAACAAAACCCTTTCCCCCGAATTAAATTTTTTTTTAATTCCCTTCCTCCAAAAATTCCTTGGGGTTTTTTTTTTTTTTTTAAAAACACTTCCCTTTTTTTGTTTTGAAACAAACTTTTTTTCCCCTCTTTTCTCTCTCTCTCTCCTCTTCCTTTTCCTCCTCCCTCCCTCCCTTCTCCCTCTCTCTCCCCTCCCCCCCTCTTTTCTTCTTCTTCCCCTTCCCTTTTGGGCTGTCGTCTGTCTTCTTTCTCTGTCCTGTCCTTCTCGGTCCTCTCTCTCTCTCCTCCCCCAAACTCTCCTCTCCTCATCCCCCTCTTTCCCCCTCCTCCTCTCTCTCTCTCTTTAAACTTTTATCCCTTTAATTTAATTTTTTTTTTTTTGGTTTGAAAGGGGGGGCTTTGTTATTTTTTTTTTTTGGGATTGGGGTTTTTGAAGGGGTTTGTTTTTTTTTTTTTGCTTTTTTTTTTTGGTTTTTTTTTTGCAAAACCTTTAAAATTTTTTTTTTTCAAAAAAATTTTTTTTTTTTTGGTTTGGAAGATATTATTATCATTTTAAATTTTCATAGGGGGGGGTTTTTTTTTTTTTGGACCCGGGGGGGGGAAAAAAGAAATTGGGGGGAATTTTCTTAAAAAAAAAAAGAAAAAAAATTTTAATTTTTTTTATGTTTTTTTATTTACCCCTTTCCCCCCCCTCCCCCCCCTTCTCTTAAAATTTTTTCCCCCTCCCCCTCCCTTGCTCCCTCTGGAAAAAAAATTTCACTTCACCTTTCCCCTTTTACTTTCCCTCCCCCCCCTTAACTGCCCTTTTCCAAAGCCCCCGTAAGGGGGGAAAACCCCCCAACAAAATTTTTTTTTCAACAACCTGGAATAGGGGAAAAAAAAAAATTTCCTTTTAAATAGGGGGAAAAAGCAGGGACTAAACGAAAAAAAAAGGTTTTTGGAAAAATTAACCATTTCCCCGGATTGGCACTTTATAAATCCAAAACCAAGGTTGGCCCCCCTTTTAAACCCCCCTTTGACTTTTTTTTTAAAAAGGCCCCCCCTTAAAAAATTTTAATTTTTTTTTTTGAGGGAAAAAGGGGAACTTCGCGTTAAGGGAAAATCGGGATTTTTAGGGGGGGGGGGAAAGGAACCTTGAAACGGGAAAGGGGGAAGCCCACCCCTGAACAAGGGCCCCAAACTACCATTTTTTAAAAAGGGGTTTATTTGTCCCCTTTTCCTTCAGGACCCTTTCGGGATGAAGGGTGGTCAACCCAACCCCGGGAAAAGTCCCCCCCACTTTTTCCCCTTCAATCCCAAAAAAAAGGGCCCCACGATTGTTCCCCAAATTCCCGACTCTTCCAAAACATTTTCTAAATTTAAAATTTTTTAACCCCAAAAAAAACCCCACCAAAACCCCCCAACCAAAAAAACCCAACCCCCAAAAACCACCCCAACCAACCCCCCAGAGAAATAAGTTAGAAAAGGGGGTTTCCCGCCGAATAAAAATTTTTTTACAAAGCACCCCCGCCTTTAAAAAAAAGGGGGGCCCCTTTTATTATCCAACCATTTTTTTCCCCCCCCCCCCAGTATTTTTCTTCCCTTCTTTAAAAAAGGGGGGAGAAAAAAAACCCCTTTTGGGCCATCCCAAACCAACCCGGACAAGGCCCCCCCAAAAAAAAAATTTTTGAAAAAAAAACCTCTTAAAAAAAAAATTTTGGGGGTAAATCTGCTCACCCAAACCCCCCAACCCCCCGGTTCCCCCCTCAGAGGTTTTACCACATGCTCTTAAAAAACGCTGCTCCCCCCAGCTTTAAGGGGCGGAGATTTAAAAAAAAAAAAAACCCTTTAAGAAAAAAAGGGGGAAAAATTTTTTGTTTTACCCCCCCCCCAAAAAAATACTTTAAAGGGGTTTTTAAATATTGCAAAACCCCGGGGGGGAAAGTCATCCCATTAGTAACCCCGCTCGATTGCTTTTTTAAAAGAAGTGCTTGCCCTGGACCCCCCCCCTTTGAGAAACTTTTCCCCTTTTATCAAACCGCGTGGGGGTTGTTTTTGGAAAAGGGGGGGGGCTTTGGGGGCTCTTTTAAAAGGGGGGGGAAATTTATTGTGAAAATTTCCCTCCCCCCTTTTTATTTTTTGTGATTTTTCTTGTTGTTGTTTTCTTTTTTTAATGTTTTGTTTGTTTGTTTGTTTGTTTGTTTTTTTTTTTTTTTTTTCTTCTTTTTTTTCCCCCCCCCCTTTCCCTTTTTTTTTTCCCCCATAATCCTTTGCAGTTCCCCAAATGCATAGGTTTCCTTTTTGGGGGGAATAAACTAAAGGGGCGATGCATTTTTTTTTTTTGTTTTTTGTGAAACCCAAAAAAAGGAAGGGGGGGGACATGCTGTTTGACCTTGTTTTAAATTTTGGGGGGAATAAATATAAATTTTTAAGTATATAATGAGGGCAATTACTTTCTCTCATTTACCTTGGAGCCTGGTTCCCCTCCCCTTGAAACCCCCCGCTCCCTTTTTTTGGGGTTTTATCATAAACCCTTTTAATTTAATAGGGTGAAAAGGAAGAGCCGGACTCCGAAAGCGCACCCCAAAAAAAAAAAGGGAAAAAAAAAAAAAAAAAAAAAAAGGAAAAAAAAAAAAAAAAAACAAAAAACAAAAAAACCCCAAAAAACCAAAACAACAACATTTCCCCCCCAAAAACCCTTTTTTTTTTTAATCCCAAAAATCCCCCCAAAACCCTTTAAAATTTCAGAACAAAAAAACAAGGTCCCCCTTGGAATTTTTTACATTCCCCCCCCCAAAAAAATTTTAAACCAGCCGGAAAAAAACCACTTAGAAATCCCTACCCTTTTTTTTGGGGAATTTATACCTGGGGGAAAAAAAAACAAATTAATTTGGGTTTATCATTTTCCTTTTAACTTTCCCCCCCCCCCTTTTCCCCACGTCCCCCTCCAACCAATTCCCTTTTTCCCTACCCTATTTTTTTCCCCCTTCCTTGGGGGGGGGGGGGGGGGGGGGGGGGGCCCAAAAGGGAAAACCCCCCCAAAAATAAAAAATTTAAAAAACCCATCCTTTGCAGCTATAAGAAACATTTAAATTAACCCGTAAAATTCCATCCCTTCCTTTAGGTTTAAAAAACGTTTTCCCCCACTTTTGGAAAGACCAAAAGTAAAAAAAGGGGAAAAATTATTAGAGGGGAAAATTTTTGGTCCCTTTGGGGGGGGGGGGGGGGGGGGGGGGTTTTTTTTAAAGTTAAGTTTAGGCGTAAAAAAAAACCCCGTTGGGTTTTTTTTTGCCCTTTTGGGCCCCATTTTTTCAATTTTCAACCAAATTTGGGGCCCCTTTCCCCCCAAACCCTTATTGGGCCAAAAAAAAATAAAATTAAAAGCAAAACATTTCCCGCGCCTTTTCCCCTTTTCCCTTTTTTTCCTTCTTGTTATTTGTTTCTCTTTCTCTGCCGCTTTTTTGTCTTTGTTTTTTCTTTTGTCCCTTTTCTCTTTCTCTTTTTTTTTCTCTAACCCCTTTTTTCCCCCTTTTTCCCCCGCCTTTTCCTTTTCTTCCCTTTTTTCCCCCATTTTCCTTTTCATCTTTATTTTACTTGAATTTATTTTACTATTTCATTAAAACAAATTTTTCCCCCTACCAGGTTTTTAAAAACACCCCCCCAACTGCCCGGGAGTGCAAGGCCCTTTTCCCTTCAGAAAAAGGAGATTGAACTTAAGGGGCGTAAAAAAAACCCTTTTCAACCCCCTTTTAATTGGTTGGGGGGGACCTTTAAAAAAATTTTTTTCTTTTTTTTTATTTTTTCAAAAAGGGGACGAACAAATCCAAAAAAAAAAACCTAAAATTTTGAAAAAAATTTTTTATTTTAAAAAAAAATTTTAAAAAAAAAGGGTTTTTTTTTTGAAAACACCTTCCCCCCATTTCCCATTAAAAATTCCTCCGCAAAAAATTCGCGTTTAACCGAGAACACCAGCAAACCCAAAAATTATACTTTAACACTCCATACCGGACTCCATTTCTCCCCAAAAATACACAAATTTTTTTTTATTTTAAAAAAAATTAAAATACCCCAATTTTTTCCCCCTTTTAAAAAAATATTCAGGGCCCCCAATAAATGTGGTTAATTTCTTTTACTTTTCCCCTTTGGGATTTTTTTTGGTTTATTTACATAGTTGTCTTTGTTGGGCTTTAAAGGAAATTTTTTAACATTTTCAAATCTAACCAGTTTAGACTTTCTTTTAAAATTTTTATTTTGAAACCTTCACCCAAAAAAAAAACCCAAAAAATTTTCAAAAACAAAAAAAAACACCCCAAAAAAAAACCCCCCCAAACAATCACCAAACAACCCCACCCCCCCCCAAAAAAAGGTTGGTTTTCCCCGGGGAAAAAAAAAACCCCCCTATGGAAAAAATTTTAACCCCATTCCCTCTTCTTTTTTTTAAAAATTCCCGGGGGGTCTTTTCCCTTTTCAATTTTTTTTTTTTCTTCCCCTTTTTCCCCCTTTTTTTTTTCAATCAGTTGGATAATCAACCCCCACAAGGGCCCCAACTTCCCCACTTTTTCTTTTTAAATTTTGGGTTTCCTCAGGGTTTTTTTTCCCCCCTTTTGGGTTTATCTTCTTTTCCCCTTTTTTAAGTTTTGGGGAGTTTTGATTTTGGGGGGTTTTTTTTTGGGTTTTTTTTTCTGTTGTTGGGGGGTTTTTCGGGGTTTTTTTTTTTGTTTTATTTTCCCTATTTCTCTCCTTTTTTTAATTTAAAAAATTCTTTTTTGTTCTTTTTTATTTCTTTTTTTTTCTTTTTTTCCCTTTTTTTTTTTTTTCCTTTCTTTTTTTTTAAAATTTGGTTTTGCTTTCTTTTATTTTTTTTTACCATTTAAATTTATGATAAAAACTAAAATTTTTAAAATTTTTTAAAACCCCCAACCAGAGACCAAATCAAAGGAATCCAAAATTTTTTAAAAATTTTTTAAAAAATTTTTAAAAAAAAGGGGGGGGGGCCTAAAACTTTGTTTTCCCCTCCCTCTTTTGGTGGTTGGGGGGACCTTCAAAAAATTTTTTTTTTTTTTTTCCCCCCTTTTTTTTTAAAAAGAAAATAAATTTTATTTTAATTTATATTTTAAACCCCGGGTTTTTTTTTTCCTTTTAAATATTTAAAAAAAAAAATGAAGGCCCGAAAAAAAACAAAAAAAAAAAAAAAACTTTAAAAAAAAAAAAAAAAAAAAAAATTAAAAAAAACCCCCCCTCAAAAAAAAACAAGAAAAATAGAAATTTTTTTTTTTTTTTTTTTTCATTTTTTGGGCTTTTAAAATTTTAAGGGGGAAATTTTTTTTAGTTTTTTTTTCTGTTGGGTTTGGTTTTTTTTTTTCGCCACATTTTAAAAATTTTTTAAAAGTTTCCCCCGGGGAAAGGGGAACAAAAAGGGGTAAATAAGAAACCCACCCAAAACCCCCCAAAAAAAAAACCCCCCAAAAACCCAAAAAAAACTTTTAAAATATTTTGTTTGATATTTTAAATGCATATAGTGTCTGTTACGGTTCAGTTTGAGTTGCATTATAAAACATTCGATTTGTTCAAAGTGTAAGTTTTGATTTCTTTTACTTTGTTCTTTAAAGTTAAAAGTGCTGTGATGGTTTGTTTGTTTGTGTGTCTGGTCAATTGGTCGTTGTTTGTGTGTTTGCATGTGGTGGTTGTGCTTTGCTTCTGTTATTGGTTTTTTTTTTCTCGTCTCATTTGTATGATTCAGAAGCAATAAATATTGGACTATCATTTACACACGCGCGAACGCACGCACGCACGCACGTACACGCGCACACTCACATATATATATATATATATATATATATATATAATAAGAGAGAAGAGATGAGAGAGAGAGAGAGGAAAAACACTGAATACTGAGAGAGTGTGTGTGTTGCCGCGCACGTGCGTTTGTGTGCGCGTGCGTGTGTGTGTGTACCTGTAGACAGAGAGAGAGTATCTATTTTTGTTTCTCCCCTTGAATCTTTATCAACAGAATTATTTTCAGCTTTTATTTCAGTGATTTTACAACCCCCGGGTCTATCTTCATTCTGCCAGTTCAGCATCATGCCAGAAAGACAAAAAAGACAGGCCTGAAGGCCCTGAACTAATAACAAAAGAAAAAAAACAAAAAAAGCATTAAAAAAAAACACCAAAGTAAAATAAAACCAGAAATAAAAATGATAAAACGGGCCGCGTTACAAACAGGAAACAGGAAGCGGAAGCCGGATACAGCATAGACATTGTGAGTCTGCATTTGATTAAAATTCAATATTTTTTCCGTCTGCAGTTTATACTGTAACCTTGACAGCGGTTTAAAGTTACTATTTTCAGAAACATATCAGATTTAATCTGTTGTTATCGTAACTTCCTTATTATTCCGCGCACATTATACACAGTTGCCTGATAAAAGTGATACATTAAACAGCACGCACGCACAAACACGCACACACTACACACACACACACACACACACACACACACACCACACACAACACACACACACACACCACACACACAACACACTCAATCGACCACAACACAATCGACACACACACACACACACACACACACACACACACACACACACACACACACACACACACACACATGCATTGGTCAGAGCGTTGAACACAGCGCTCGTGATCCCCTGACCCGGGTTCGATTCCCGATCGAGGGGATTTTCCCCTGGAGTTAACTTAATCAGTGCCAACTCCACTCCCCCCAAAGTCCGGATCAGACTATAAACCGAGGTCCCTGTGTGCGAACACACGCAGAACATCTTGCACACACGTTAAAACCCGTTTCGCTTTTCGGAAGAGTAGGCCATTGTGTGCTGTTGGGAATGGATGACAAAATTTACAGAACTGGGTACACATGGGGATTAGATGAAAAAAATACACATGATTTCTTATTCGATTATCTTCGAAATAAACGAATAGTAAAAAAGCTATCGCCTCTTCTCTCTCTCTCCTCTCTCTCCTCTCTCTCTCTCTCTCTCTCTCTCTCTCTCTCTCTCTCTCTCTCTCTCTCTCTCTCTCTCTCTCTCTCTCCTCTCTCACACACACACACACACATCATACATCATACTACATACATATACACCACACCAATTTGGCTTTTCAGATCGGCAGAAAACACTGACTTGTCTTCTTAAACACAGAATATATGAGAGAGAGGAGTGGAGAGGAGCAGAGAGGAGAGGAGAGGAGAGCACAGAGAAGAGAGACGAAGAGAGAAAGAGAGAAGAGAAGAAGAGAAGAGAAAGAAGAAAGAAGAGAAGGAAAGAAGAAAGAGAGATAATAGAAGAGAAGAGAAGGAGGAAGAGAGAGAGAGAGAGAGAGAAGGAGAGAAGAGAAGAAGAGAGAGGAGAAGAGAAGAGAAAGAAGAGAGAGAAGAAAAGAGAAGAGAAGAGAAGAGAAGAGAAGAGGAGAAGAGAAGAGAAGAGAAGAGAAGAGAAGAGAAGAGAGAGAGAGAAGAGAAGAAAAGGAAGGGGAGAGGAGAGAAAGAGAAAGAGAAATAAGAGAGAAGAGAGAGAGAGAAGAGAAGAGAAGAGAAGAGAAGAGAAGAGAAGAAGAGAAGAGAGAAGAGGAGAAGAGAAGAGAAAAAAGGAAAGAGAAGAGAAGAGAAGAGAGAGAGAAGAGAAGGAAGAGAGAGAAGAGAAGAGAAGGAAGAGGAGAAGAGAAGGAGAAAGAAGAGAGAAGAGAGAGAGAAGAGAGAAGAGAAAGAAGAGAGAGAGAGAAGAGAAGAGAAGAGAAGAGAAGAGAAGAGAAGAGAAGAGAAGAGAAGAGAGAGAGGAGAAGAGAAGAGAAGAGAAGAGAAGAGAAGAGAAGAGAAGAGAAGAGAAGAGAAGAGAAGAGAAGAGAAGAGAAGAGAAGAGAAGAGAAGAGAAGAGAGAGAAGAGAAGAGAAGCTGACTGGTCTTCTTAAACACCGACCAGATCTATAGAGAGGCGGAGACAGATGCCTAGCTGTGTGTCTAATCCCCAGATTGTCGTTGGTTTGGGAGACAATGGGTAGAGAGGTCCCTGAAGACACATCAAGGCCAGGGTCAAGAGAGAGAGAGAGAGAGAGAGAGAGAGAGAGAGAGAGAGAGAGAGAGAGAGAGAGAGAGAGAGAGAGAGAGAGAGAGAGAGAGAGAGAGAGTGTGTGGTTTGTTGTGGTGGAGATGGGGCAGAGTGTGGGGATGGTAGTGGGGATAGGGGTGGGAGGGGAGTGTGTGTATGTGTGTGAGTGGGGGGAGGGTGTATATATGTGTGTTTGTCGCACAAAGACAGACAGACAGACAGAGACAGAACAACACGAAAATGATACAAACACGAACAACAACAACTGAAAAAAACAAACAGAGAAAAAAGTACACTCTGCAAGCACGGAAATCAGAATGATGGCCTTCAGGATAAAACCCAGCACTCTTCCTCCGGCATCACAGCCTGTCATGATGGACATGTCCACTCTGTAAGACTCAGCTTTGGCCATCATATAACTGACCGCACACAATCTTGTCTTGTCCAAAAGAGAGAGAGACAGACAGACATAGAAAGACAGAGATAGACAAATTAGAAAAAAAGAAGATGGAGAGACAGAGAAGGTAGAGAGAGAGGAAGATAGACAGATAGACATAGATACGGAGATACAGACAATGACAGTTGAGACAGACAGACAGACAGACAGACAGACAGACGACTAGACAGGTACAGATATGGAGAGAGGGATACATAGACAGAATAGGAGAGAGACGGATGAGTGGAGAGAGAGAGAGACTTCAGACTTCAGACTGAGATAGAGAGAGAAACGGAGAGACACAGACAGATAAACACACACACAAACACACACGCACGCACGCACGCACGCACACACACACACACACACACACACACACACACACACACACACACACACACACACACACACACACACAAGATGATACAGAGAAAAAGACAGAAACAGACAAAGAACAGACAGCAGGGAAAACACAGAGATATATTATACATCAGCAAAAATGCTTACGAAAGAATCCCTGTTTCTTGCTCAAAGAGAGAGACAGAGAGAGAGAGTGAGAGAGAGAGAGAGAGAGACACAGAGAGAGAGACAGAAGAGACAGAGAGACAGAGAGAGAGGAGACAGAGAGAGACAGAGAGAGACAGAGAGAAGAGAGAGTCGCAGAGGAAAGCTCTCATCCCCAGCCCTGAAAATAAGCAGTCAACAAATAGCCAGCCCTCAGATAGCACTATCTGCCTGACTGATAATACATCAGGTCTGGCATCGGGCTGAGGAAATGGTGGGGGGGGGGGGGGGGGGAGAGGTGGGAGAGGCGCGTAGGGGAGGGAGGGGGGGGGAGGGGAAGGAGGAGGGTGTGGGG
Organism: Stramonita haemastoma; assembly: GCA_030674155.1. Classification (NCBI taxonomy): domain Eukaryota; kingdom Metazoa; phylum Mollusca; class Gastropoda; order Neogastropoda; family Muricidae; genus Stramonita; species Stramonita haemastoma. The sequence continues at coordinate 1,574,928 of CM060331.1, forward strand.
GAAGGGGAGTCAGCCGAGGCAGCAAAGATTGGTAGATTTGTCATGTCTCCTCGTTGTCGCTTGATGGAGAACAGCGCCATACCACTGGCCATAGCTTACAGGGGAGTGGCGATGGACAGACTCCCAGGGGAAAATTAATGTATGCTTCTACAGGCTGCACACAACAGTTAGATTCTGGCAGTTTTCCTTCTATTTTCATCGATCACACTTGCATTTGTACTGCACGTACTGAGGCATCCGCAGAAATGAAAACCACTTTTTTATAGAAAGACCAGCCCCTGACTCAAAACTCAGGACTGTAGAAGCAAAATTGGCGTTGGCACACGTGACATAAGGGGGACGGGTAGCCTAGTGGTCAGAACATTGCGCTCGCAATTTGACGACCCGGGTTCGATTCCTGTTCGAGGGGGTTTTTCCCCTGGAGTTAACATCAGTGCTGACTCCACTCTCCCCAAAAGTCCTTCGGATGAGACTGTAAACCGATGCCCCGTGTGCGAACGCACGCAGAACATCTTGCGCACACGTTAAATCCCGTTCCGCTTTTCGTAAGCGTAGGCCGTTGTGTGCCGGTGGGAACAAATGACAAGATTTACAAAACTGCAAGCACATGGGGACTAGATGTACAAAAGCACATGCCTTTCATTATCCTCGATATAAAAATGAATTTAAAAAAAATAATAAAAAAGTTTCTAGTCTCATCTGAAGGTATTTTGGTGACGTGCAGTGGGCACTGATGCAAGTGCAGGGCAAAATCTCATGGAATGGGGGCCTCCCTGGTGGCTCCACCCCAGGTCCTGGCGCAACTCTCTAAGCACAAGGCTACTAGCGCGATGGATCGGTGGTCTACAGGTAACGCACCTGCCTACAAAGCGAACAGCCCGGGTCGGAGTGTGCGGTGGTTCGAATCCCGCTTTGGCCCAAAATTTTCCCCCCATCCATTTGACCATGAGTAGTGGTCTATCGGATGAGATGATAAACCGAGGTCCCATGTGTTACACATCATTATTTAGCGCACGTAAAAGAAACCATGGCAACAAGAGGCTTGTCCCTGGCGAAATTATGTAGAAAAAAGCCACTCTGATAGGGAAACAAATACAGTCGCAGACAGGAAAAAGAAAAAAAAAATGGGAGGCACTGCACTCGTGGCGACGCGCTCTCCCCGGGGAGAGAAGTCCAAAATTTTTCATACAGAGAAATCTGCTGTTACATAAATGGCATAAAATCAATCAAATAGAAACGCTCTAACCAGTAGGCTAGTAGCACAACTCTCTGACCGCAAGGCTATCTCACCCTCCTTGGAATCATTCTGATCTTCATGTCTTTTATGCTGGTAAGTGATGTTTGGGGAAAAAGGCAGTCAAAAGGAAGATTGTATGCGTGCACGCACGCGTGTGTATATGTGTATGTGAGATCTTCCTTTCCTCTCAATCCTCCTCATTAGCTCTTTTTCCTTTTCTCTTTATTGTTCTCTCTCCTCTCTCTCTCTCTCTCCTCTCTCTCTCTCTCTCTCTCTCTCTCCTCTCTCTCTCAGTCTTATCTCCTCTCCTCTCTCTCTCTATCTCTCTCTCTCTCTCTCTCTTCTGCTCTTCTTCTCTTCTCTCTCTGTCTCTCTCTCTCTCTCTCTCTCTCTCTCTCTCCTCTCTCTCTCTCTCTCTCTCTCTCTCTCTCTCTCTCCTCCCCTCTCTCTCTCTCTCTCTCTCTCTCTCTTCTCTCTCTTCTCTCTCTCTCTCTCTCTCTGTGTGACCAGACAAGATTGTGATGTGGTCAGTTATAATGATGGCCAGAGTTGAGCCTTTAAGAATGGACATTTCCATCATGACAGAGGTCGTGATGGCAGAGGAAGATTGCTGGGTTTTATCTTGAAGGTCAGCATTCTGATTTCCTTGCTTTCATTTTTGTTATCCTTCTTGGTCTTGTTGTTGTTGTTGTGTGTTGTTGTTGTTGTTGTTGTTGTTGTTGTTCTTCTTCTTCTTCTTCTTCTTCTTCTTCTTCTTCTTCTTTCTTCTTCTTCTTCTTCTTCTTCTTCTTCTTCTTCTTCTTCTTTGTCTTCTTCTTCTCCTAGGCTACCCAAGACATATTTTTTACATGATTTATAATTTGTGATTAAATTCTTGAAAGACCAAATATTCTCAAATATGACTTGCTCCTGTCCTGAGCCACTGTCTTGTGAATATATTCTTTTTCAATGTCCAGTTTTGATTCAGTTTACAAAGAATCTGGCATTGAAATCCAAAGGGAACCATTAAACATACTTTTGTGAAAACCGTTGATTACTCATGTTGCTTTTTTTTCCAAATCTTCTGTAAATATTTTATGTTAGGGTTTTTTTTCGCCGTTTGTTCGTTTGATTGCTTAGTTTAATATCACCAAGTGTGAATAGACTTTAAATTAAACAACAAGAATAACAGAACAACAACACACACACACACCCACCACCACCACCACCACCACCACCACCACCACCACCACCACCACCACCACCACCACCACCCCACCACCCCCTCTACCCCTATGAACACCATATCATTCCTACCCTTCCTCCTCCCCCCCCCCCCCCCCCCCCCCCCCGCCACTCTATATTATTATTCAAACAGAAGATGAAGATGTCTGGAATGGCTAGGCCAGTATTAGATGTTCTTCTCTCTGTGTGTTTCAGGGAGCTACAACACCACTGTCAACATACATGTGTACGCGCGTTTTCATAGCTGATGAAATGATGTCTGCATCCATTTGTTGACACAACTGTGAGCGCTGCTGGGGTAAGCGGAATGTCATTTGTGCTTTGTTTTGTTTCGTTTTTTTTTTGTTTCGTTTTTTTTTGTTCATCAAAACTCTGATGCATCTGTGCACTGCTTTGTTTTTGTACTTTCATTTTGGTTGTGGTGTGTGTGTGTGTGTGTGTGTGTGTGTGTGTGTGTGTGTGTGTGTGTGTGTGTGTGTGTGTGTGTGTGTGTGTGTGTGTGTGTGTGTGTGTGTGTTTGGGGTTGTTTGTTGTTGTTGTTTTTTGGTGGGGGGTTGTTTTGGGGGTTTTTTTTTTTTTTTTGTATTGTAAGGTTTCTTTTTTGTATTCTGTGTCAAAAATAAATGGATTGGGGTTTTGTTTAGGTTTGGTTTGGTTTTTGTATTTTTGATTTAGTTTTGTTCTTTTTTCTGTGTTTTTTGTTGTTGTTTTGTTTGAATTTTTTAAGCACAAAGCACAAAGTGTGTGTGTGTGTGTGTGCGTGTGTTCTGTGTGTGTATGTGCGTGCGTTTGTGTGTGTCTGTGTGTCTGTGTTTGTGTCTATGTCTACCTGCATGTCTGCTTGTCTGTGTCTTCATGCGAATTCCCAAAGAATTAAAAAAGAGAAGATTTTACCCATACTGCAAGGAGGAAAAAGTATAGAGATTTTCAACAATTTCTGAGAGAGATCAGAGAGTGTTGACTTGATCTTTGCGCGTTTTTCTCTACCGTCTGAACAATAGCTTGGAGCTTGTGGCTGAATGACAAAGGGCAGAAGCTGTTTGATGTGGGCCTCTAGAGTCAGGAGTCAGCAGGGCCTGTGGTGATTTGACGTGATACAGTGGCTACAGCACTGACAGCACATGCACAACCTGTGAATTGATTTGATTTGATTTATTCTTTTATATCGAGGATAATGGAATAAGCACTCTTGTGCTTTTTTTTTACATCCAGTCCCCGTGTGTATGCAGTTTTGTAAATGTCATCTGTTCCCACCGGCACACGATGGCCTACTCTTACGAAAAGCGGAACAGGATTTAATGTGTGCGCAAGATGTCCTGTGGTGACGTGATGTTCATGCAGTGAGTGGCTAGAGTACTGACAGCACAGCCTGTGGTGACGTGATGTGATGTCCTTACAGTGGCTACAGCACTCAGTCCACTATCTGACGGCTTGGGTTCGAATCTCTACCGAGACGCCCGTGCGATGGGATTTTTCTTCATGAGTAACACCAGCACCGACTGTACTTCCCCCAAAGTCCTTCAGATTTCTTCTTCCCCCCACTCCCCCGCCACCCTCCCCGGCCCTCCGTGATGTCGGGGGCTGTCAGTATAAATAAGCAAGAGAGATGACAGAAAAGAAAAGAGAAAGACAGAAACAAAGAAAAAAGGAGAAAAGTGGAAATTTCTAGCATAGAAGTTCCAGAAGGTGGGGATGCTGTTTATAGCGAATAACCCCCCTCCATCCCCTCAAAGTATGGAGAGGGGAAGAGGGGAGGGGTAGGACTGTTCAGGCAGGGAAGACGCAGCGACATGAAGAGGAAGCAGGGATGGGTGCCTTTAAAAAAATATATCAAGGATAATGGAATAAGCACTCATGTGCTTTTTTTACATCCAGTCCCCGTGTGTATGCAGTTTTGTAAATGTCATCTGTTCCCACCGGCACACGATGGCCTACTCTTACGAAAAGCGGAACAGGATTTAACGTTTGCACAAGATGTTCTGCGAGCATTTGCACACGGGGCCTCAGTTTATAGTCTCATCCGAAAGACTTTTGGGGAGAGTGGAGTCAGCACTGATATTAACTCCAGGAGAAAAATCCCTTTCGACCGGGAATCGAACCCGGGTCGTCAAATTGCCAGCGCAATGTTCTGACCACTAGGCTATCCGTCCCCCCACACGAATCGGGTTCAGGCCGTGTGTATCAGCAGACAGCAGGCAGGCTGCCGTACTCCATCTGTGGTCAGGGTCTGGCTATACCAGGTGGTCTGCTGCCGTATCCAAGATCAGGGGAATGTGTTATCATTGTGCTTGATACCGCCTCTGTTATTTCCTTTCTTTATGTACGTGTGGGGGGGGGGGAGGGGGGAAGGGTGTGTGTGGGAGGGCTGGTGAGAGGGGGGAGGGAGGTGGGGGAGGGGTGTTTGTGGGGGGGGGGGGGAGGGGAGGGGTGTGTGGGGGAGTGGGTGTGTGTGTGTGGGTTGTGGTTTTGGGGGGGGGGTGAGTTTGTTTGTGTCTATATGTGCAGTGTGTTTGTGTGCGCGTGTGGGGGGGTGCAACTAAACACTATATCTCCTCTGTGTGTGTGCGTCGTGTCTCGTTGTCTCACTCTCCTCTCTCTGTTTCTGTCTTTGTCCTCTCTCTTGTCTGTCCCGTTTTCTTTCTCTCTGACTCTGTCTTTCTCTCTCACTCACACAGACACACACACGCGCGCGCGCACACATGTATGCAAACCAGCATGCACACAGGTGTCGTGTTTAGACACCATCCCTGAGGAAAAATCGGGGAGTTGGAGTCCCAGAGCGGCTCGGGGCTGTAGGTATATGGCAACGTTCTGGTGGCTCCTGCGACGGTACTGGAACCATTCGTATCGGTCAATGCCCTTCCAATGGATCATTCCAGTGCTGTGGAGAAGGGGGGTCTGCTGCATGGGTAACAGCTTGCCCTCCATACATACTTGCCCAGGTTTTGCGCTCTAAAGTGTACAGCAGCAACAAGACAACAACAGTTGATCATCGTTGTTCGTCGTTGATCTTTGCGCCTGGTGGCAGCATGATCTGTGGCTCTGTAGGTCAAATGCAAGCGCTTTGATTTGTTCTTACAAGAGATAGCACTATACAAATTCCATGTAATAATAATAATAATAATAATGCACGCACGCGCGCACGCACGCACGCACGCACACACGCACACACACACTCACACACACACACACATACATACATACACACACACACACCACACACACACACACACACACACACACACACACACACACACACACACACACACACACACACACACACACACACACACACACACTTGAACACGCAGTGGGTTGATTCGCAGGTATGCGAACGCATTTCCTGACGAACCAAATTGTTATTAACACGTTGTATTATATAAAACAAATATCAATTAACTTAACATACTTCTACATATACTCGCGCACGCTGAAGAAGAATGCAAAGAAGAAGAAGAGAATGCAAAGAAGAAGAAGAAGAAGAAGAAGAAGAAGAAGAAGAAGAAGAAGAAGAAGAAGAAGAAGAAGGAGGAGGAGGAGGAGGAGGAAGAGAAGAAGAAGAAGAAGAAGAAGAAGAGAAGAAGAAGAAGAAGAAGAAGAAGAAGAAGGGAAGAAGAAAAAGAAGGGGAAGAAGAGGGGGAGAAGAAGAAGAAGAAGAAGAAGGAGGAGGAGGAGGAGGAGGAGGAGGAGGAGGAGGAGGAGGAGGAGAGAAGAAGAAGAAGAAGAAGAAGAAAGAAGAAGAAGAGAGGAGGAGGAGGAGGGAGGAGGAGGAGGAGGAGGAGGAGAGGAGGAGGAGGAGGAGGAGGAGGAGGAGGAAGAAGAAGAAGAATTGCGAAGAAGAAGAAGAATTGCGAAGAAGAAGAAGAATTGCGAAGAAGAAGAAGAATTGCGAAGAAGAAGAAAAAATTGCGAAGAAGAAGAAGACCAAAAACAGCAGCAGCAGCAGCAGCAGCAACAACAAGAACAACAAGAACAACAACAACAACAACAACAACAACAACAATAGGATTTGTGTGAGATATAGAGACACCGAAAGAGAGAGAGAGAGAAACAGAGACAGACAGACAGACAGACAGACAGACAGACAGACAGACAGACAGACAGTCAGGGTTCTGCCATCAGCAAGGCAAACAGCAACCTTGCAATGCATGGAAGAGAGTTCCCCTCAGGCGTGCTAACAGCCAGACAAGATAATGCTGCCCCTCTCCCTCCCCCTCTGTCTCTCTCCTTCTCCCTCTCCCTCTCCCTCTCTCCCTCTGCCTCTCCCTCACCTTTCTCACTCTGTGGATTAACATGATGCCAACAGTGACTAACCCCACCTTTCCTGTTCTGGCTTATTGAGCATGTCTGTTTTCAAGGATGAGGTTCAAAGTAAGAGACAGACAGACAGACAGACAGATAAACAGAAATAGAGACAGAACAAACAGGAAAGACAGACAGACAGACAGACAGACAGACCGACAGAGACAGAGATAGAGAACAGACAGTGTGTGTGTTGCTGCCTTCAGTGGAGGACAAAGTGCTCCAGCATCATTAGTGAGGGGGTGGTGAGCCAGTGGTCAGCTAGTTCAGTTCAGGGCTGTCTGTCTATAGAGTCTAGTTAACAGATGGGGCAGACTGAGAGAACAGGCAGGAGGGGGAGATAATAAATAGATATCGATAGAAAGGTAGAGAGGGAGATAGAGAGAGAAAGAAAGAAAGAGAGAGAGAGAGAGAGAGAGAGGAGAGAGAGGGAGAGAGAGAGAGAGAGAGAGAGAGAGAGGAAGCAAGGAAGCAAGATAGATAGATAGATAGATAGATAGATAGATAGATAGATAGATAGATAGATAGATAGATAGATAGATAGATAGATAGATAGATAGATAGATAGATAGATAGATCGGTATATAAAGAGAAACATGCAGAGAGAGAGAGAGAGGGGGGGGGGGTGAAGAAAACCAGATCAAAACAGAAAGAAAGAGCAGGACAAAGGCATACAGACAAACAGATAGACACAGATACAGACAGACAGATAGACAGAGACACAAAGAGAGAGGGGGAGAGAGACAGAGACATAGACACAGAGAGACAGAGGCAGAGATAATGACAAAAATACGCCAGGCATCTGCTCTTTCCCTTGTGCTCACCATCCATACATCTGCCTGAACAGTCCCGAGGGGACAAAGAAAGAAATCACAGAATGATACGAACGAGGGAAAAAGCAAAGCAGCCAGAAAAGACATCCCTTGTTTTTGGTGTGATGTGGACACAGTCAGTCAGCTGTCTCCTCGGTCTGTCTGCTGCTGCCAGCCCTGCAGGACACAGTGATGCCACATCGTTAGTGTGTGTGGTGAGAGAGAGAGAGAGAGAGAGAGAGAGAGAGAGAGAGAGAGAGAGAGAGAGAGAGAGAGAGAGAGAGAGACAGACAGACAGAGACAGAGACAGAGAGACAGAGAGAGAGACAGACAGACAGAAAGACAGAGAGACAGACAGACAGACAGACAGACAGAGACAGAGAGAGCGAGACAGAGAGAGAGAGAGAGACAGAGAGAGAGAGACAGAGAGAGAGAGACAGGAGAGAGAGACAGAGAGAGACACAGAGAGAGAGAGGAGGAGAGAGAGAGAGAGAGAGAGAGAGAGAGAGAGAGAGAGAGAGAGAGAGAGAGAGAGAGAGAGACAGAGACAGAGAAAGAGAAAGAGACAGAGAGAGCTTCTAATGATTTTTTATACAGAAAAAGAAAACGAAATGAAGAAAGTAAATAAATACAGAAAATACATAGATAGATAGATAGATAGATAGACAGACAGACAGACAGACAGACAGACAGACAGACAGACAGACAGACAGACAGACAGACAGATGTACAAACAGGACAAATTGAGAATCTTTTCCCAACTTAATTCACATACACAGCTTGGAGTTCATTTTGTTTGGTTTATGTGGGCTTTTATCATGGTGGCTGCTGTTCGTGGGGCGTAGTGGTGGTTGTTGGTGTGTGCGTGCGTGCGTGCGTGCGCGTGTGTGTGTGTGTGTGTGTCTGTCTGTCTGCGTCCCTGTCTGTGTCTCCGTGTGTGTTGGTGAATTTTTTTTCTGTTTATTTTTTATGTTATATTTATCGTAGCACAGAGGCGATGCCCGTATGGAGTACAATGATGAATAATGCATTTTGCAAGTACTTCACTGGATGAAACCCCAACCGCCAAAGCATGACAGGGAATAAGGAACGGGCCTCTGTGAACCGTGCAGGATGGGAGAGAGGAAGGAGGGAAGAAGGGAAGGAAGGAAGAGAGGAAGGAAGAGAGGAAGGAGGGAAGACAGGAAGGAAGGAAGAAGGAAGGAAGAGAGGAAGGAGGGAAGACAGGAAGGAGGAAGAAGGAAGGAAGAGAGGAAGGAGGGAAGGACTGTGTTACGGGGATGTGCCGTGGTGAATAATGGATTTTCTTACGCAACCTCGTTACTTTTTTCCATCAATAGAGGTGAAGGCAGTTATGAACTGAACTGGATTATGTTTGGAGTGGAGTGGAGTGGAATGGTGGGGTGGAGGGGCGGGGTGGATTGGTTGGGTGGAGTGGTGGAGTGGCGTAGTGGGGTGGAGTGGAGTAGGGTGGTGGGGTGGTGGAGTGTGTACAACAGAATTAAACTGTGGCTTTGAACAAATTTTATTTAAATTGTACCTATGCTTTTCGTTTTCTAAAATGTGTACCTTACTCAGGTGCTGCCAACTGTCATGGCTGCATTGACTGAAACATCTCTCTGTTTAACCACGACAACAAACCAGCATGTAGGTCTGTCTGTTCTGAAGTCAGTGCCATGAACAGAAGATACACGCAATGAGAAAACAGAAAGGCAACTCGGACTATAGATATGCGAGGAAGTAATGTTATTTATTTATGTATTTATTCTTTTATATCGAGGATAATGGAATAAGCACTCATGTGCTTTTTTACATCTAGTCCCCGTATGTATGCAGTTTTGTAAATCTTGTCATCTGTTCCCACCGGCACACAATAGCATACTCTCACGAAAAGCGGAACAGGATTTAACGTGTGCGCAAGATGTTCTGAGTGCGTTCGCACTCGGGGCCTCGGTTTACGGTCTCATCCGAAGGACTTTTTTTTTTTTTGGGGGGGGGGGGGGCGTGTGGGGGGAGGGGGGGAGTGGAGTCGGCACTGATGTTAACTCCAGGAGAAAAATCCCCTCGAACGGGTATCGAACTCAGGTCGTCAAATTGCTAGCGCAATGTTAGACGTCTTTTGAGTAAAATAAAAAACAAAAAAAACCCACAGTGATGTGGATATGTCGTCGTCTTCGTCCTTCATACACTTGTCTTCTTCCCTTGTCTCCCTAAGAAAATGCTTGATGTTGGAAGAAGAAACAAGGGCATTAATCTTGTCAGAATGGAACTACAAGGAAAAGACAATCTTTGATCCAACCTAACTTTGAAACTAACTTCACTGTAGGAAGTTTTGAAACAGAATACTGTGTCACAGTTATTGGCAATTCACCCATTCTGATTATGGACGTAAAGCGTGCTTCTGATAACAGTGGCGTGTTTATCTTCTGGTGAATGATCCCAGTAGACATGGCGTGTTTTAACATGATGTAGATGACTGCAATATTGACCGATTTTCATTGCCTTCATGCTGTAGTGCAGAGTTTATGACTGGGGTGTTGGGTTTCTGTGCGGATCGTGGTTATGACGGTGGGGTGGGGGGGGGGGGGGGGGGGGTGCGTGGATCAGCAGATCGTGTTCTACATCCGCAGTGACCCTGCCCTGGTCATCAATATTCAGCGGCAGATCAGAGAGAGGAAGCTGATACAATCAGATTTTCCTCACCTCGGGGCTTCTGTGCTTCCCTGCGTTAGATTACCCAATGGACGTGCATGCAGTGGAGTGGTTATTTCTCATAAGGTTTAGGCACGACAGAGCAGACAGACAGATAGACGAACAGACAGACAGACAGACTGATTGAAAAGAAACAACAGAAAACGTCACAGACCAGTTAAAATGTAATCTGCATGTGCACACTATGCCTCTGCGTGTAGGGTAGAGGGGAGGGAGTGGGGGTGGGGGGGGGTCATACTGATGTCATGGCAAATAAAACACTTCTCCTTTATCGTATTTCTCTGCTTCTGTATAATTATAGAACCAGTCATAGGTGTGTTGTATCAAGGTTCTCTCTCTCTCTGTCTCTGTTCTCTCTCGTCTCTCTGTCTCTCTGTCTCTCTGTCTCTCTGTCTCTGTCTCTGTCTCTGTCTCTCTCTCTCTCTCTCTCTCTCTCTCTCTGTCTCTCTGTCTCCTTCTCTCTCTCTCTCTCTCTCTCTCTCTCTCTCTCTCTCTCTCTCTCTCTCTCTCTCTCTCTCTCTCTGTTTTGCTTCTAAAATCACATATTTTAACCAAAAAAGTTTTTAAGCAAAAATGAATTGACCGTGAACTAATAAGTCAACTGGTCAAAGACGCACGTAACCATACTTATTGGCGCCCTTTTCACGTAGTAAAGGGGGCGGAGCCTTGAAAAGGCAGCGTGTTCTAATCGCAAAGAGCTTCCCCATGATTATCCAGTAGAAACGACCCTACACAGTTTCTGCCCTTTGCTATCTGATCCTGTCTGG
>CM060331.1:1593481-1613481 GCA_030674155.1 Stramonita haemastoma
GATGGGGAAGCAGGATCGTGGAGTAAGGGGGGGGGGGGGGTACTGCTGGCATAAAACGATGATTTCAGCGATAAAACGTTCTTCTATCAACCATCTCTGTAAACAAAACTGGGCAGAATAAACAGCCGGCGGGCAGTAATTCAGGCAAATGCTTTATTCCACGAAAAACTCAGTGTGGAAGAGCTAGCTCCCAGTGCTAGGGGTGCTGCATTCTGCAATAAAAACTGCACTTATTTGTTTTCCATTTCACGCTGTGTGTTCTCTCAGAGAGAATCCACCGGTCTCGTTTTTGCGTGCCTCGTTAAAAAAAAGAAAGAAAGAAAACAGCATTTGCACACGTGATGAGCACTGGGCAGCCTGGTCTCTCGTGCCGTGCACAGTTTCAATGCTGCCAGATTAACCCAGTTTATTTAGCTTTTTTTAAAATTATTATTTTCTTTTGTTTTCTGCATTGGTTGTTTGAGATTTTGTGGGGGTTTATGGGGTATTTATGTTGGTTTTTATGTGGTTTTTTTGGGGGGGAGTGATGGTGGTGGTGACAGTGTACACGGGAAGGGGACGGGGGTAACGGGGGTAATGGGCGCTGTTATCCCCAAGTGTCTCTGCGTTTTTGATGCTGGTTGTTTTTTGGTGGTGCTGATGTTTAACTAAGATGTGTACTTTGAATTAGTATTGTCTGCTGAGCTTCTCATATTTATTTATTTATTCATTTATTTGTTCTTTTATATCGAGGATAATGGAATAAGCACTCATGTGATTTTTTACAGCCAGTCCCCGTGTGTATGCAGTTTTGCAAATGTCATCTGTTCCCACCGGCACACAATGGCCTACTCTTACGAAAAGCGGAACAAGATTTAACGAGTGCGCAAGATGTTCTGCGTGCATTCGCACACGGGACCTTGGTTTATTGTCTCATCCGAAGCACTTTTGGGGAAAGTGGAGTCAGCACTGATGTTAACTTTTCATGTGTGTTGAATTTTAGCCTAGGCCAAAAGCTGTGCCTGTCAGTTATTGATATCAGCTAATTTCCAAAGCCTTCACTAAAATGTTGTTATGTTGTAAAATGTTGTGTTGAGATTGCCTTCAGCCATGGCCAGCTATATTGCTATAACAACCAGCACTCTCCTTTCAAGGAGAAAACAATCTCTAACGAGTATGGCTGCCTATATGGCGAGGTACTTGAAATCAGTCCTACAGGCAGACTTCTCATTCAGTGTGCAATGTCAATCTCACAGGGATTCCCTAGCGGGGTGAGTGAATCAGAGTGCTTATGCTGGGTGACCCCAGAGTGTTCAGCTGGGGAAGGCAAAACAACAACATCATCATCATGTGTGTCTAATTAACGCCTCACCATGCTATGTTTTGTGTGTTCACCAAAGTTATCAGCAGAACTCATCTTCTGTGGCAAATGGTAAATATGGGCTACAACAAACCTTGTCAGCTTTTAATGAATGAGAGAAGCGAACAAACATGGTCTAATGAACTAACAAAAGAGTATGCATCTTTAACAATTACTGGGAGAACGAAAACGGCACACTGTTCAAGATAACAACACTGTGTAATTATGCAGTTACCTGTGGTTCATGTCTAGACAAAATAAAAACCCTGTGGTGTGAAGCCTTTATTAAATGCTACAGTGAATGGAATATTCTTATCAACTGAAAAAAAACAAAGTCACATCAATACGACTAAAGGTTTCAGCCAGAAATAATATTCTTTTGTTTGTTTTGTTTTGATTCTTTGGGTGTCTTTTTTCTCTTTTGGGTGAGAACTTTTTTGATATAATGAGTTTAGTTTCCTTTTTTCCCAAAGTTCTCTCTCTCTCTCTCTCTCTCTCTCTCTCTCTCTCTCTCTCTCTCTCTCTCTCTCTCTCTCTCTCTCTCTCTCTCTCTCTCTCTCTCTCTCTCTCTCTCTCTCTCTCTCTCTCTGATATCTTGCAGAAGAGCATTCAGAATATGCTCCAGACGAGAAGGCAGACCTCCCACTGGCATACTGTCCACTGTTTTTGTACAAAACCCGCAAATTTAGGAACGCAGTGTTTACATTCAGTCCTGCTGGTAGCCAAGCAAGGGAAGTCACCCCAGAGAGATGAAATCAAATCAAATCAAATCAAAATTTCATTTCAATATGGTACATTGATTTAGCAATAAAATTGCTTTTTTCATCAAGCCATCTATCTAGCAAAAAAACCAAAACAAAAAACCACCTCCAAGCCAAACCCAACCAAAAGAAAAACAAAAAGAAGCAACTTAAACAAAAAGCAGACAAACTAACAAACACAAAACAGCAAGCCAACAAGCAAAGTACAACCAAGAAAACCCCACCAAAAATATCTAGCTACAAAATTGTTACAACTCATGACAACAAAAAAAGACAAAAGGAACTAAAGAAAATATAATGATAATAATAATAACAATAATAACAATAGTGAAAATAATGATAATGATAATGCACCGCAAGGCTCGCTCTTTCACGTAGGCTACACACACACACACACACACACACACACACACACACACACACACACACACACACACGCGCGCGCGCGCGCGCGTGCGCGCGCGCGCGCGCACGCAACTCACTCACTCGCGCACGCACGCACGCACGCACACGCATATACATATCAAACACACACACACACACACACACAAACACACACACACACACACAATACACACTTAGGGTGCGCACAAAGAGAACGCTTGCTCGCGATAAAAGCGAGCGCGATAAAGCAAGCGCTTGTATTATTGTTCAAAATTTGCCTGTGCCGCACAAAAAGCACACTCGCTTTATCACGCCTGCGATTTCAAGCAACGCTTGGGAAGCGCGAGCAAGCGTCTTCATACTTATATACAACTGTATATACACATACATTTCAACTAAGGATGACTCAAATGAGTGTAAGAAATAGACGCTCCTTTGGCAGAATTGGCTGTTGGTGCCAGTTGCACCAGTTCTTTGTTATCTCGGTTCAATTTTTTCTGAGATATAGTTGAATGTCTCTTGGCTCATTCTCATGTAGGACTGAAAATGAGAAGGGCTCCTTTTAAGCAAAGGAAACAATGATGATATTCACTTTCCATTTGCCTCCTTTTATTTATCTCATGAACACACCATTCTTTTGCGTTTTCCTAGGATGATTTTCGGCAAAACACTGTCCAGCAACAATAGTGCGTCTTCACTTGAATCCGCCATGGTGCCAAATGGCAAAATTCTACCAACCCCAAGCGCGATTTTCAGGCTTTCTATATGTCCACCTCAACGACAAGCAAGCGCTTTCCTTACACGCACTTGCTTTATTGCGCTTGCTTTTGGCGCGAGCAAGCGTTCTCTTTGTGTGCACCCACACACAAGCATATAACTGCGTGCGTACATGCACCGGATTTGTTTTGTGTTTTTAGTTATGGGAAAAAAAACGAATCATAAAAGTCAAACAATTATATCAGGTTACAATATCATCCTTTCTTTTACATTCACACTTAACATAAAAAACAGAAACAACAACAAACAAGCCAACAAAATAAAAACAGAAAAAACAGGAACAAACATCCTAAGAATTGATATACAATATTTTTTTAAAAAGCCATGTAAATCATAACATTTCAATAAAAGGGGAGACGAAAATACCCCCCCCCCCCCCCAAAAAAAACAAAAATACACACACAGGCCTTTCCAAATCATATGCTCAACCTTTTGAGCATGTGCGCGCGCGCGTGCGTGCGTGCGTGCGCGCGTGTGTGCGTGCGTGGCGCGCGTGTGTGTTTGTGTGTGTGTGTGTTACTAATATTTATGTTTGAAGTTCTCTCTGAATGCTTGAACCAACATGGAATGTAGCCATCTTGTGTCTTTCGAAATTATGATTTTTTTTTATTATTCATTTTTATTTATTCTTTTTTATATCGAGGATAATGGAATAAGCATTCATGTGCCTTTTTTTTTACATATTGTCCCCGTGTGTTTGCAGTTTTGTAAATCTTACTGCTCTTACGAAAAGCGGAACAGGATTTAACGTGTGCGCAAGATGTTCTGCGTACGTTCGCAGACGGGGCCTCGTTTATAGTCTCATCCAAAGGACTTTTGGGAAGAGTGGTGTCAGCACTGATGTTAACTCCAGGGAAAAAATCCCCTCGAACGGGAATCGAACCTGGGTCGACAAATTGCGAGCGCAATGTTCTGACTACTAGGCTATTCCGTATCGATATGCTTGTCAGTGTTGTGTTGTAACTTCATTGGACGATTAAAGTGTTTTTGACTTGACTTAACTTGACTATGCTTATATATATATATATATATATATATATATATATATATATATATATATATTATATATATATGATTTATACATTTGCAAACAAAGAAGCAAAAAAAAGCGAAGGGGCTATATGTGCAATATATAACTATATAAAAATTGCAAAAAGGAAAAAGGCAGAAACAATGGTTTCCTCTCTCTCTTTCTCTCTCATGTGTGTGTGTGTGTGTGTGTGTGTGTGTGTGTGTGTGTGTGTGTGTGTGTGTGTGTGTGTGTGTGTGTGTGCGGCGTATGCGTGCGCGCGTGCTCGCCCGTGTTGTTGTTGGTGGTGGAGAAGGGTGTTCTGGTTTAGACATGCGTTTTGGTTGTTCGTTTATTTATTTAATTAAACGTTTTTTGTATTCTCTGAAAATCTCCCAAATGTCGCTTATTTAGTCGAGCAAACCCCCCTTTTCAAATCCATATTAAAACTGTCTCTTTCTGTTGACCTGGCAAACAGCATAGAAACCAAAGTAAAATGAAATCCATCAAACATTTTCTAGCAAGCTTTGACGCATCCGATAGACATTCCGTCTTTTATTAAACCTGCTAACTGTAAATCTTCCAGACGGATTTCTATATCACACATAAATATATAAACAGGCTCTACTTTCAAGTAAACTACTCACTCTGAATCTTCCAAGGTTACTTTTCTATCACATTAAATAGAAAAAAAGTGTCTTGCCTTTTAGTAAACCTGTCACTCTAAATCTTTTACTCACAGAATTAGAGATCAGTGATGCTAACTGTAGCCCGAAAGGAAATGGCATCACATCATGGTTTACTTCAAGGGCATACTTCACAATGCCTTTTGTGCAAGATGTGTATGAAGCATGTGATTTGCTGTATGACGTCGATACCAGCCTTTCAAAAAAAAATTCCTACAACTTTCTATAAACTACTGCTGCTATTCATTTTTCGAAATGCATAGACTGACATTTTCAAGCAGTTTTGTTAATGCGCATATAGACACATTCAAATAAATTTGATAGCGACATTTATAACATTTGCACATGCCCACTTTCCATAATTAAGTGATATTGCATCACTCTGCATAGGTATAAAATCCATGCTTTGGGGTAACTGATTTATGTCGAGTGCTTGAGCGTTCCAAAGTCATTTGAGTACCTCTGTATATGGTCAGTGAGTTGATTACATTTGAATGTAAAGAACAGGGGAGAGAGCGAGACACTAGAGAGGGGTAGGGGAGGAGAGGGAGAGGGAGAGAGAGAGAGAGAAGAGAGAGAAGGGTATAGAAAAGTGTATATGCCTCTAAGATTTGTTTGCATGCTCTACACAGTCATCATGCATGGAACTCTGAACAATGATCTGGGCCAAGGTTTTATTTATGGTCATTTTTGTAATACTTTCCATCAACATATGACAATTTTGCTAGTGGAATAAATTGTTTATTCAGTTCATGGGAACAAACATTGAAAATAATGAAGCATTTTCATTCAAATTACATGTCATGGCGTGTTACAATGCCATACCTAAATCAGTAAACATGTAAACATATATCACAGATATATACCACAACACCAGATCCGAAACACCAGTACTCCCCCATCACAATATAAAAAAGCATCCCAAATCCCAATACCCCAGCCAGTTAGAAACTCAAGCAAGCAAATAACCAACATTGTCGCAAGTATGCGCACCATATGCTCCCACACACACACACACAATCACACATTGTGCGTTGGCGTATGTGCTAATCTGTTCGACACACACACACTACAACACACACACACACACACACCCCTGCAGGCGCACACCGCCACACACAGAAACACACAAACATTTGCAAACAATGCGCACGCATTTTTTATGACATAACTGTAATAACATGTATGATAGGCAATTATTGCTATCAAATAATACCCTATTCTAATAAGCTATTGCACACAGTTTAAAAACACGTACACACACATATTTGCAAACATGCGCACGCATTTTTATGACATAATTGTAATAACATGCATGATAAGGCAATATACACACTAAAAATACCATCAATACACATAACACAGCTACAAACACACACACACGCACGCGGGCAATTTTTATGATATAAGCCAAACTGTTATAACACGTTTGATTAACAAATCAATACTTTGTCCTATAAAATATTGAACACAGTTTAGAATGATAAAAAGGCAGTCTTTGGAGTCTCAGCAAGTTGTCCTGAAGTTTTAAATTTTGTTCTATTTCAGCTGCGAGCCGGCTACCCAACCCTAACTCCAGCCTTTTTTTTTTGGCTGAAGGGGGAGGTAGGCTTTTCCCAATGCTCTGACCAGCAGTGACACAATGATCGACCAACTGACTTTTGAATTCTTTCACCATCTTTTGAAATAGTTTCAGACCACATTGTTCAATCGAATAATATTTGAAAGCACAGATGTGACAAAAAGCTGAACTCCAGCCGCTGTTATCGTTACAGCCAGAAGTAGCACACCAAGTATGTGCACAATTCTAAGTTGTGCAGACCTTGTATTTTTCTCAGTAAAAAAGTCAGTTGGGTAGTCAAGTGCCAGTGGTGTGTGCTCACCACCTAACCTTTTTTCAGGAACAATTTTGTACAAGGCTGTCATGATATGCATGAATAATGGAAGCAGTACTGGTTACAGGAAATATTTTTGTTGATCTAAAGGGAACACGCAAATTTTCCCACTCATTTATAGCTAAACAATGCACATGCTACTGGCAAATGGAATTACAGTTCACCTTTCATGGAAGTAAAATTAACTGGAAAGCAGCTTCAAATGTGTATTTTAGAATAATGCACATAAAAATAATTTTGACCCTGAAGTATTAGATGGGGAAGGGGCAGCAAACAAGTGAAAGATAACCACATGATATGAACAAATCTACCAATACATGCCAAACTAACAAGAATTTCACAAAACTTAAGCGAGTTGGTTAACACAGCCATTCGCAATACCCACATACTACCAGATACAACAACAAAAAAAACAGCAATAAATTACTTCCTTTGTGCTCAGTACTTTAAATTGAGTAATCAAAAAAGCAAGAATGAGAAGAACCAGTTTTTGGTAAGTTCAAGAAAGCTATAGATAATGTTTCCTTACAAAAAAATAATGTTAAAATATGTGATGGAAAAGAAAATAACTGGAAAAACCAATTACTTTAAATACAAGACTGTCCACCAACATGCCTTACTGAAATGCATTTTCCTGAAGTTTATAGCCACACAAAACCCAAATATTCATACAGCCAAGTGTTCCCTACAACTGCATGTTGACCGTCTACGACCAGCCACTAAAGAAAACCCACACATGCTGTGTTTTAAGCTTCACAGACCCAGGTTTTATAAAGTACGGAATTTAACAAGAGGGCGATAAAAAAAAACCAACCAAACCTGTACAACACTGCGTTATCAGTAACCCGCTAGAAAACATTATTTCACAACATTTGGTACACTGGCATTTTGGAATATACACACTTGAAGTGAAGTTTCATAATGCAGAAAAATCATGTACGGAACAGATACAGTAGAAAGGCTGGACAAATTTATCGAAAGCAGACAAAAAATCATGCAGCAATTAGCGCAAATTGATGTGAAATCTGTCATTTGTCTTGCCTATACAACCATTTTTTGTGAGGCCTCCAGCCTCTTTTCCCCATTTTATATTAATTTTTTTTATGTATTCATCTCTTTCTGTTCGTCTCAATTAATCATCTCCTTCTGTTCGTCTCAATCAAAAAATACTTTGGGCCTCTACAAACTTTTTCCATTTGAGTTCCTTTACAGATTTAACTAAAAAAGACCCCCCCCAAAAAAAAGTATGATCGATACATTTGCTCTGACAAATGGAAATTAAAGACTGCTGGGAGAGATGCAGATGGAGCAGTCTATCAATGGGCTGGGAGTGCTATGACCTGGGTAACGAGCATGTCCCTGAGCTACAGCAAAGCAAAGACAAGGAAATCAGGGAACAGGACACAATAACACGCTTTCAACCATATAATCTACGTAAAACATTATCATACCCCATTTTGTAGAATAAAAGGTAAAGGCTAAAGTGTTCCATAGCCTAAGTGGTCGTTGAGAAGGGAGGTAAAGACCTCAGCTCTCTAGAGGCCAGCACACTGAGGGAAGCGCCCATCTCCTCTGCTGCTTCACCTGTCCTGTCCCCTTAGAGGGCAGGTGCCTACTTACAGCTGGGCCAATAGTAAAGCCAAGATGGCCAAAGGTAACTCATCTGCTTGGTATCCATGCTCAATGTCTGCCCTTAACATCCATCTGCTTGGGTAACTCATGCTTGTATCATGTCATGCTGCTTTCCCTTAGCTTGGGTAAGTGAGTGTTCTGATCATGAGCTGTATCATGCCCAATAACAAATGGAAAGAAATAACTGAAGGTTTAGGATATGCGCCGAACTATTTCACAAATCAGAATGCCTCAACTTCTTTCTTAATTTTACATTCCAATCCTTATCTCCTTCAGCTTTTAAAAAAGCAATGGCGAGTTTTTAAAGTCAGGTTGGTTATATAAGCAAAGCCAGCTGTTTCTTTAAACTACAGACACACAGAGCTTTAATTTCATATTTGGGTAACTGCTGTTTTCAACTTGCCCCCCCCCCCAAAATACAAAACCACACACACAAGGGTGTGCAACTTTTGGGAAAGGCTGCACAATGCAGCATACACTGGTGATGATCAATGTCCGAGGTAGACCATTCCCTAGATGCCCATTTTATACAAATCCTACGAACACACACACACACACACATATACACACACACACCCCCTGAACAAACCATCTACCCCTGCTTTTCAATAACGCCCTATTTATGTAATGTATTATCACAGTTTCCCAGCACCTTCCCCCAATGATTATTCATGAATGCATTATAAAAACAGCACTTCCTACTTCTGTTTTTAGATAAGCTAAAATGCACCACCCCTTCAACTGATTATTCCATCATGCATTCTAAACCCAACAACCTCCTACTTTAGTTTTTCGGTACACTTTTCTAAAAGGTTCCCCACCTCCACCCACCCCTGAAGCTAATCAGAAGTTTGCCTGTCCCCTATCCCCACCCTCAGTCTTTACACCTCTTTCCCTATCACAATATACCATAACATAACCCCTCCTCCTTCCTAGCATCCGTTTCCGAAAAATTCTCGCGCCCCTCCTACCAATCCCGAAGAAAATGTTTAGCCATTGTGTCAGCATACACCATCATCCACCTGCCTTTTGTGTCCACATGTGGGGCCAGGGTTAGTGTCGAGGTTATTGTTAGAGTTAAGTGTTAAAAGTTAATAGCGGGTAAGGGTTGTCTGTCAGACGGTCTGTCAATGTTAGAATTCATGTGGACACAATAGCAGGTCGACAACTGGTATGTAGCTAAAGACACAATGCTACAGATATTTAAACCCGGACCCCGTTTCAGACGAGTAGGCCATGTGCCGGCTTGAATGGATAGCCACGTGCACACAGCGACTGAATGGAAAAACGCAAATGATCACTTATTCGATTATTTTTGAAATACAAGTTTAGATAATACAGAAATAAATAGTCTGTAGCTCGCAATAGCAGGAAGCTTTAAATCGGAATCACCAGTTCTATCAAAAGCCGAGGCTACACATTGGACATCCGTGTCCACAAATTTCCAGTTAAACTGTCAAAGTATTTCGGACTTCAGGCATTTTTGAATCCCTTGAAAAAATATGAGCTGTCCAAATTCCACGTGTAAGAAAGTCTACCAGCTGGCCCTCTTTTAGTGTCCCCACTGCTCTAAATATGTATCAGAACCCCTACTGAACACCCCTTTCCCTTCCTTGCCTCTCCTTCCTACCTCATGTCTCCTTCCCACAACTACCCCCTTCACACACACACATACGCACGCACGCACACACACACACACACTTAAAACTATACAACACTTCTGTTTTGTTTAATAAATTCTATAAATAAAATTATGCCTAAAACTACCATAAAATCTGACTGATGTACTTGATACCACACAGGAATGGTATACCCCTGGCAAATCATTACACAGATTTGCTCCCAGTTCTGGTAAACTTGTTGCCAATTCTACCCACGAAAAATTCTGAAATACCTTGATAGGTTAGTGGTGGTTGAAGTACAGATTTCACAACAGCAGTGAGTAATCCTGATGAAGATATTTTCCCACAATATTTTTAGGATTCCTGAGCAAGTCTGTCTACTTCAGCCAAAATCAAGGCCTATTTGAATATTTTCCATTTCGTTTTCGAGGTATTTGACACTTCACTTCCCAACGACCATTGACGTTATGGAACACAGTTACCTATTTTCTAATGATTGAAAAAAATTCTTATTCAAAATTAACAAGCACTGCCATATCGCATATGAGCACAAAGAGACATTGACAAATTTTTATTGGCTTAAAAAAAGTTCACAAATTTGTCTAATTTTGCCATCCTTCTTCGGTTGTACTTTGTACACTCACTTTCCTTGAAAAAAAACCTTAAGCATATTTCCAGTAAGTATCGATCAGCTACTCTTTCGCCACCTTGCCACAGAGTAATCTGAAAAGGTTCTTGACAATTTTATTTTTCTCCAAAAGCCAGCGTCTATTCTTTAGCCACAGAAGTCTCGGTGTGAACTGATATTTTTAAAAAAGTAGCCAAATATTTGTGATATATACTCATACAAAGCCATTAAATAAATGAATAAACATTTTATTCCAATCTTTAATACTTCTGCTCCAACTTGCAGAGGTTAAATTGATCTTCGGATTTTTGTATCACAGTATCAATATTTTCTATAATATATTTTTATGAACTTTCTGCAACACAAAGCTTTTCGTTTGTCTGGATTTTGTTGTTTTTTACAAAGATGCATTCAAAATCGTGAAAATCTAAATGCACTAGTTTAGTGGTAAACTTTTTTTTTTTTTTTTTTTTTTTTTTTTTGCTGCCTCGTCTTCTGTGACGTTCCCGTACTGCTGTTCCCACGCCGCTCATTTCAATCTCCCGCCACAGCCATACCCAGATTCGTTGTGTCTCACCCGGGGTCGGGGGTCCACAGGACCTCATCAATATTAGCCGCCGCGGGGCCACCAGCCAGAGGGGCCCTGCACTTCTGCTGGGTCACTTGGTGGTGTTCATGGTGCCTGTTCTGAGCTAACTACGCAGGACACCACCTACTAAGCCCTACTAACGACAGTATTAACTCAGTCGCGGAGCCAGACTGAGTGAGTCACCCACCCAAGGTGGCGACCACCACAACGTCCTCCAACGACCGCCTCCCACGAACCCCAACCCAAAGGCTTTGACACAAATTCACCACAAGCACAGAAGCGTATGGGGAAACCGAACCTGAGGTCACCATGAGACCAGAGCAACGGAGGCCACCGAATCAGAGGCAATTTTTATTATTGCATGATGATCAATGATGATGAGATGATGTAAGATGCTGCTTGGAGGTGCATCCGCTTTGAGACTACTTGACAGGTTGTTCTCTACGCTTACTGTCATAATATATCCCGGCGTCAACCAGGCCCGAGAGATACAGACACCTGCAGTGTTGGTCAGGTAATTTGAGCAACACTCTCAAATTCGCATCCGTAAAGTGGATGAAGCTCGACTGTGTGGTCCCAGTCTCCCCACTGAGCCCACAGCACACTCACTCTGGGTAGGAGCCGGCCGGAGCCCGAAAAAATCCCTATGACTTATGGGATTCGAACCCGCGACCTTCCAGTCCGGAATCCACGGCGCTAACCACTGCGCCATGGCGGCTGGTGTTTAGTGGTAAACTTGTCCAGAGGATACTAGCTTTATTTAAGTGAATTTTTTGTACAATGTAAAGTTCTATCATTACCCAGAAACATTCTATAAGACCGTTTCTTTGACACTATATAGAGAATTCATATGTTCAAAATTCATGATAATATCCATCAATTTTCTGTGGTTGCATCCTATCGATAAATCTCTGCACCCTGTCTTAACCTGCGCAACAGAGTTTTTCTTCACTTCTTGGAGACTTACCAGAACTACACAACCCGAACACAAGAGTTGCTGTGAATAAAAAAAAACACACCAACAATTACACCACATGAATCAACCGAGTCTTGTGTATGAAAAATCTTGGATTTAGAAATGTTTTGATAGTTTTTCCATTCAAATATTGCTCAATTTATTCTATATCCCCCAGCTTCATAAAGCGATGGTAAATTTGTAGCCCAAATACTTTTCAAAAGGATGGCACACGTTTCTGCTGGAATGTTGCAGTGCACATCACTTAACTACTGACACCAGTCCTACCGAATTGTTTAAAAAAATCCCAGGGATGGGCTGATTCCAACAAAAAGAACACCTCCTTATGTAGTGGTAGATATCAGGACAGCGGTATGTTGATGTAGAGTATGATGCATGCCGTTCAATGTCAACGTAAAGTGTTAAAAAGACACTATGATCAGACAATAGTTTGAAAACCCTACATGGCTATAAAAATCATACAAGCCACTGTGAAGGAAAAATTCAAGTATGAGACCACACCTTTTATCCAAAATGTAGTTTATAATAGGTCTTTAGCATGACTGTGTGTGTGTGTGTGTGTGTGTGTGTGTGTGTGTGTGTGTGTGTGTGTGTGTGTGTTGTGTGTGTGTGTGTGTGTTTGTGTTGTGTTGTGCGAGTATGTGTGATATTTTTATCTGGATTTATCTTAAAATGTTTGAGCAAATATGAAATGTTGCTATCTTGTGTCTTTTGAGATGATTCGTGTCAAAATGCATGCCAGTATTTAAGTTGCCCTTCATGGGATAATCGAAATGTTTTTGACTGGACTTGACTTCACTTGACTCGACTTGACTTCACTCGACTGGACTGGACTTCACTTGACTGGACTGGACTCCCAAGCTCCACAGTAGTTCTGGACTGCTTCAGCCTCCAAGCCCCTGAACGCAGTTAACACAAAGAAACAGAAAAAATGATGATGCAGGTGTATGGAGGGAGATGGAGACAGGGAGAAGGGGGGGGGGGAGAGGGACAAAGAGAACGCAGGGATTGGGAAAGAGAGACAGACAGACAGACAGACAGACAGACAGACAGACAGACAGACAGAGGCAGATAGACACAGAAAGAGACAAAAGCAAGAGAAGAGAAAGCAGAAAGGGGTGGAAGATGGTAGGAGAGAGAGAGAGAGAGAGAGAGAGAGAGAGAGAGGAGAGAGAGAGAGAGAGAGAGAGAGAGAGAGAGAGAGAGAGAGAGAGAGAGAGAGAGAGAGAGAAAACAGATATTACAGAGTGGGAGAGAGAGGGTGAGAGAAACCTAGGGACGGAGGGAGGGAGAGAGAGAGAGGGAGGGAGAGAGAACTCTGAACTCTAAGATGATTTAATGTACAGTGGCCTTAGGCGGCAATACAATGTATTTCAACAGAATAGCATAATCTTTCAGACTGCATAATTTTTTTTTTTCAGTTAACAGCAATTTGCTCACCTGTATCATGTCAGAAGCATGCCTTGGCTCCCCCCCCCCCCCATGCAGGCAGTTGCAGCATAAGTGGTTAGCAACAAACTGCTGACAGATTCTTCAACACAGCACTGAGGTCTGTTCCACTTGAAATGCAGGTCCTGGGAAGATCTCCACTGGCGCCCGGTTCTTTTCTCTGGATGAACATGGAACAGTGCCTGGCGATAGTCGACTTCGGTGGCACTCTCCCGGTTCACAAGGTACCTGGTAAAACAGATGTAAATCAAAGTAAATGATAGGGAAATAAGCAACAAAAAACACTGGGTAGAAAAATAGGTGATTAAAATAAACAGAAATAGAGACAAGACCAGGAAATAGCTCATTAAGAAGAGAAGTTTATGATTCAGGAGAGGTAAGAAAAAATTGAGTAGGAATAGAGGAAAAAGTGAAAAATTGGCAAGTCTGAAGTAACAAACCTATGAAGTTTATGGATAAAAAATAAGCCACGATAGACAGAAACATGGACAAGTGACTCATAGTCACACAAACAGATTGGACTGAAAGAATATCCCTTCAGAAAAGACTTGTGGACACGAAATTATAAAATGCCTTACCTTCATTTCAGAAAGCGCAGGTCCTGATGGTTGTGATCACTTGTCAGGTCAGGTCACAGGCACTTGATAAGGCAGGTCCTGATGGCTGCTCTCACACTTGTCAGGTCACAGGCACTTGATAAGGCAGGTCCTGATGGCTGCTCTCACTTGCCAGGTCACAGGCACGTATGATCCACATGACTAACCACCCAGTTAGGACCCATGTATCAAAGGATAAGGAGGAGGAGGCGATCTATCCCAAGAAAATTATGTAAGGATGTGACAGGAGTTACAGCCCCTAATGATCACTTATGTGCAAATGGAACAACAAAAGTCAGTCTCTAATGACCACTGAAAGGATGTAGAAATGGAGTCATAGCGCCTCGAGACCACTGAAATGATGTAGAAATGGAGTCATAGCGCCTCGAGACCACTGAAAGGATGTAGAAATGGAGTCATAGCGCCTCGAGACTACTGAAATGATGTAGAAATGGAGTCATAGCGCCTCGAGACCACTGACATGATGTAGAAATGGAGTTATAGCGCCTCGAGACTACTGAAAGGATGTAGAAATGGAGTTACAGCGCCTCGAGACTACTGAAATGATGTAAGAATAGAATGACGAGTTACAACCCCTCATGATCACTGTCACTGGTTAAGAAGTCCCTGTCTGACCACCACTGTAACAAGAATGGAGTGACCAGAGTCCCAGGCCCGCATGACCGATGGAATAACACCCCCGCCCCTCACGACCGCTGTATCAAAACCTTTGTAGATGGAGACACCAAGATCACTGGTACCAGGATTGCTCTCCTCTCAACTCCACCTTCCCCCCTTTTTTGGTTCTAGTTTTGTTTTAGCTTTTATTCTTTTGTGGTTTAGTTTTATTTATTTTTAGTTTTTGGTTTTATCTAAGTTTTGGTTTTATTTTGCTATGTTTTAGTTTTATTTCATTCCTGAATCTATTAACTCCTTAATTTTGGGGGGAGGTGGGGTTGTTTGCTTTTCATTTTTTCTTTAATTCTTTTTTTTCAGTTTAAAATTCTATCCAATTTGTTTTTAACTTTTAGTGAGGAGCATTGGTGCAACCAGAAGCTTGGTGTCCAGTGATCTTTTGAAGACAACTGACGAGGCAACCATGCAGAACCGACACACATCCTCTCATAAAACCATGAAACAACAAATCTCTGAAAACTATGAAGCATAGCACATCTCTGAAAACAAATTGTCCCCCCCCTCAAAAAAAAACCCACACAAACAAACAAAAACTATAGAGCCCAATATGTCCCCCAAAACTACGTATCTCCGAAAGTTATAAAGCACATCTCCAAAAACTATTGAATACAACATATACCCTAAAACTATCAAGTACGTGCACAACATATCCCCGAAAACAACACATCTCTGAAACTACGAAGCACAAAATATCTGAAAACATATCTCCGAAATCTTTGGAGCACAACATATCTCCGAAAACTACAGGGCACAACATATCTCAAAGCTATCAGCATTATCTCTGAAAACTATAATATCGTTTTGGGAGATAATGCTGATAGCTTTCAGAGATTGTGCTATATATTAGTACAATATACTCCCGAAAGCTATGAAGCACAACATATCTCAAAGCTATCAGCATTATCTCCGAAAACTATAATATCGTTTTTGGAGATAATTCTGATAGCTTTCAGAGATGATGTTCTATATTATAGCACAATATACTCCTGAAAGCTATGAAGCACAACATACTCCCGAAGACTATGGGGCACAACATCTCTGAAAGCTATCAGCATTATCTCCGAAAACTATATCGTTTTTGGAGATAATGCTGATAGCCTTTAGAAATTGTTCCATATTATAGCGCAACATACCTCCGAAAGCTATGAAGCACAACACACCTCCGAAAACCATGAAGCACAACACACCTCCGAAATCTACGAAGCACAACACACCTCGAAATCTACGAAGCACAACACATCTCCGAAAACCATGAAGCACAACACACCTCCGAAATCTATGAAGCACAACACACCTCCGAAATCTACGAAGCACAACACACCTCCGAAAGCTATGAAGCACAACCCCCCCCCCCCCCCCAAAGCTATGAAGCACAACACACCTCCGAAAGCTATGAAGCACAACATATCACATCCTCAAGCTTTAGGTCTCGTTATCTAATATCCCAGATCCAAAGAAGATTTCCTTTAACCCCTATTCATCCTTAATCCTTCGACATCCAGGGCCTAACTCGGTTAAGTCATGTTTCACGCTGTAAAAAAAAAAACTGATGGAAGTATTAGGCGAGCAAAAATATATGTTATATAGATATGACATTCAAATAACAGGGACAGTATGTTTGCACATTCTATTTGTGAATTTCTGTGGATGTACATGTCTCACAGAGAGAGGAGAGAGAGAGAGAGAGAGAGAGAGAGAGAGAGAGAGAGAGAGAGAGAGAGAGAGAGAGAGAGAGAGAGATGTATAGAGAGAGGAGAGAGACAGAGACAGAGACAGAGACAGAGCGACAGGACATAAAAAGAGGGAGGGAGGGAGGAGGGAGATTAAGTGAGGGGGAGGAGAGAGAGGGGGGGAGAGGGGAGAGAGGGAGGGATGGAGAGAGAAAAAGAAAAAGACAGGCACTCAAAGCATAGAGGCCCTCTATCACTTCCCAAGGCAGGTAACTCCGGGCATCGGAATAATCTGCACCCAGTTTATTTCTTACGATCGGCAACACACATTGATATGCTGATAATCTTCCTCCAGGATGCTGGCCAAACTAAAAGCACAGCAGTAAGTTGCAAGCAACCATTTAAATCGTACAAATTTTACAGGAACACGTCACTTTGTCCGTATTATCTTTGATAACAAACTGTGGAATTAAGCATACAGTTGGCTTAACGCAACACCGGCACTACAGCTGCAGGGGAGGTAACCTATTAATAGAGGCAGACAACTACGACCACCCCACATTCCTCACTTTACAAGGAGTTTTTCATTCAAAGATGTGTAGTTACACAGAAAGGTTTCCAATTCAACCTGTCCATTACCTTCTGTTAACTAGAGTTTATTTAGCCAGTCTGTATTCAAGACGTTTTTTTTTAAAAAAATGGAAGAGGAGAGAGACAAAGCATCGCGCTTGCTGGTCACAGTAAGGAGAAAAAAATGTTCACTGTGAACTGAACAAGAAATAGCCATACAGCTTAGCCCCAGCTGAAATCTACAGTTAAATACTTAAAAGGATACTGTCCCGATTTCTTTTGTTTATTTATCTAAAAGAGGGGGTGGGGTGGCGAGAGTCTGCATAAACTCGTTTAAAATTTGGGGAGGGGAGGGGGGTGATGCGGAATAGTCCCGATGCGTGGTTTCGACATGGCACTGGCAAATAGTTGAGTTCAGTGTAGCAAGATTCTGATGGTATGAATCTGGTTAAGCCACGCAGGAATGGGAGCACACGGAATGTTTGCCCGACTACTTCGTTTTTATCCCCATATTTTTTTAAAAAAAATAATTCTCTTCCTTTTCCATTTTTAAGTTCAAATGTGTAAAAGTAGATATGAATAACTATTCCTAGGTGATAAGATAATGGCATCACTTACCTGTGGCCTCACAACAAATCTACAAGGAGCAGCAACAGTCAATGCGTCTTGTCCAGTTAAAGCAGCAAACTGGAATGATTTGAACAGTGAAGTGCGCGGCCTTAAGTTTAGCGCCCTCTGTGGGTGAACAGAACTCGCTTTCCTCGTGTATCACGGACCCTGGCTCTGCTGATGGCTATATCAATAGTGTACTTCTACCAGCCGCCATGGCGCAGTGGTTAGCGCCTTGGATTGCGGACTTAAAGATCATGGGTTCGAGTCCCAAGCGTCATAGAAATTTTTCGGACTCCGGCCGGCTGCTATTTTTTTTTTTTTTTTTTTTTTTTTTTATATTCTTTTATACCGAGGGTAATGGAATAAGCACTCATGTGCTATTTTTTTTCCATTCTATTCTTTTATATCGAGGATAATAGAATAAGCACTCATGTGCTTTTTTCATCCAGTCCCCGTGTGTATGCAGTTGTGTAAATAATTGTTATCTGTTCCCACCGGCACACAATGGCCTTCTCTTACGAAAAGCGGAACAGGATTTAACGTGTGCGCAAGATGTTCTACGTGCGTTCGCACACGGGGCCTCGGTTTATCAGTCTCATCCGAAAGACTTGGGGAGAGTGGAGTCAGCACTGATGTTAACTCCAGGAGAAAAACCTCCTCGACCGGGAATCGAACTCGGGTCGTCAAATTGCGAGGGCAATGTTCTGACCATTAGGCTATCCCGTCCCCCGTTTGCTACCCAAAGTGAGTGTACCGTGGGCTCAGTGGGAAGACTGAGACATACAGTCGAGCTTCATCAACTTCAACGATGTGAGTTTGAGTGTTGCTCAATTTACCTGACCAACACTGCAGGTGTCTGTATCTCTCGGGCCCGATTGTCGCCGGGATATAATATGATAGTAAGCGTAGAGCACAACCCTGTCAAGTTGTCTCAAAGTAGATGCACTTACACCGCAGCATCATTACATCATCCTCATTATCATTTACGTTGTTTCTGTTCTTATATATGGCTTGTAACCCACTGGAATTTCTCTGTTTTAGAGATAATAAAGTATTTTGAATTTGAATTGATGAATTAAAAAAGCCTCATTTCTTCTCGTCTCATCTCTTATATTATCTTCTCTTTTCGTCTCGTCCCATCTCGTCTCGTCTAGGGCTGTAGTAAGTATTGATTTAATTAATGTAATGCATGTGCCTGCTTCTTTTATCATCATGATGACATAGAATAAGATCAATCACAATGGAGATAAAAATTGCTAAGCATAGAAAATACACATGGGTATACTTTTAGCTCTGTGTATGTGCCTGCGTGTGTGCACGCGCATGTGTGTGTGTGTGTCTGTCTGTGTCTGTTGTGTGTGTATGTGCGTTTGTGTGTGTGTGCGTGTGTGTATCTGTTTTTGTCTGTTCATGTGTGTATATCTGTGCCTGTGTGAGTGCCTGTGTGTCTGTGTCTGTGTGCACTGTTTGTAATGTTAGTCCCTAAACTTTTGAGCTTGTGTGTATGCATGCCTGCGCTGGTGTGCATGCAGGCCTCATTCAGTTCGCCGTCAGAGCTGATCAGCTAATGTCAGCGTTTGAACAGCAGGACAAAGTTGTCAGCGTGCATGAGGCCTGCACTGCATTATTCACCACAGACACAGCCAGTAGGCACAGACAGAGTGTACTCCAGTCCTCTCTGTGGAAAGAAGGCGGTGTGGGGTGGTTGGTTAGTCACAAGGATGGATGGTCTCAACAGCTGCTGTTTCATCTGCTGAAGTGGGCGCAGAATGTATTATTCATGGCTGTATTCAAAATAACCAGTGCATTTAATTGTGTGTGTGTGTGTGTGTGTGTGTGTGTGTATGTGTGTGTGTGTGACTGTGTGTGAGTTGTGTCTATTCATTTATCTATTTGTCTAATTATTCATTTATTTATTATTCATTCTTTTATATCGAGGATATTAGAATAAGCCCTCATGTGTTTTTTTTAAATATCCAGTCCCCGTGTGTATGCAGTTTTCCAAGTTTTGTCATGTGTTCCTATGAGCACACAGTGGCCTACTCTTTTGAAAAGGGGGACAGGAATTAACGTGTGTGCTAAGGACTTTTCGGGAGAGTGGAGTCAGCA
>CM060331.1:1620981-1633481 GCA_030674155.1 Stramonita haemastoma
AAAAAACTTATTTGTGCTGATTTAGACCTGTCAAATGTAAATAGACTGGTGTTCTTAGACTTGTTCTAGTGGCCATAAAAATATTTAAAACACCACGCCTCTGGCGGAAAAGCTTAGCACTGACCAGAACGTGAACTCTGTCAGCATCTCTGCTGATGGATGTCTTCAAGTGGTTTTTCTCTAATATCAAATAATTGGGTCTCGTTTTTAAAGTTCTAAACACAAAATATTTGGATTTTCTTTTTTTGTGCTGAAAATGATTCCGATGCATTATTTACTATACTTGGATGAATCCAAAGTAGAAGATTTACCAATGTTCTTTGTCTGTCTGTCTGTCTGTCTGTCTGTCTGTCTGTCTGTCTGTCTGCCTGCCTGTCTGTCTATCTGTCTGTCTGTCTGTCTGTTTGACTGTCTGTCTGTCTGTCTGTCTGTCCTGTCTGTCTGTCTGTCTGTCTGTCTCTCTCTCTCTCTCTCTCTCTCTCTCTCTCTCTCTCTCTCTCTCTCTCTCTCTCTCTCTCCTCTCTCTCTCTCTCTCTCTATCTATCTATCTATCTATCTATCTATCTATCTATCTATCTATCTATCTATCTAACTGTCTGTGTGTCTGTCTGTCTGTATATCTGTTTGTCTGTCTGTCTGTCTCTGTCTCTCTGTGTCTGTCTGTGTCTGTTCTCTCTCTCTCCTATAATAATTCCAAAGGTCTGCGATAATATTTCTTAGGAATATAATTGTTCTCTTCTTATATCACATAGCACTGGACAAGAAAAAATAAAATGCACTTCATCCTCTGAGAGACAGACAAACAGACAGACAGAACGACAGAGACACGAAGTGAGAGACAGAGACAGAGTTATAGGCGTGAGCGGCAAGGGAAAGAATGGGGAGGGGTGAAAGGAAAAGACAGAACTGGGGATGGAGGTAACATGCGGAGTGGAGAGGAGGAAAGGGAAAAGAAGGGAGTGGCAGGGAGTGGGAGGGGTGGGGCAGGGGAGGAGGGAGAGGGGCGGGGGAGAGGGGTAGGCGCCCTATGGAACGGATGCTCCAGCAGTATTATCAGGTTTTTGTCTCAGACAGCCAGGCTGTCTCTGCACACTGATAATGACGGTCACCTGAGAGATTCCAAAACAAAACTGCCGAGAGAGAGAGAGAGAGAGAGAGAGAGAGAGAGAGAGAGAGAGAGAGAGAGAGAGAGAGAGAGAGAGAGAGAGAGAGAGAGAGAGAGAGAGGAGAGGGGTCAAGTCAAATCAAGTCAAGTCAAGTCAAGTCAAGTCAAGTCAAGTCAAGTCAAATCAAATTCTTTTATTTCGAGGGCAATGAAAGAATTTGACTTGACTTGACTCTCTCTCTGTCTCTCTGTCTCTGTCTCTCTCTCTCAGGTTTTTTTTTAATGAAATGTCAGTTGAAAAGAAAAACACACAACAAAACAATGGGCAGACATACTAACACCCTGAGGTCATGTCAGGAATTCCCTTAGTGAGTGTTACCCAAGGTTTGCACTGTGATGCCTGTGTGGACATCAGCAGAGGGGGCAGACATGACCTGGTCTCACAGGAGACAGCAGAGCTGCCAGCAGACAGCACAGACAATGGCCTGCAGTCTCACTCACTCACTCACTCAGTCCCATGTCCCAAAGGACGTAGGGGGGACATGAGAGAAGACGCAACGGAGATCTTTTTCCATGCTTCACGATCCTGTGTGGCCAGTAGGAGGCGTTGCAGGGGTTGGGCAGTCCAGTCTTTGATGTTGTCAACCCATGATTTCTTTTGGCGGCCTCTTCTTCTTTTGCCCTCGACTGTTCCTTGCAAGATGGTTTTTGCTAGGGTGTTGTGTCTTGTGGTGTGACCAAACCACATCAGCTTTCTCCTCTTTATGGTGGAGAGCAAAGGCTCTTGGGGGCCCACACGCTTTTTGATTTCCTCTTTCACATAGTTATTGGTCTTGTGTTCTTTGTATGATATTTTGAGGAGTCTTCTGTGGCACTTGTTCTCGAATGCTTGGATTCTTCTCTCTAACTCTGCTGTCAGAGTCCATGATTCACAGCCATATAGGAGGATAGATATTACGAGGGATTTGTAGAGGTGGTATTTGGTGCAGAAGCTGATGTTGTTGCTTCTGATGATCCTCTGGAGTCTGACTAGAGCAGATGTTGCTGTTGCAATGCGAGCTTTCACCTCATTGTTTGATGTGCCATCTTTTGTTAGGATGGAGCCTAAGTATTTGAATTGGCTCACCTCTTCCAATATTTCTCCATTCATCTTTATTTCCGTGCTGTCATTACTCGCGCTGTTGACCATGATCTTCGATTTCTCTGTACTGACCTCCATGCCGTATGCGCTCGCTCGGTCTGTTAGACTGTCTGTGAGGATTTGCAGTTCTTGTTTGCTGCTGCCCATGAGGTCAATGTCATCTGCAAATCTGAGGTTGCAAAGGGGTCTTCCACCAATGGAGATGGAAGTGTGGTGGTTTTGCAGTGTCTCTGTCATGATGTTTTCGAGGAAGAGGTTGAAGAGTACAGGTGAGAGAAGGCAGCCCTGATGGACTCCAACCGTGGTCTTGAAGAACTCGCCCACGTGGTTGTTCATGAAAACTGCACTTCTTGCATTCTCGTACAGAGCCTTGATGACTTCAATTAGGCAGTTGTCAATGTTGAAGTGCCTGAGTACTTGCCAGAGGCCGTCATGCCATACCCTGTCAAAGGCCTTTTTGAAGTCTATAAAATTGTGGTACAAGTCTTTTTGGTGTTGGAGATGCTTCTCTATCAGAATTCTCAGGTTGAAAATTTGTTCCATTGTGCTGCGTTTTGGTCTAAAGCCCGCTTGTTCTTCTGCCAGGAGTTTTTCTGCTTGGTTTTTCAGTCTGTTGAGGACTACCTGCAGCATGATCTTGCTAGGATGGCTTATGAGACTGATGGTTCTGTAGTTCTGGCATTGCTTGAGGTTGCAGTCACCATTCTTTAAAACCACCTCTGTCTTTTTCATCATCAAACACTCAGCAACTTTTGTAGTCTGTCATATGAGCTCCTGACTTCAGTGAAAAAACGCAAGTTAAAGTGGTACGCGCACATCACACAAACATCTAGACTGGTCAAGACTGTCCTGCAGGGAACAGTAAGGGGGAGGGAGACGAAGAGGCAGACAGAGGAAACGATGGGAAGACAACATCAGAGAGTGGACATGCCTTAAGTGGAGCGATTTGCTAGGGAAAGCAGAGGACCGCGGGGAATGGAGGAAGCTGGTTGCAAAATGTTTGGTGGTGCTCCCTCTGTCCACGGTACTTCGGATTGATGATGAAATGAGAAAGTAGGATCAAATATATGTGCATTGCGCAGCCATTAAGCACCTAACAAATCAGGCCAGTGCATCCAACTTTGGCATGCAAGAGAATTGTTATCTTTTAAGACTTTTAGGTGGAGGCAAAATAGCAGGAGAATGGGCCAGGAAGACAAAAAACAGACAAGAAGGAGACGACAGGAAGAAATGGAACAAGGCAGAAACAAAGAGAGGAATAGAAAAGAGGGAATTCTTAGCACAGAATTTTCAGAAGATAAGGATGCTATTTATAGTGACAAGTTCCCGGCATCTCCAGAGGAAAACTGTCACCTGAAGGTGGTAGTTTATATTTATTTTGAGCGCTTGCAAATTGCTAAACTGGATTGAATTACAAAACATGGCCATTTGTTCAGACCCTAGGGGAGATGAGACCACACCCTTCACCTATCCCCCCTAGTCTAGCAGACCGTTGGGGCACCACTGAAGATTTTTGCAACCAGATTCCTCCATTCCTCAAGGGTTCTCAGCTTCAGGGGTAGATCTCTGTCGAACAAAATGGAAAACATGGAGGTCTTTACGGCTGTGTGTTGCTGTCAAAGCTTCAGGAAGTCGTAATGCAGTTCAACCAGCGTTTAAAAAACAGGATGTTTTCAAAAGAAAACTTTGGGTGAAGCAATCGTGCTGACATAAATTCAGCTTAGACTGGAGTTTGGAAATCCCACTGCAGAGAATTATTTAGAGAGCTAATGCTCGGCTATCTTTTTATCCAGGCAAATGGAAATGGACTGTCATCTTCATGCCGGTTTTGATGTTCACGAGAGAGAGACAGAGAGACAGACAGACAGACAAACAGACAGACAGACAGAGAAAGGGAGAGACAGACAGAGATACAGAGAGAGAGGGAGACAGACAGAGATACAGAGAGAGAGGGAGACAGACAGAAAAAGCGAGACAGAGACAGACAGACAGACAGACAGACACAGGGAGAGAGGCCACTGACTGATGCACTGTCTTCCCAAGGCTGTGGTGGCTGGTGGTTTGAGTTGGGAGAGGGTTTAAAACTGATTGTAGCACTAGACCTGAATGACGACACACCACGTCCCCTATGACACTGAGAGAGAGAGACCCATCCCTGTGTAACAGAGTGCAGATATTTGATCTGCCGCGACTCTGTACAACTTCTCGGCAACGACAGCACGGTCAGACAGTGGGAATGTGGCCTCTATAAAGAGGCTGTATAAATACTACATTTTACCGCTACGGGCAAAGTGCATGCAGAGAACGGCTTTCGACCACCCCCCAACGATACAGAACGTCGCACAATTCACAGGTGTGGATCCAAACGTTACACCCACGACGCTGCGATTGGCAGTTCCGATCGCAAGGGAAGTAATCTAATTACCGCCCTGCCACATCCACCACCGCTGACTTTGTGCCGCGTCCCGAGGCACAGTGGTACTGACCAGCGTATTTGACGCTCAGATCAGTAGTCCCAAGTTCTTTCCATCCTGCTCGCAGCGCCACTTTGTAACAGAGTGCAGATATTTGATCTGCCGCGACTCTGTACAACTTCTCGGCAACGACAGCACGGTCAGACAGTGGGAATGTGGCCTCTATAAAGAGGCTGCATAAATACTACATTTTACCGCTACGGGCAAAGTGCATGCAGAGAACGGCTTTCGACCACCCCCCAACGATACAGAACGTCGCACAATTCACAGGTGTGGATCCAAACGTTACACCCACGACGCTGCGATTGGCAGTTCCGATCGCAAGGGAAGTAATCTAATTACCGCCCTGCCACACCTGTAAAACCCAATACTGTCTCAATCAGTTCAAAGCAGCAGAATCAGGGAGAAATCAATCTGAATTTGTGTCTGCACATTCGTTTCCTTTTGAAGGTTTTCTTTTCAAATAAACACGCCAAATAAAGCGAACGTGCAGACGCAAATGCTGCTTGAACTTCAGAAGAGCCACTCGCACAGAGGGCATTAAGGGGGTGATGTACGATGTTTCAGGGTTGTCACTTTAATGGACTGTCTGGTACACGCTGGGGCTTGATGGCCTCAAGAGAGAGAGAGAGAGAGAGAGAGAGAGAGAGAGAGAGAGAGAGAGAGAGAGAGAGAGAGAGAGAGAGAGAGAGACACACACACACACACACACACACACACACACACACACACACACACACACGTCCATCCTCCCTTCCCAATCTGATGATGGGTTTGTAATGAGTTCTGTCACCACAGGGTAAAACACACTAACATCTTTTTTTCTCAAAACATCAGAAATTGTCATTTCTCTCTTTGATCCAAAACCTTGTTCAGCAAAATCCATTTTATCAGCTTTTCGGACCGAACATTTTGACTTCAAACATTT
The DNA here is from genome assembly GCA_030674155.1 of Stramonita haemastoma. Taxonomy (NCBI): domain Eukaryota; kingdom Metazoa; phylum Mollusca; class Gastropoda; order Neogastropoda; family Muricidae; genus Stramonita; species Stramonita haemastoma. Next base: position 1,626,630 of record CM060331.1, read on the forward strand.
TATTTCTATTGAATTACGATATCAAAGAAAGGACAGACATTTTTTAAATTTTACTAAAACGTATTTTCTTTCTATTGATAACGATATTAAAGAGAGAGTTTCTTTAAGAAACGTTGAAGAATAGAATCACCTGTTTTATCAGGAAGAACAATCAGTTATTTGCTTTCTTTGTTTAATATTCTATTTAAATCATTTTACGAAAGGAATTTTTTAAATGCAATCTATCATGTTAATCCAGTTACAGAGAAGAAATATGTGAAAACAAACTGCATCAAGTTGGCTGTGACAGTGTTTTTGCAGGAATGGGAGAAAGCGGACTTTTTCCCATAACAAATGAAGTTTACTGTTCAGCGCTATGCTAATGTAAGCATAGGCAAAAGTTACGTGTGGAAGCTTCCTCTGTGTGTGTGTGTGTGTGTGTGTGTGTGTGTGTGTGTGTGTGTGTGTGTGTGTGTGTGTGTGTGTGTGTGTGTGTGTGTGTGTGTGTGTGTGTGTGATAGTTTCTATACTAGAGAGCCTAGGTGTGTGCGCGCATGTGTTTACCTGTGTGCCTTCGTGTCGAAATAATATATGAATGGGCAATTCCAGACTGATATTTTCGGCATGTCTGATCACAGTACGTAAATGACTGTTTCAGACTGATATTTCAGCACTTAAGCGCACAGGTTTTTTATGTTTCAAAGCTGGCCAGTTCTGTCCATAGTGAGGAGCATTCAAGTGTTTGAATGAGAACTTTTGGCTTCGGGTTCTTTTTTGTGTATGTTCCTCTCTGTCTCTGCCTCACTTTGTCTGTCAGTATCTCTGTCTATCTCTCTGTCTATATCTCTGTCTCACTGCTTTTGCCTCTGTCTCTGTCTCTCTCTGTCTGTCTGTCTCTGTCTCTGTCTCTGTTTCTGTCTCTGTCTCTCTGTCTCTCTGTCTATCTGTGTCTCTGTCTCTGCCTTTGTCTCTGTCTGTCTGTCTGTCTCTCTCTCTCTGTCTCTCTCTGTCTCTCTCTGTCTCTCTCTGTCTCTCTCTCTGTCTCTCTCTCTGTCTCTGTCTCTGTCTCTGTCTCTCTCTCTCTCTCTCTCTCTCTCTCTCTCTCTCTCTCTCTCTCTCTCTCTCTCTCTCTCTCTCTCTCTCTCTCTCTCTCTCTCTCTCTCTCTCTCTCTCTCTCTCTCTCTCTCTCTCTCTCTCTCTCTCTCTCTCTCTCTCTCTCTCTCTCTCTCTCTGCTTCTTCTCACCCTTCTATTTTTCTACTCAATCTTTCCTACATCTAGTTAGAAGTGCTGTTTATGTTGTTTTTTCTTTTTACCCTTTTTTCTTGTTCGCTTTTCTTCAGCCTGTTTTCAAAGGATGTGCAAGTGTTAAAGTCTTTTGAAGTTCACACCAGCGTTTGTTCGAAATTGATTTTTCTTTCTTTCTTTCTTTTTTCTTTTCTTTTTTGGCTGCTGTCTTATCTCAGTCTCCTCCTGTCCCATGCCTGGTCTGTGTTGTTTATCCCTCTCTCCATCTCTTTGTGGCAGTGCCTTTGGCCCTGTCTGTGTGTCTGTGTGTGTGTCTGTTTGTGTGTCTGTGTATTGTTTCTCAGTCTGTTGGTTTGGCTGGTTAGCTTGGATGGATGGATGGATGGATGGATGGATGGATGGAAGGAGTGGAGTCTGGCACGGCTGTCTTTTCTGTGTGCGTGCTGTCTGTCTGTCTGTCTGTCTGTCTGTCTGTCTATCTATCTATGTCTCTCTCTATGTCTCTCTCTCTCTCTGTCTCTCTCTCCTCTTCTGTCTGTCTGTCTGTCTGTCTGTCTGTCTGTCTGTCTGTCTGTCTGTCTGTCTGTCTGTCTGTCTCTCTCTCTCTCTCTCTCTCTCTCTCTCTCTCTCTCTCTCTCCTCTCTCTCTCTCTCTCTCTCTCTCTCTCTCTCACACACACACACACACACACACACACACACACACACACAGAGTCTCCTTGTCTCTGTCAGTCTGTCTCTCTTTCTCTCATATTTGTCTACCTCCATCTCTCTTTGTTTCCCTGTCTTTCTATCTCCTTGTCTCAGTCTCTGTCTGTCTGTCTGTCTGTCTGTCTGTCTGTCTGTCTGTCTGTCTGTATATATATATATATATATATATATATATATATATGTATATATATATATGTATGTATGTATGTATGTATGTATGTATGTATGTATGTATGTATATGTATGTATGTATGTATGTATGTATGTATGTATGTATGTATGTATGTATATATATATATAATGTTTGTCGCTCTCTATCTCTCTTTGTTACTGTTTCTCTGTCTGTCTATTTCTGTTTCTATGTCTCTGCTCTGTCTTTGTGTCTCTTTCTTCCTGTCTCTCTCTGTATCTCTCTGTCTCACTCTGTCTCTCTCTATATATCTTTGTATCTCTCTCTCTCTCTCCCTCCCTCCCTCCTTCTTTCTCATACACACCCACACACACACACACACACACACACACACACACGCACGCACACGGTCGGTATATAAACCCTAGTAAGGATGGTCACTAAAGGAAAACTGCCAGGCACACACGTCAGTGGCTGACCAGTGGCCGCACCTGTATGCTGTTTTCACTTTCTCCAATAGGCAGACAGAAGCCATCAGCAAAGCCGCTTTCTTTCTGTCTTTCCCTTAATGCTTCACAGCAATTAAATTGAATGAAATCAGCGAAACGTCAGAAGCTGGAAATCATGGTATTAACTAGAGATGCTGGGGGGTGGGGGTGGGATTCTTTGTAAGAAGGGAAGTGCGTGTGGTTGTACTTTACTCTACAAAGAGACGGGGATTTTCTAATCATTCCATGAAGATACATAATGTTTCAGTTTCCCATCTCTTGTCTGTCCCCGCCTTCGACATCTTCCTGCCAAAGTGAATAGCCTTTGTGGATGTGTGTGTGTGTGTTGTGGGGGGGGGGGGGGGGGGGGGGGGGTGGGCGGTGCGCGCATGTGTGTGTGTATGTGCGTGTGTGTGCGCTTGCGTGTGTGAGTACGTTAGAATTTGCTAGGACCATAGATTGTTATTGATTGTGTGGTGTATAGGTCGAATGCAAGCGCTTTGATTTCTTTTTACAAGATATAGCGCTATATAAGTTCCATGTATTATTATTATTATTATTATTATTATTATTATCATTATGTGTTAAAGAACAATCGGGTGTATACCATTGGCATACGCTCTGAAACTAAGAAGCTTACAGAGCAACGTTACCTGTCAGAAAGTAAAAGGCTCTGTAATCAGTATGTACTTTCAGAGGGAGTGGGATAGCTCAGTGGTCAGAGCACTCGCTTTTCGCTAACCAAAGTTAAGCAGCATCAAGCGTGGTTACTAAATGTATATGGGTGACCGTTTGCGTGACTTGGCTTGAGTCCAGTCCCCCCAGTTTACCCAGACCTGCCCTCTTTAGGGTCAGGGAAGGTAAAGCAGCAAGCGCACCACCCTCAATATGCTGGCCCCAAGAGAAGCTGAGGTCTCTGACATCTCACTCCATACAATCACATAGGCTATGGTAACATCTTTACCTTTTCACTCTCAGACACAGAGAGAGGCAGAGTCTGCCAGGTTCCACTTGCCCAAGAGACACGGACTGAGAATTGATTTTTAGAGCAGAGTCAGTGACCTTTCAGAAAGTTAGGGAGAAGAAAGCATGCACTTTGAGAATGCCCACACATGCTTGTATAGTCATGCATCTGCGCTGGTGTAATGTATGTCCATGTAGGAGGGGTATGTGCATGCTTACTTGCGCGTGTGTGTATGCACGTCAACGAGTACGTGCGCACGTATGTGCGTGTAAGCCAACAAGCCAGACTTTCTTTCTCTCTTTTCTTCTTATAATTATTAAGATCATGGAATAAGCACTTGAATGTATGCATTTTGAAAATTTTGTCACCTGTTCTCAGTTGCACATGATGACCTCTTCTGAAAAGCGAAACATGATTTAACGTGTGCGCAATATGTTCTCTGTGTGTTTGCACACGGGCCTCGGTTTATAGTCTCATTCCAAGAACTTTATAGCAAATATATATACACAAGATTAAAGTGAAATGTAGTGGAGAAATAACAAGTGCAGGTACCAACTTACAATCATTTTGGAAAGATTTATCAAAGATTCAATCAAAAAAAACCATATTGAAATGACAATATATTCTAGGAAATAATGTATTTCAGAGGCAGTAGTGTAGGCACTATTTGAGTAAGAAACATGCCTTTGGCCTGACCTGACTGAGTTTCGGCTTCTGGATGAGCCCTCTTCAGTGGTCTCAGCGGTAATTAACAGTCCACCTGCTGTGGTACCTTACAGCAAGACACATTTCAGAATTTAAAAGTGTCAATTGCATTCAAAGGAATATTTGATATTCCTGTGCCCTTTTGAAGCTGCCCTCAAAAGACGATGATAAAAAGAGAAAGAAAATATGCTTAGAATATATGTTGAAAAAATTGAATAAGATAACATTTAGACCTAGTGAATCTTTGTGCCTTAAGTTTGGGGATCCTATTAAAGGATGCAAGGGAGGTCATAAAGTTTGTATCCAGCCAAGTGGTCAGTCTTAGCTGGATAATAACCCAAACATTGCAATACACTTTAAGTGTATGCACAGGCAAGAGAAGTTGGGGAAAAAACATTAATGGCCTACACTTGGATCTACTAGAGATGCAATTCCCCACTTGACCACAAAGTATTATTGAGGAAAAAGTAGTGGAGGATAAACAAGTGCAGGTACCAACTTCTCAATCATTTTGGAAATGACTGAAGAATGATAGAATTGAGAATATGATCAGCGAATCCATCGCGGTGAAAGGTCTACCTACAACCCGGTCAATACACAACCCGGTCAGTGCTGATGTCTTTGCTTACAGTCACTGGGGGCCTGTCTCTTGGGGCCATCAGCTGGCCAGTTACCCGGCCTGTGAATGACAGTCCATTAGCAGGGCAGCAGATCGTGATCTGTTCACATCAGCGTCTGCAGTCTGCAGTGGTGAGCCACATCCTTAGCTCCACTTCAAGTTGGGTGTGCCTCAAATCTGTTGTTCTGCCAGTCGTCATGGGTGGCGCTGGTCTTGTGGCGATGCAGTCTGCCCGTGGCGAGCAGCAAGAATATATCATGGAGGGAAATCTGTTTTGACAAAAAATTGGTATTCAGTACAAGAGAAAGCAATAACATCCATTGCTTTAATGCAACGCAATTGCAATATAGTCGTTACAACCCAATGCAAGGTGATACAGTACACCACAATACAAAACAATACAACACAATACAAACAAGTACAACAGAATACCTGAAAGTATGTAAAGTTACAAGCAAGGCCTCAATTCCTATCTACATGTTCAACTGTGGAAACATGCAAACATTCCATTCTACTTATCTGTTTAGTTTTTAGTTTCTGTTTCTATGTACAGGCTTACTCCCAGAGCAAATTTCTCTGCCCCCAAATTCAGGCTGTTCTGCCTTCAAGAGTGCAGTGTGCTTTTACTGTGCCATGCCACTAACTGTGCATAGCGTCTGAGGTTACTGCTGTTTACTGGACAAGTCTGTGCAGAACTACCCTCTTGTTGTCATGCGTTCTCCTAAAAAGGTCACGGTTCCCATAACCTATGCGGTCGTTGTGGAGCAATGTGTTGAGACCTCAGCTTCTCCCGGGGCCAGCATGTTGAGGGCGATGCCCATCTCCTCTTCCTCGCTGCTTTACCTTCCCTCAACCTAAATAGGGCATGTACCCATTTACAGCTGGGTAAACTGGGGGACTGTACTGAAGCCAAGGCACACAAACGGTCACCCATCCAGTTGGTAACCACGCTCGATGCTGCTTGACCTTAACTTGGGGAAAGCGAGTGCTCTGACCACTGAACTATCCCGTCCCCAAAAGAAAAGTGCTTGAGGTTTGCTAATGTGTATTGATTGCACTTGAGGGTTTTGTTCATCCCGTCCAAGAAAGACCACAAACAGCCAAAAGAAACCATACTTCCCTGATCATCATTTCGGATCTAGGATATGGATAAAAGTTTGGCTTTGGATAAGATTTAAACCTCAAATATCTCGCTCTTTAACTGGTACTACATCACCGCTGGATCGCCTTCACTTTCACCTGTCCCATAGTCCTGTAGACCACTGAAGATTTTGCAACCAGCTTCCTTCACTCCCCGCGATCCTCTGCTTTCCGTATCAAATCGTTGTTCCCAAAGCCTGTCCACTCTCTGATGCTGTCTTCCCATCGTTTCCTCTGTCTGCCTCTTCGTCTCCCTCCCCTTCCTGTTCCCTGTAGGACATTCCTGGCCACTACAGGATCGATCCCTACTGCACTGATACACAAACTATGATGTTCTCCTTATTCCGCGTTTGTTCTTCCTCCAGGGGTCCTGATATACTACCCTGCTTTGTCCTCCTCTCCAACACCAACACCCCGTGTAGTTTAGCGCCTTGGAGCACTCAAACATGTCAGCCAGGACCTAGGGACTGCATATTTGGTGACCGCAGGCCGTTGATTCTGCTGTCTGCTGCCACCTCCGCTGTCTCCTGTGAGACCAGGTCATGTCTGCCCCCTCTGCTGATGTCCACACAGGCATCACAGTGCAACAGAATGTTGCTGTGTCTGTGTTGTCCTGACCACAGGGAATTCGGGATTTCTAGCAGCACAAGCCTGATTTGTGTCTGTGCCGTCTGTCCAGTCTGTTTGCTGTGGGGGTGTTCGTCCCTTTGGGGAGTGTGTGGAATATGTCTGAAGTTTTTGCTGTTGGTGTCGTAAGCCTTCTTAGATTTTTTGGGGGGCGGTGTAATTGTGTGTGTGTGTGTGTGGGGGGGGGGGGTTGTGTGTGTGTGTGTGTGTGTGTGTGTGTGTGTGTGTGTGTGTGTGGTGTGT
>CM060331.1:1638481-1640441 GCA_030674155.1 Stramonita haemastoma
GTGGGTTTTCTGCTTGTGTAACAGTCTGAGGTAAGTTGAAGTGTGACTGTCTTTTTTTTAATGAGATGTTTCGTTGATGTTGTTTTTTGTTGGTTTTATATGTTTTGTGGTGATTGTTTTTGGTTGTTGTGTGATGGTGTGTTAAGAGTTGGGTTGTTTTTTTTAGTGTGTGTGTAGTGTGTGTGTGTGTGTGTGTGTGTGTGTGTGTGTGTGTGTTTGTGTGTTTGTGTGTGTGTGTGTGGTGTGTGTGTGTGTGTGTGTGTTGTGTGTGTGTGTGTGTGTGTGTAGTGTGTGTGTATCTGTGTGTGTGTAGTGTGTGTGTAGTGTGTGTAGTATGTGTGTGTGCGTGTTCTTCTTCAGTCTAACACATTTGCTCAGATTATATTGTATTAATATGTTCTATCAATAAAAGTGTGGATCTCTCTCTCTCTCTCTCTCTCTCTCTCTCTCTCTCTCTCTCTCTCTCTCTCTCTCTCTCTCTCTCTCTCTTCTCTCTCTCTCTCTCTCTCTCTCTCTCTCTGTACTTCTCTCCGTCAGATCCAATCTTCCTGCCTCTTTTGTTAGGAAAATTCCCGGCAAAGAAAAGTTAAACTTTGTTGAGGGGAGGGGAAACCCGTTTTACATTTTTTGGGGGAATTGCTTTTTTTTCAGAAATTGTGTCTCCCTTCCCCTGTGTGCGTGACGTTTTTTGTGTCTTTTTTTCCCCCGGCCTTTTTTTTTGGGCCGGCTGCTTGTCTGTATTCCGCGGGGTTGTGCAAGCCTCCCTTTTTGCCTGTCACCCTGTCTCTCTCTGTCTCCTCTCTGCTCTCCCCTTTTGTCTCTATGTCTCCTCCCTCCCCTCCCCCTCCCCTCCCCCTCTCCCTCTCTCCCCTCCCCCTCTCTCTCCTCTCTCTCCCCCTCTTTTTTTGGGTCTCTCTGTTTTCCCCCGTCTCCTCTGTCCCCCTGCCTCTCTCTTCTCTCTATCTCTCTCTCCTTTTTTTCCCCCCCAACCCGCCTGTCTCCTTTTCTCTCTCTCAAATTTTTTTTCCTCTTCTCTCTCTTTCTGTTTTCCCCCCTCTCCCCCCTTTTCCCCTCCCCCTTCCTTCCCCTCTCTTTCTTTATTTTTTTCCCCACTGTCCTTTTCTGCCCTCTCGTGTCTGTTTTTGCCCTCTCCCCCCTTCCCCTCCCCTTTTTTCCTCTGCTTTAGTCTCCTCTGCCCCTCTCTCTGTGATATATATAAAAAATTTTTAAAAATATATAATATATATAATATATATATAATATAAAATTATAAATATAAAATATATTTATGTATATGTATGTGTGGTGTGCCCCGGATGTCGTCTACCCTCTTTTCTTTTCTACTCCAACACTCCCCCCCTCCCCCCTCCCTCCCCTCCTTTCTCTCTCCCCCCTCCTTTTCCCCTTTTTTCTCCTCTCCCCTCCCCCTCCTTTCTCCTCCCCCTTTTTCCCCCTCTCTCCCCTCCTCCACCCCCCAAACCACCACCACCCCTCCACCACCCCATCCACCTCCCCCTCTGTACTTTTTTCTCCTCCCTCTCTCCATCTCTCTTTCTTTTTCTTTCTTTCTCCTCTCTATTTTTTTTTAAACATTTCTTTCTTTGGGAAAACCCCCTTTCTGTGCAAGGAAGACAATCGCTTTGCAGCGTGTGGCATGTGTGTTTGTGTGGGTTTTGGGGGGCGTGCCCGTGCGCGGCGTTTAATATACATATACGGTACATACCATATAAAATATATGAAAAAACTATATATCTATCTATCTATCTTCTACTATTTTTTAATCTATCTATCTATCTTTTTCTACTAAAACTTTTTCTTCTATCTATCTATCTATCTATCTATCAAACGTCTTCCCCAAAAACCCCCTTTTCTCTTTTCCCCTCTCTAATTTTCTCTCTTCTCCTCTTTCTCTTCCCTTTTTCTCTCTCTCCCTCCCTCTCCCCCTCTTCCCCCTCTCTTT
>CM060331.1:1640541-1645541 GCA_030674155.1 Stramonita haemastoma
GACATCACTTCAGCCATGACAGCTTCCCCTCCACGTCCATGCAGCAAATAGCAACCCTGACCTGAATCCATCGATCATTGCAACAGTCATTGCATGGAGGTTCAACATGAAATTGATTCTTATTGATCTCATTGTGTGTGCTCTTCACAGTAAAGTCTGAAGATTATGGTAGTGTTACGTCAAATACAGGTTGGGTTGACACTGATTTACATTGATCTTATTATTGTGTTTCCCACACAAACACATAAATCTCGACATGAATCAGTGAAAGTAACGCCCTATTTTTCATGTCGAACTTTGCACAGGAAGGTTATAACCTGAAATTAATCACCCGTGAAATGATGTCTGGTGTTTTTTTCTTTGCGTCTCTCATTCACCTGCTGATTTGATGAATAGACCAACATTGCAGGGAGGTTCAATTCAAAGTCATTTTCGAAATTGATCTTGTGTTTCCTCTTTGTAAAAAATAATCGGTGGTGGTAGTTTTGCATCAAATAAAGCTGTGGTTCAAATAAGTTGTTGTTATTGTTGTTGTTGTTGTTGAACGTTCCCCAGCTTAACACTCTGGGGGTAACCCAGAATTGCACTCTGACTCATTCATCCCACCTGAGAATCATTGTGAATTGAAATTGCACACTGAATGAGAAGTTTGCGTGTATGACAGCTTTCAAGTACCTCGCCATATAGGCAACCATACTCCGACTTCAGAGGATTTTTTCTCCTTTAAAATAGAGTGCAGGTTGTTATGTGAAGAACTTGTGATGGCTGAAGGCAATCTCAACACATTTTACAACAAATATTTTAGTGCAGGCCTTGGCAATTAGCTGATATCAATAACTGACACAGCTTTTGGCCTGGGCCAGAATTGAAATAAGTCTGCATCGATCTTATTGTATCAGCAGCCATTAAGGATCCTAGCTTCACAGCACGCTAAGGTTTGGTTTGATATAAATTTTAAATTGATTATTGATTTTTTATTCAGAAGAGAAGAAGATTAGAAAATCAGTCTACTTTGATTGGTGTATTTTTTTTGTTATTATTATTTCCTCTGTGAAGAAGGGGATGGTTGATAGATGATTCAAATCAACCTTTCAGAAACTGGCGCGTGTGAGAGACGAATGAGCCTTTGATTGTGTGGACTGATTGAGTTTGTGATGTGTTGTTGTTGGTGTTGTTGTTCTCTTGTTGTTAGGCTTTTTTGTATTTCTGCCATATGGATTTCTTTGCTGTTGTTTGGTCCATTATGATTTTTGTACTTGAACTGCTGATTTTTAATGTCAGGATATGTGAGTATAGACTTATCTATAATTATTTTCTAACTAAATTGGGGAAAACTTGATAAGTGATTTTCGTTTCTGATTGAGCTCACTACACTCTAGTCTGTCTGTCTGTCTGTCTGTCTGTTCTGTCTTCTCTTTGTCTCTGTCTGTATGTTCCCTCCCCCCCCCTCTCCTCTCTCTCTCTCTCTCTCTCTCTCTCTCTCTCTCTCTCTCTCTGTCCCCTCTCCTCCTCCGACAGTGTCTATTGACGACCAGCAGAACAACACAACGTGTGTGAAGCCTCTTACAACTGCAGTGCTCTGCTCACATTAATTTTAATCGCCTTCAGGAAAGAAGAGCATGATGTCAGCATGCCAGGGGACATCACTCCTGGCGATAGCAGTTCCCCTTCAAACTCCACACATTACACTGAAGTGCTGATGTGAATCGATGAATGTAACGCACCGTTTATGTCCTTGTTGTTGTGTTGTGTTGTTGTTGTTGTCGTTGTTGTTTGTTGTTGTTGTGCGTTCCCCAGTTTTAACACTCTGGGGGTCACCCAGAATGCGCACTCTGACTCACTCATCCATCCTACCGAGGAATCACTTTGAGGGTGAAACTGGACACTGAATAAAAAAGTTTTCGTGTGTGACTGTTTTCAAGTACTCGCCATATAGGCAGCCATACTCTGACTTCAGAGGATTTTTTCTCCTTTAAAGGAGAGTGCAGGTTGTTATTGAAGACGTCATGGCTGAAGGCAATCTCAACACAGCATGTTACAACATAACATTTCAGTGTAGCAGGACCTTGGCATCACTCACTGCTGACACAGCTTTTGGCCTGTCCAACTTTGCTCTGGAACATGATGACCTGAAACTAATCCATCCCTGAACCATGAACTGACTTCTGGTGGCGTTGTGGATGTGTTCTGTGCCTATCTCATTCATCTGCTGATGTGATTGATTAATAGCTCAACATTACGCCAGAAGTGGCATTGAATTCAGTCTGTATTGATCTTATTGTGTATTGCTCTCAGTAATTACAAAAACCTACATGAATGGTGGAATATTTATGTCCAAAATAGGTTGGATTGAAACCAATCGACATTGATCTGACTGTGTTTTCTCTGACTGAAGAAGAGTGATGATGCGCAGCATCCCAGAGAGCTTGGTTCAAAGGAATTCACGGGCGGGGAGGGGAGGGGAGGGGGCGGATAGCTCAGTGGTTAGAGCGCTGTACTTGTGATCTGAAGGCCTGGGTTCAAGCCACCGCTGAGTCACCTGTCCGACACGATGTTTCCCCCTGCAGTTAACAGCAGTCTGTGGATGAAACTATATATACACCAAGATCCCGTGCATGAACGTGCGCAGAACACGTTGCGCACACGTTAAATTAGTTCCATCCCCGAAGTCGGAATGCGGCTACCTAAATGGGGGCTGAAAAAGGTTGCACCCAGAAAACCTCACCATCAATGAACCTCGAGCTCTAGCTGAGGAACAAAAAAAAATAGCCCTGTTCCATCTTTGGGAAGGGTAGTGCCATTGCCAGTGGCAGGAGTGAGGACATTTCCCAAACACGTGCACACTGTCTTGTGTCGTGTGTAGACACCCTCCATGAAGACTGAATGCCGCTGCCTGAATGGCGGGCAGAAACGGTTGTATATGCAAACTCTCATTTAGTGAACCTCGAGCTCCATCCGAGAAACGAAACCAAAAAAAAGAAGAAAAAAATTAATTCATATCGATTTATTGATTGTTTTATCAGTAAAGAAGAGGAATGGCGGTAGCTCTATATCATGTGAATGTTCCCTCTCAATTAATTTGCGTGTCAATTTTCTCGGTAAAGAATGAGATTGATGATAGATAGAGGATTCAAATCAACCGTCCATGCCAGACACTGGGAATGAGAGAGAGAGATATGAGCATTTGATTTTGGGGGGATGAGTAATTTCGTGAGGTTTTTTTTTTTATATATCATTATTACTGCCAGATGTATTTTGTCCATGATTTTACTTTTTTACACATTAAAGTACTATCTTTAATGTGTCACAGTTAATGAGTCGTCTTTATGACCCTAACGTTTTTTGAAAGGGATGATAATTGTAATTTTGACTGCATAACCTCAGCCTGTGTTGAGATCACTGTCTTTTCTGGGGGAGTCTGTCTGTCTGTCTGTCTGTCTGTCTGTCTGTCTGTCCTGTCTGTATGAATCTCCCTTTATGTGTCTGTATATCTTATCTATTTTTCTGTCTCTGTGTATGTGTGTCTGCTGACAGTCTGTCCGTCTGTTTCTCTGCCTGTGTATCTGTCTGTCTATGTCTTTCTGTCCTTCTCTCTGTCTGCCTCACTCTTTTCTCTCTCTGTGTCTCTGTCTCTTTTTCCTTCTCTCTGTCTCTCTCTTCCTCTGTCCCTCACTCTCTCTCTCTCTGTCTCTCTTTGTCTCTCTATCACTCCCTCCCTCCCTCCCTTCCTTCCCCCTCTCGCTTTTCCACCCGCAGTGAAGTTCCACCACTGTGCAGCTGTTGAATAAACCCCCAACAGCAAACCCTGTGTGAAGCCCCCTCCTGTACCGCTGATCAGATTAATTAATCGCCTTTAGCAAGGGAGAGCACGCCGAAACTGTCAGGGGACATCACTCCTACGCTAAATCTCCCTCTCATTTCCATGCGACAAACAGCAATGGGAACATGAATCGATGAATAGAACGCCCTGTTTATGTTGAACTTTGGGCAGGAAGATTATGTTCGGAAAATAATCACCCCGTGAAATGGCGTCCGCGAGCTTTGTGGATCAATTTCTGACGTAATGTATTCATCTGCCCGTTGATATGAAAAATTAAGGCAGTGGCATAAGACTATAAATCCAGGCTCTGTGCGAAAATACACGCAGAACATCTTGCTTCCACGTTAAAATTCCTTCTGCCTTTTCGCAAGAGCTCATTCCCGCCAGTAAGAATGGGTGACAATTTGTTTCTATCTATCTATCTATCTATCTATCTATCTATCTATCTATCTATCTATCTATCTATCTATCTATCTATCTATCTATCTATCTATCTATCTATCTATCTTGTAGTCTGGCGACTGTGGGGCCACCCCTAAAGACTTGACAACCAGTTCCCTCCATTCCTCTCTCTGCTGCCTTTCTCAATATTGTGTTGAGTTCTAGGCCTGTCCATTCGCTGATGTTGTCCTCCCATCTCTTCCTTGGTCTGCGTCTATTTCTTCCTCCTTGGACAGTGCCTTGCAGTATTGTTTTTGCAAGTCCTTTCGATATGCCCATACTGGGGAAAAAAAAGTCCCCTGGAACGGGTGGGTACATCACTGGTGACTCGTACCCAGGCTGTCTGTCAGGTGACGAGCTCATCGCTGTGATGACGGGGCTGTCCTGTGCTGTGTGTGAAAGCTTCTCTTCACATGCATCCAGGCCACGAACACGAGTCAGTCCTCAGAGACATGAACTGAAGATTGTAGAAGTCCCATTTTTGTTTTGCTTTTGCCCAGGGAGGTAATGGGCTGAACATCCATGGATCCCCCCTGAAATCACGCCCCCGGAGGAACTTTGTGGTTCATGCCTTACATAATTCAATCGTTTATCTGCCGTTTGTTTTTGCTGTTGTTTTTGTTGTTGTTGTTGTGCCGTTTGATTAATAGCTTTGACATCACGTATGGGTTTGGTTGAAATTAAATCATGTTGATATCAATGTGTTCTCACTACAATACACAAAATCAGAGTCAATTTT
>CM060331.1:1652386-1654886 GCA_030674155.1 Stramonita haemastoma
GTTGCTTGATCGTTTGGTTGGCTTGTTGGTTGGCTGGCTGTGAGTTGGCAGAGGTAGAAAAAGAAAGAGTGATAAACAATTACATACACACTCACACACATACACAAACATAAACACACCACACACACACACACACACACACACACACACACAACACACCTCCTCTCCTCTCCCTCATCCACACTCCTCCCACTCTCTCTCTCTCTCTCTCTCTCTCTCTCTCTCTCACACACAACACACTACACATACACACACACACATACACACACACACACACATACACATCCACACACCTCTCTCTCTCACACACATACACATACACATACACACACACACACACACACACACAACACACAAACAAACACCCACACAGAGTTAAACACACGGACCAACACATGGACAGACAGATGACCCGACAGGCAAGCAAACAGCTACAAAGACACAGAAAGGAGAGGTGAGGAACAAAAAGTAACAAATGAACATTTTCCAAAACTACAAGCAAAAAAGAATAGATTGTCATTTGACATTTGTGACATTGGAATCCTGCTTCTGTCCATTCTCTTCCTTGGCCTTCTTTGTTTGTCTCTGTGTTTTGTTGTATGCTTTTTCTCCCCACTTTTCATATCCGTCCACATTTTATCAGCTTTTGCGTACGAGAGGGAGGCACACACACCATACACACAGCAATATATATATATATATATATATATATATATATATATATATATATATATATATATATATTATATACATACTTGAATGCACGTAGGCACGCATGGAGAGAGAGAGAGAGACAGCAGAGAGAGAGAGCAGACAACAGACGAGAGACAGAGACAGAGACAGACAGACAGACAGACAGACAGACAGAGAAAGACAGACAAAGACATACAGGGAGGCAGACGCAGAGACAGAGAAATTCAATCGAATGGAGTAAAAAAATAAATAAATAAATAAATAAATAAAATCTTGATGAACAAAGAAGGGGCTGCTAAGGGCATAACTTCCTTGTCTTTGAACACACCTATCAATGATCAGTCTCTTCTATGACCACTGCTAGGGATCAACAGCCCTCAACGGTCAGCCTGGAGACAGACTGTGCAGAAAGGTCTCTCCAAGTTCCAAGAGACACTTGCTCAGCAGCACGAGGCAAAGAGAATGAGAAGAAAGGCTGCAGATCAGGCAGACAGACCAGCGTCAAATCAAATCAAATCAAATTTTTATTTCCAGATGGTACATTGAATAAGCATTGATTTGCTTTCTTCATGCGTCAGGCTTCATCTGTGCCCTCTGCCAGAGGGACTGTCTGTCATTCCCGTGTAGGGCTGGCTAGGCACACCCCACCCTGCACCAGAATCAACACCTAGAGCGCAACTCCGAATTCTTAGGAGACTGAAGACTGCCCGCCATGACGAGGATAGCCTAGTGGTCAGAACACTGCGCTCGTAATTTGGTGACTGGACGTAAAAAAGCACATGAGTGCTTACTCCGTTATCCTCGATATAAATAAATAAAAACTAAATGAAAGATAAATAAATAAATAGAATCCGCCCTCCCTACGCCAGTGTCCTAATGTAACATGAAGTCAAACGATTTTACACAACAGGCAAGATATCATCTCTAAAGCTTCCTCTCTGAAAATCATATTGATTTATTCAGGGTTGGGTCTTTTCATCCTTTTGTGTGTTCTTTGTGGATTTTTTTGGGTGGGGTTTTGTTTCTTTTATGTTTTCAAATTTACTCATAGTTGCGTCAGCAAACAAACACAGATAATGAAGTTAACACTAGTGGCACTCGCATTGTATGGATGTTTGTAAACATGTGTGTGTGCGTGCGTGCTTGTGTAAGTGCGCGCGTGCGTGCGTGTGTGTATGTGTGTGTGTGGTGCGTCGTACTCGTGCGTGATATATATATATATATATATATATATATATATATATCTATATATATATTATATATATATATATATATACACTACTCGCACGCGCACGCGAATGTTTGTAGACGAGGTATGTGTGTGTGTGTGTGTGTGTGTGTGTGTGTGTGTGTGTGTGTGTGTGTGTGTGTGTGTGTGTGTGGCGTGCGCGCTGTGTGTGTATGTGTGTGTATGTAGTGTGTGTATGTTGTGTGTGTGTGTGCGTGTGTGAGTAAAGAGATAGAGGGGGAGGGAGGGAAGGAGGAGGGAGAGACAGACAGACAGACAGACAGACGACAGACAGACAGACAGACAGACAATACATAATACATACATAATACATACAATATACATACATACATACATACATACATAATATACATAGATACATAGATACATAGATCAAGATAGATAGATAGATAGATAGATAGATAGATAGATAGATAGATAGATAGATAGATAGATAGATAGATAGATAGATAGATAGATAGATAGATAGATAGATATTAAAAAGGTTGAATAAACACCCAGAGTAATGAGCAAAAGCATTTCCACAGACATCTCCATTTCTTTTTCAATTGTAGAAAG
>CM060331.1:1662386-1664886 GCA_030674155.1 Stramonita haemastoma
CTCTCTCTCTCTCTCTCTCTCTCTCTCTCTCTTCTCTCTCTCTCTAAGCCATCAGCCCCCCACTTTCCTGTAATTATCTGCCAGGCTTCTTTCTTGGCCAAGCTGCACAAACGGCATCACAATGAGCAGTTAGCGTGCAGGATCTCCGGAGAAGCGGCAGCCGCTTGGGAAATGCCACGGTAAGCATGGGGACACAAGCACACTGAGAGAGAGAGAGAGAGAGAGAGAGAGAGAGAGAGAGAGAGAGAAGAGAGAGAGAGAGAGAGAGAGAGAGAAGAGAGAGAGAGAGAGAGAGAGAGAGAAGAGAGAGATCTTCAGGTAGTATCATTATCAAAAACAAACCAGATAGCAAAATCTGATACAACATTCACACTTAAACATGTTTTAAAAGAGAGAGAGGGGAGAGAGACAGAGGAGAGACAAGATGAGAGAGAGAGAGAAGAGAGAGAGAGAGAGAGAGAGAGAGAAGAGACAGAGACGAGAGACAGAGAGAGAGACGAGAGAGAGAGAGAGAATCTTCAGGTAAATTATTATTAAAACAAACCAGATAGCAAAATCTGACAACAACTGAAACCTTTTTTAAAAGATAGGGGAGGGGAGAGACAGACGAGAGAGAGGGAAAGAGAGATGGAGAGAGGGAGGAGATAGAGGGGGAAGAGAGGGAGAGAGGGGGATAGAGATAGAGAGAGTAAATGGGGAAGAGGGGAAGAGAGAGGGGGAGAGATATACAGTACGGATACAGAAACAAGTACAGAAAGACAGATAGACAGACAGACTGAGAAATAAGTAATAGGACAGAGACACAGAGAAAGACACAGAGATACACAGAAAAAGATAAGGGTTCTTTTCAGGTCTTCGGGCATTTTGTTGGAGTGTGTGGGCGTTTGTTAATTCTCTTCCTGTTTCTCTATCGCAATGTGATCAAACCAAGCTGCTTCTTCTTCTTCTCCTTCGTGGAACGCTCCAACAGCAACTAGCCTAGTGTCATCTTTCCATTGAGCGAAAATGCGTTGCGCTGCCGTTAAGCGCCTGACAAGTCAGGCCCAGCACCTCCGATTTCAGCGTGGGAGAGGATTGTTTGGGGCTTTTTTTCTTCTTTTTTTTGGGGGGGGAGTGTAAACATTAATGAATTTTTAAGAATCGATATACACTTACTGATTATTACATTGATCATTTTAGCAGTCTCGAATGTTTGCCACTTACAAATGAAAAGTTCTCTCTCTCTCTCTCTCTCTCTCCTCTCTCTCTCTCTCTCTCTCTCCTCTCTCTCTCTCTCTCTCTCTCTCTCCCCTCTCTCTCTCTCTCTCTCTCTCTCTCTCTCTCTCTCTCTCTCTCTCTCACACACACACACACATCCACATCTAGATCCACATCCACATCCACATCCACATTCACACCCACTCCTTTCTGATTCTGCAAGACAAGTGTGTGTGTGTTTAAAACTGAAGCTCCCCATCACAGCATGCAGCGCTGGTGACCCCAACAGAATCGCTCAGTGCATATTCTGCAATGTCTGTGCAGTTCAGTGCATGCAGGGGACCCTGCTGCTAACATTCCGCAGATAATCATCTGCCCTATCTTGCTGTCTAACATTCCGCAGATAATCATCTGCCCTATCTTGCTGCTAACATTCCGCAGATAATCATCTGCTTTATCTTCTGCCTCCTCCGCTGATGCCAGTTGGTTTGGCTGCAGAGTGAGAGAGATGATGGGGAAAGAGGATTCTGAATGAAGGAAAGCACGGCATGCTGAGACACTCCAGCGCTGATGTGTTACTTACCTGCACATTGCATGCTGACATAGTTATGCGTGCATGCTCTCAGAAAAAAAAATGTTGAGAGAGAGAGAGAGAGAGAGAGAGAGAGAGAGAGAGAGAGAGAGAGAGAGAGAGAGAGAGAGAGAGAGAGAGAGAGAGAGAGAGAGAGAGAGGAGAGAGAGAGATAAATAAGCTTTTTTTTTCAACGGCAGCATTCCCTACAACATGCACACAACGAGATCCAAGCCGCAGCAAAATCAGGCATTGTGGAGCAAACAAAACAAAAAACAAAATGATACAAACAAAATCCAAAGCAAAACAACAAAGCATGACAAAACAAAACCAAAACAAAATGATACAAACAAAATGATGCAAAGCCAAACACAACAAAGCAGACAAGACAAAGCAGTCTCTACTATAATACTGCTGCTGTTGAAGTGCATGTGCTTTGAGGCGCGCGCGCACACACACACACACACACACACCACACACACACACACACAACACACACACAACACACAACACACACACACAAAAAACACACAGGGCGTGTGTGTATTGCAAGACACAGCGGGGTGGTGGTGGGGTGGGGGTGGTTGCAGCAGCAGACAGTGGCAGTCCATCAGCTGTCAGATAAACGGTCATTGCCCGCCCTGTACTGCAAGTTAAGGTGTCCTGGATACAGTGCCACCACCTGCAGGAAGAGAGAGAGAGAGAGAGTGAGAGACAGACAGACAGACAGAC
>CM060331.1:1669886-1672386 GCA_030674155.1 Stramonita haemastoma
GTGACAGCTGGACCTGAAATTAGGCACGGTGATGGTATTCCAACGTGTGTGCGTGAATGTGAAAGCAGAATCGATATCCACATAGGCAGTGGGGCTTGACTCACACACGGCAAGGAAAAAATGAACTCACAGCGTTTATACGGACACTATTGGGGAAATGTGCTGACAAAGAACATATTATTGTTACAATGGGAATAGGTTTTACTCGCGTGTTTTTGCATCCAATAAGTGTGTCATGTATGTAGAGGGTTGGTAGGTGGGTGGGTGGGTGGGTTGGTTAGATGGGTGGTAGATTGCTTGCTTGCTTCCTTCTGGTTGATTGGTTGGTTGTTTCGTTCATTCGTTCGTTTGATGGCTGCTTGGTTGTTTTTTTTGGTTGGTTGGTTGGCTGGCTGGTTGGTTGGTTGGTTGGCTGGCTGGTTTGGTTGGTTGGCTTGGTTGGTTGGTTGGTTGGTTGTTGGTTGGTTGGTGCCTGGATGATTGTAGCAGCGCTCTGGTGATATCGTTGTTGCTACCGCAGCTGCTTTTGTTGTTGACCATATCTATGACTGGGGTAATCTAGCCCAAGGGCAATATTTCTCTCTTTATTTTCATTCTGATGCAATGGCTTACACACACACACCCACAACACACACACAATACACACACACACTTACTCACCATTTGCATGCTCTACCGTTTGCTCTCTCTCTCTGTCTTGCTCTCTGTCTCTTTCTGTCTCTGTCTCTCTCTGTCTCTGTCTCTTCTGTCTCTGTCTGTCTCTGTCTCTCTCTGTCTTTCCTGTCTCTGTCTCTGTCTCTCTCTGTCTCTCTCTGTCTCTGTCTCTCTCTGTCTCTCTCTGTCTCTCTGTCTCTGTCTCTCTGTCTTCTCTCTCTGTCTCTGTCTCTGTCTGTCTCTGTCTCTGTCTCTGTCTTCTCTGTCTCTCTCTCTCGTCTCTGTCTCTGTCTCTTCTCTCTCTCTCTCTCTCTCTCTCTCTCTCTCTCTCTCTCTCTCTCTCTCTCCTCTCTCTCTCTCTCTCTCTCTCTCTCTCTCTCTTGTATCGGATGAAACCTATGCTATTGCAGGGAGATAGTGTTTGTCAGCCAATCCACGCCATTGATCAAAGCCCATGACACGACAATAACTCGCACCATTCTTCTCCACATACGCCGCACATTAGCGCGCCAGCACAGAGACATAAAACACAGAACGCTCCTGCAAACACACAGGCACACACACAGGCCGTGCATGGACAACCAACCTGCAGAATGGGTGCACATACCACTATTATACCTATAGTTGATTGTCTAAAATAAAAGAGAAATCCATGCAAATTACAAGCCAGGACTAAGAGCAAGATAAAAAGAAAAAGAGTTAAGAACACACCATCCGCACGCACGCACACACGAAACACACGAAACATACACACATCAAAAACACAAACACAACACACACAGAGACTCGCGCACGCACGCGCGCGAGCGCGCGGGGCGAGTCTGCAGGCACCACACACGAACACACACACATGCGCACGCGCCACACCTACATACACACACAAACACACACACACTCACACATCACTCACACACACCACACACGCGCGCGCATACACACACACAGCTACGCGCACGTAAGCACATACACATGAAATGAATGTTCTGTTCCCGTACTCTCTCTCCTCTCTCTCTCTCTCTCTCTCTCTCTCTCTCTCTCTCTCTCTCTCCTCTCTCTCTCTCTCCTCTCTCTCTCTCTCTCTCCTCTCTCCTCTCTCTCCTCTCTCTCTCTCTCTCTCTTCCTTCTGTATGGCTGCTGTACACGACAGCACATTTCTGCCTTCTCAACGGAAATATCAAACATGCAATGGGTGTGTCATAGCAACCAACCTCTGCAGCAATTATGTGACACGCTGAAACGAGTGTGACCAGCGACTGTGGCACCAGTGGTTAACGCGCCGCTTGCCTTGCTGAAAGGCTGTGTGCTCTAGTTCCATGAGAGCTGTAGAGGTCGGGGAGTTTTGTTGTTCGTACTTTGGGCCAGCTCCTATTGAGAATAGTTGCTGTGGGTTTTGTTTGGAAGATTTCTGTTCTTCTTGCGTGGTTTTTGTTTGGAAGATTTCTTGTTCTTCTTGTTCTTGTTCTTGTTCTTGTTCTTGTTTGTGTTGTTGTTGTTGTTGTTGTTTCTTCTTCTCTTCCTTCTTCTTCTTTTCTTCTTCTTCTTCTTCTTCTTCTTCTTCTTTTCTTCTCTTCTTCTTCCTTCTTCTTTCTTCTCTCTTCTTCTTCTTCTTTCTTCTTCTTCTTCTTCTTCTTCTGTGTGCTGTGTATGTTGGTTCAACATGGTCCCCATGTAGCATCACTAGGTGACCCAAGCAGCAGTGCCGGGCCTTCCTGCTGTGTGGCCTCACGGTGACCTAGCGTTGATCAGTTGTCTGTGGATTACTTCTCCATTGGCATGATTATGCTCCGGTCTGAATATGACCTAGGTGGTGGTTAGGATGAAATGAATAATGCGGGGACAACAGATT
>CM060331.1:1677386-1687386 GCA_030674155.1 Stramonita haemastoma
CATTTGCAAATACAGAAAATATACACATGCAAAAACAGAAAATATACACATGCAAAAACAGAAAATATACACATGCAAAAACAGAAAATATACACATGCAAAAACAGAAAATGTGCATTTGCAAAAACAGAAAATATGCACATGCAAAGACAGAAAATGTGCACATGCAAAAACAGAAAATATGCACATGCAAAGTCAGAAAATATGCACATGCAAAGTCAGAAAATATGCACATGCAAAGACAGAAAATATGCACATGCAAAGACAGAAAACGCGTAAATGCAAAAAGGTGCACAGGGAAAGGCAGACAAAAGTCACTGAACGCACCAAAGCTAGCAGAAAGGAAGAAACAGACATGGCAGCAGTAAACAGTAGTAGGAGGACACAGGTGTTTAATTATTTATATCGAGGATAATAGAATAAACACTCTTGTGCTTTTTTCATCCAGTCCCGGTGTGCATGCAGTTTTGTAAATGTCATCGCCACACAACGGCCCATTCTTACGAAAAGCGGAACAGGATTTAACCTGTGCGCAAAGTGTTCTGCAAACTAACAATTAAAAAAATAGATTAAAAAAATGTTTCCACCTAGCAGAGCCAAGATTCAAAGCGAGCTCCCAGGCACGAGGTGAGCCAACGTGACGTCATGTTCCAGCAGGGAGATAAGCAGACGTCGTCTGCACAGTAACTGTCTCCCCTATCTCTGACTTCCATTCCAATCTGCTCTGCCTAATCTCACCCACGCACACACCTTTTTTTTTTTTTTTTGTTTTTTTCTTCTCTTTTATTTGAACCTTTTCCTCATCCTACTCTGTGTCTCTTTCTATGTCTGTCTCTGTCTATGTCTGTCTCTTTCTCTGTCTCTCTCTCTGTCTCTCTGTGTCCCTCTGTGTCTCTGTCTCTGTTTCTCTCTATGTCTGTCTCTCTCTCTCTGTCTCTGTATCTCTCTGTTCCCCTGTCTGTCTCTGTTCTCTCTCTCTTGTGTCTGTCTCTCTCTCTGTGTCTGTCTCTCTCTGTGTCTGTCTGTGTCTGTCTGTCTGTCTGTCTGTCTGTCTGTCTGTCTGTCTGTCTCTGTTTTCGTCTGTCTCTCTCTCTCTCTCTCTCTCTCTCTCTCTCTCTCTCTCTCTCTCTCTCTCTCTCTCTCTCTCTCTCTCCTCTCTCCCCTCTCTCTCTCTCTCTCTCTCTCTCTATGTGAGAGATAAGAGAGACAGGTATACCTCTGATTATCTGAACAGCAAAAGGTTTTTACCGGCACAGAGCTTTCAGAAGTTACCAGAAAAGGAAACCAATACTGATATCGAACAAGGATGTATGATATCTGAAAACCTGCAGTGTCAAGATTCAGAATTCCCCCTTGGAGATGTCAGGAGTCTCTCAGTATGGATAGCATCCCCACCTTCTGGAAATTCTGTGCTACCAATTCCCTCTTTTCTATTCCTCTCTTTGTTTCTCTTTGCTAGAATTATTTATTGTCATTGGTTGTTTGTTTGTTGTGAGGGTCGAGTGCAAGCGCTTTGATTTGTTTTTACAAGATATAGCGCTATATAAATTCCATGTGTTGTTGTTGTTATTATTATTATTATTATTATTATTATTATTATTATTATTATTATTATTATTATTATTATTCTGCCTTCTTCCTTTTCTTCTGGTGTATTTTTTGCCTTCCTGGTCCTTTCTCCTGCCTCCTTGTTTACCAGAAAGACTCAAAAGATAAATTATCTCCCACGTCGAAGTCGGATGCGCTGATCCTGACTTATCAGGCACTCAACAGCTGCGCAAAGCATGTTCGCTGATGTGACAGACAACAGTAGCTGCTGTCTGAGTATTTGAAGAAGAAGAAGGAACAGGTTGGTATGTCAGACTTGGAATCCTGTAAGGTACAGGATATGTAATTACCATTTGTGAATTTCTCCATATGCGGATGGTAGAAAGACGGTTTGGGACATCTTTGGGTTTTTTTCTGTCCTAAATAACTGTAGACAATGCTGCATCCCAGTGAAATATCCTCTACAGCCATATTTGTTTATAGACTAAATATGTTGATGTGATCTACAAGAATTACTGACTGTTCTGAACGTTTTTCTGTTTTTGTCCATGAAACATAACATTTCTGTATCGAGATATTGGAATGTCGCAAAATGTATATCTCCAATTTCTAGTAAACTAAGATTGATGCATTCCCCCCCCCCCCCCCCCCCCCCCGTTTCCACAGAGCAATATCTATTTCTTTTCCTTTCACCAACTTCTTCATCAAGGCTGGTTATCCCCCACCCCCACCCCACCCCACCCCACCCCACCCCAGCCTCACCCCGAAAAAATGAATAAATCATCCCAACCTCTCTCTGGCCGTGGAATCCTATGAATTACTGAATGCAAAACACAAAACACCACCTCAGACCTTGTCCCTCCCTCCTCCCATTTCCTCCCTTCTCTCCTCTCTCTCCCCTCTCCCCCTCTCATCTCCCATCCCCTCCTACCCCCCCCCCTCCCCCTATCAACTGTCCTATCTGTGGTTGTCTCAGGAATCCTCTCATGCCCTCAGTTTCAGTTTTCCTGTGGATTAAGGGAATGGCGTCAGCCGTGAGCCTCCCAGAGCCAGCAGGAGTTATTTATTTTCCTTTGTATTTATTCTTTTATTTCCAGGACAATGGAATAAGCATTCCTGTGCTTTGTTTTTATTGCATCCAATTTCCAGTGAGCATGCAATTTTTTTTCAACATTTTGTCATCCGTTCCCACCCGCACACAAATGGATTGCTCTTCAGAAAAAGCGGAACAGGTTTTAACGTGTGCGTAATAATTTTTTCTACGTGCGTTTCCAACACAGGAGCCTCGGCTCATAGTCTCAGCATCCGAAAAAAACCCAAACTTTTCGGGGGAGTGGACTTGGCATCATTGGGGGAAAATCCCTCGAAGGAGCTTTGAACCCAGGTGGGCAGATCCTGAGCGCAATGTGCAGTGTTCTAACCACCAGCTATCCCTGAAGGAGGGTGGAGATGAAGGCTGCCCTCAGGTGTGCTGCAGTAGGCCGATAGATGGATGGATGGATGGATGGATGGATATGTGGGTAGGTGGGTGGGTGGATGGGTGGGTGGATGGATGGATATGTGGTAGGTGGGTGGATGGGTGGGTGGATGGATGGATGGATGGATGGATGGATATGTGGGTGGGTGGGTGGATGGGTGGGTGGAGGGATGGGTGAATGGCTGGGTGGGTGGGCGGATGGATGACACCAAATCCCACGTGGCCGGCAGGCTGGAAAGGCGACAAGAAGTTAAGGGAGCACCCGTACCCCATCATTCCAGCCTGCCCACCTGCCAGCAGTGTGCCCATCCAGTGGTCAGCCAGCCCAGCTAACAAGCAGTTGATGGGGGAGGGAGGGAGGGAGGAGAGAGGTGTGTGGGTGTGGTTAGTTCTGGTGGTGGTGGTGGTGGTGGTGGAGGTGTGTGTGTGTCTGTGTTGAGGGGGGTGGGAGGCCAAGTGTGTGTGTGTGTGTGTGTGTGTGTGTGTGTGTGTGTGTGTGTGTGTGTGGTGTGTGTGTTGTGTGTGTTGTGTGTGTGGTGTGTGTGTTGTGTGTGTGTAAGAAGGTGAGGTATAGGTGTACTGGCTCTACCTTTAACCCCTTACTTCTATTTCTCTATTATTTCTGCCTCCACCCAATCCTTTCAATCATTCTATGTAGCTGATATGTCGTTTCTTCTTCTTCTTCTTCTTCTTCTTCTTCTTCTTCTTCTTCTTCTTCTTCTTCTTCTTCTTCTTCTTCTTCTTCTTCTTCTTCTTCTTCTTCTTCGCAATTCTTCCAATTCATTCGCAATTCTTCGCAATTCTTCTTCGCAATTCTTCTCCTTCGGAATTCTTCTTCTTCTTTGCAATTCTTCTTCCTTGCAATTCTTCTTTGCAATTCTCTTCTTTGCAATTCTTCTCTTGCAATTCTTCTTCTTTGCAATTCCTCTTCTTTGCAATTCTTCTTCTTCTTCTTCTTCTTCTTCTTCTGAGTGCTTTTTCTTTTTCCGTGTTGTGTGTGTGTGGAGGTTGTGGCTAACTGGCTGCATTGACTGCTGGTATTGCCATGTGGAGTGACAGGCAAAGCCGCCAGAGCTCTTTCATTAGCAGTGCCATGGCGGGGGACAGGCCTGTAGGATTTACTGCATGCCTGAGAAATCTCCTATAGTATAGTGTGTGATCAGTATGCTGGTTGGGGTGAGAGAGGGGGGGGGAGAAAGATGTGTTGTTAGAGGGTTGTGATGAATGGAGATAAGAGGGAGGCAGACATGTTGATGATAGCTGCTGTGTACAAAAGATGCATGTGTGTGTGGCACGCACGCACACGCACGCACACTACCAGCCCCCTTCCACACACGCGCGCGCACACGCACACGCGCACACACACACGCACGCACGCCACACACACACACACACACACACCCTCACAAAAAGCGTTTCTCCAAACAATTTTTCCCACCCCGATTCTTTCTTCATTATTTTAAAAGAATCTACCTGAGCTCCCCCCGTCTGTTTTCGCCTACAAAACATGAAATGTGCACGTTTAAGATCCTGTAACTCATATTCTTTCGGATGAGACGATAAACCGAGGTCCCGTGTGATACACATCACTATTTAGCGCACATAAAAGAACCCACGGCAACAAGGGGGTTGTCCCTGGCAAAATTCTGTAGAAAAAAGCCACTCTGATAGGGAAACAAATACAGTTGCATGCAGGAAAAAGAAAAAAAATGGGTAGGCGCTGCACATGTGGCGACGTGCTCTCCCCGGGGAGAGCAGCCCGAATTTCACACAGAGAAATCTGCTGTGACATAAAGTGGTATAAAATACAAAATACAAATGGCAGTGTTTGCCAAAGTAACGCGTTTAGCCCATATGGCAGACAACAATAGTTGCTGTCTGAGCGTTCGACTCGAAGAAAAAAGAATTAGCGACATAACAGACCAGTGGTTGAGGTGAGAATTTGAAAGGCCCTTGTGGATAAGGCGGCCATAGGGTGGGGGAGTCTGCAGTCTGGCTATGCGATTAGCGCAGGTCACTGCCCTGCTGCAGCTCTTATTATCTGTTCTGGGTTTTGTTCTTTCTTTTCAATCTCTCTGATTCCGCCCTCACACTGTACATGTGGTCTGCTGTTCCTTCCTTACGCTCACCCCCAACCCCCACCCCCTCTGTCACTATTGGGAACAACCTCTCCAGGCATGCAGTGTCTCAGTCACGAGAGCTAACAGAGTTAAGGGAGAAGGAAGATCAGATAGAATAGGAGGAGGAGGAAGAGGAGGAGGAAGGAGGAGGAAGAGGGGGAGGAAGAGGAGGAGGAGGAGGAAGAAGAAGGAGGAGGAGGAAGAAGAAGAAGAAGAAGAAGAAGGAAGAAGAAGAAGAAGAAGAAAGAAGAAGAAGAAGAAGTACAACAAAACAAAAACAACAACAAATCAAAAACAACAACAACAAGAATTGCAAAGAAGAACAACAACAAGAAGAGCAAGATTAAGAAGAAGAAGAACCACAACAACAACTCTTATCTGTTGCTGAGTCACAGTTAGAAAGAGAATCCATTCTCATCCTAACTCATTTCTTCTTTGCTTCTTTCCTGCCTGCCTCCCTTACAAAAGTTTTTTTAAAAAGTGAAAGTCTGTCCCGAGCCTAAGGCTCATCAGGCCGGTGCTTATCCCGGTTTCTGTGGCGTTAAGCGACTGAGAGTCATAGACTCCCCCCTGGATAGGACGCCAGTCTATCGCAGGGTTAACCCCCAACACAAGGTTGGTACCCCTTTTACACCTGGGTGGGGTGAGAAAATAGCCGTAAAGTGCCTTTCCAAGGGCACAACGCCATAGCCGAAAGCTGGGATCGAACCCGCAACCTTTAGATTACGAGTCCAACGCCCTAACCACTAGACTACAGCGGCGGTGCCTCCCTTACAATGTTTCCCTTAATGCCAGCAGAAAGGCAGTTTTACGCCTCACCTGAAACAAAGCAGTGACACTGAAGAAAGAGGGGACAGGAGGAGGGGGCCATTTTAAGGAGGAAAAAGGATCCACGAAAAGTGATTTTATGCATCAAGAGCGAACCATCTAAGGCCAATTTTACGCTGAAATTAAGCCAAAACGAGATGAATTCTTAATGGAAAAAGAGGGATGCTGGGTTGCCCAGTGAATAGAGCGATAAGTTTGCGATTTATCGGAGCGGGTTTGAACCACAAACGACATACTCCCTTTCGGGCACTTTTGAGGATGAATTTTTCATTCACTGCAGCAACAACAACAACAACAACAACAACAACAACAAGAGGCTTTCTGCGCTTAAAGTTCACCCAGGAGATACAAACAAAGCAAAACAGTCCTCCCTATCTTTAATTCACCACACGCCATTGCCGAAATTTGAACCTACTCCTGATTTCTCAGACACAATAAGATACAAGTCAAACGCACTGTCCAGTCAACTGTAGCGGTCATCCACACATTCGGGATTCGGTTAAACATGAGTACAGCAACAACAAAAACAAGAACCCCGCCCCATCTCCGCCTCCCCCACCTCACCCCACCCCAAACCAAAACCAAGGGGAAAAAAGAGGAAAAGGGAGGTAATTGGATTGAAGCTTCTGCGGTGAGAAGGGGACTGGGGTCAATGATGATGACAGTGGTTGTCTCCCCTCCTATTAGCTGACCAAGCTAATCCAATCAAGGGAGAGAAATCGGTAGGTCATCACCCGCTCTCTCTCTCTCTCTCTCCCCCTCTCTCTCTCTCTCCCTCTCTCTCTCTCTCTCTCTCTCTCTTCTCCTCTCTCTCTCTCTCTCTCTCTCTCTCTCTCTCTCTCTCTTCCTCTCGTCTGTCTGTCTGTCTGTCTGTCTGTCTGTCTGTCTTCTGTCTGTCTGTCTGTCTGTCTGTCTGTCTGTCTCTCTCTCTCTCTCTCTCTCTCTCTCTCTCTCTCTCTCTCTCTCTCTCTCTCTCTCTCTCTCTCTCTCTCTCTCTCTCTCTCTCTCTCTCTCTCTCTCTCTCTCTCTCTTTTCTTTGTCCATTTCTTCTTACCCTCTTCAGGAGCTGAAAAAGATAATAACAGCCCGCACCTCATTCCTCTCACTCCCTCCCTCTCTCTCTTTTTAAATGTTATAGCTTTATGCTCAAATCATACGATTGGTTGATTTATTCACCAAATTTTGATTTTCATAGCTTTATACTTGAATTACGCGATTGGATTCATTAGTTGATTGATTCACTTTTTTTTTAAGAGGGATGGATGAAAACAAGCCACCGTTGTGCTTAATCTTTTCCCTCAATAAAAATGTTCATTCAAATGTTCATTCATTCTCTCTCTCTCTCTCTCTCTCCTCTCTCTCTCTCCTCTCTCTCTCTCTCTCTCTCTCTCTCTCTCTCTCTCTCTCTCTCTCTCTCTCTCTCTCTCTCTCTCTCTCTCTCTCTCTCCTCTTCTTCTCTTCTTCTATTATCTCTTCTCTCTCTATCTTCTTCTTCCTATCTCTCTCTGTCTCTCTCTCTGTATCTCTGTCCTCTCTCTCTCTGTGCTTCTTTTCTCTGTCTCTCTCTCTCTGTCTGTCTTCTCTGTCTGTCTCTGTCTTGTCTGCTCTTCTGTCTGTCTGCTCTCTGTCTCTCGTCTCTCTCTCTTCTCTCTCTCTCTTCTCTCTCGTCTCTCTTCCTCTCTCTCTCTCTCTCTCTCTCTCTCCTCTCCTCTCTCTCTCTCTCTCTCTCTCTCTCTCTCATCTCGCTTCTCATCTTCTCTTCCTCTCTTCTCTTTGCTTCTCACATTCTAGTGTTCCATTCACTCGGACCATCTATTGACTTTCACTGTCACTAACTTAGTTTACTCTGCCTCTGTCTTTGTCTCTTTGTCTGTCTTCTTTGTGTGTGTGTGTGTTGTGGTTGTGTGTGTGTGTGTGCTGTGGTGTGTTGCGTGTGCGTGTGCGTGGTTGGTTTCTTCAGTTTAACACCCTTCCACTAATTAGTGATATCAGACGGGAAAGTGGGGTGGGTGAGTGAATGTAGGGGGGGATGGGGGGGGGGGGGTGTTGCGGGTGTGCACATAGCTACTTACAAGCATTAAACAACTATAAGAAACAAATAATTTTTAAAAACCATTAAACAAGAATGTTGAAAAGAAAGAAATTACAGCTTAAACACTAACTTTGCAAGTTTTTGTAAATCTTGTCATCAATTTCCACCGGCACACAATGGCCTACTCTTACGAAAAGCGGAACAGGATTGAATGTGCGCGCAATATGTTCTGCGTGTGTCGCACACGGGGCCTCGGTTTATAGTCTCATCCGAAGGACTTGTAGGGAGAGTGGAGTCAGCACTGATGTTAACTCCACGGGGAAAATCCCCTCGAACGGGAATCGAACACCGGGTTGTCAAATTGCGAGCGCAGTGTTCTGACCACTAAGCTATTCCGTCTAATGGAGACCCATAAGAAATAGAGTGGAATACCGAGATATACAGGCTATCTTGTAAACACTGTAGCTATTTATTTCTATTTATCTATTTATTTATTTATCATTTCTACACTGTGCTCAGTCCCAGTGCTGGCTTCAGTGTTCTCCACATAACAACCCTGCTTTTCATCAGGGTAAATGAGGCATCAGTTCTGGAAGTATTCAAGATAGGGCCGTACTTTGTTAGGTTACCTCTGACTTTCTCTGTGTGTGTGTGTGTGTGTGTGTGTGTGTGTGATGTGTGTGTGTGTGTGTGTGTGTGTGTGTGTGTGTTGTGTGTGTGTGTATAAATGTGTGTGTGTGTGTGTGTGTGTTGTGTTGTGTGTGTGTGTGTGTGTGTGTGTGTGTGTGTGTGTGTGTGTGTGTGTGTGTGTGTGTGTGTGTGTTGTTGTTGTTGTGTTGTTTGTCGTGTGTGTGCTGATGTGTGTGTGTGGTGTGTGTGTGTGTGCAGTTGTAAGTGTTTTGTTTTGTGATGTGTGTATGTGTGTATATAGATAGATAGATAGATAGATAATAGATAGATAGATAGATAATAGATAGATAGATAGACAGATAGATAGATAGATAGATAGATAGTTATATATATTATATATATATAAAGATTAGATTGATTGATTCATTCATCCATTCATTCATTTCTCCGAATGAGACTATAGACTGATTCCCATGTGCTGAACATACTTTGCAAAGCATGCTAATGTAGGAAACAAGCGAGATGTTAATAGTAGGGGTTTTTGTCCTCAATGATTTCTTGAAAGTGGTTTTGTTAGTGGAAGTGAATACTACTGCTACACAGAGAGAGAGAGAGAGAGAGAGAGAGAGAGAGAGAGAAGAGAGAGAGAGAGAGAGAGAGAGAGAGAGAGAGAGAGAAGAGAGCAGAGACAGACAGACAGACAGACAGACAGACAGACAGACAGACAGACCCAGACAGACAGACAAGACAGACAGACAGACAGACAGAGACAGAGACAGAGAGACAGAGACAGAGACAGAGAATGACCAAAATGTGTGCGTGAGTTTAAAGCAGTTTCGTTGGAAGCACTATTGATTGACAAAATACAGAAAGGCTTCTTCTCATTCATTAATCAATGTTACTAAGAATCAGTTTCACTTTCTGTGTCTTTTTTTCCCTCTGTTCAGAGATGGAAACTGACTTGTGGCACGTAGTGGCACTGTTGGATAGAAGCTCTCTTTTGCGTTTTACAGATTTTGCATGCAAAATTATCCTTTTTTTCGTGAGTTTTTAAGATTTTTCTTCAATATTACTTTTTCTTCTTTGTGTTTGTTTTTTTTTAACAGAAAATTATCTTTTTTTCTTTGTGCTTGTAAGAATTTTTTTTACTATTTTTTTTTCTTTCGGTCATAAATTTTTTCATGCAAAATTATCCTTTTCTCCTTGCGGTTATAAGATTTTTCACACAAAATTATCCTATTATTCTTGAGTTTATAAGACTTTTCAGGCAAAATGGGCCTTTTTTCTTGAGTTTATAAGACTTTTTAGGAAAAAGTATCCTTTTTCTTTAGTTTATAAGACTTTTCAGGAAAAATTATCCTTGTT
>CM060331.1:1697386-1707901 GCA_030674155.1 Stramonita haemastoma
AAAAAGCACACGAGTGCTTATTTCATTATCCTCATAAAAATGATAATGATAATAATAATAATAATAATAATAATAATAATAATAATAATAATAAATAACAATAAATAATAATATATAATAATAATAATACACTTTCAACCTTCCAGCACACCACATTCTCCTCATTCCACATATTTATCTGAAGTGTAGAAATGAAACTAAAAGTTGCAAGTGCGCAGATAGCGTGTTCAGCTAGATGAAGTGTCCTGTCTCCCCTTCCCAGAGGATCACTTCTGCTTTCCCACCAGGTTTGTCCTGAAGTGTGGAATGAAGCTAAGAATGCTGCAGGTGCCGAGAGAGCGGAGCAGAGAGTGAGAGGACGAGTGAGTAGTGAAGAGGATGACGTAGAGAGAGACAGAGGAGAGAGAGGAGAGAGAGGAGAGAGAGGAGAGAGAGAGGAGAGAGGAGAGGAGAGAAGAGAGGAGAGAGAGAGAGAGAGAGAGAGAGAGAGAGAGGAGAGAGAGAGAGAGGGAGAGAGAGAGAGAGAGAGAGAGAGAGAGAGAGGGGAGAGAGAGAGAGAGAAGAGAGAGAGAGAGAGAGACGAGAAGGACAGACAGACAGACAGACAGACAGACAGACAGACAGACAGACAGAAACAGACAGACAGACAGACAGACAGACAAACAGACAGACAGACACAGACACAGAGAAAGAGAGAGACAGAGAGAAAGACAGAGAGAGAGACAGAGAGAGAGACAGACACACAGACAGATAGAGGGAGAGAGAAACAGAGAGGAACAGAGAGAGAGAGAGACAGACTGACAAACAGACAGATAGAGGTAGGCAGACAGATGGACAGACTTACAGAGAGACAGGCAGACAGACAGGTAGATACAGAGAAGAGAGATAAATACAGATAGACATAATTTATATAGATTGACAGACAGGCAGACAGGCACAGACAGAGACAGAAAGACAGACAGAGAGGGAGGACTGGAAATGAAAAGAGTGATGGAGGAAAGGGACGAGGTGAGTGTTTGAAGAAGACACAGATTCTCTGTGGCTCAGGCGACACCAGTGTGTGCATGTACTGCTGTGTGTTTGTACAGCATCACTTAAAGTACAGCATGCCTTGAGGCCCCCTCCTCAGTCCTCGTCTAGATTTATGACTGAACAGCATCACCAGTAGGGTCAAGCAAACAATAGAATGTCCTGGTTTTAGTTAATGCAAACAGAAACACACAGACAACTCTCATGACAGCAGTTTTCCCAGGGTAAGGTTGAGGGCAGAAGGAAAAAAGGCAGAACCAGCCAACATCCTAACAGTTGCCAAGCATCAAACTGAGATCAGTGGTCAGGAGAGGGTACAGGAGATCAAGAACAGCACAGAGAGAGAGAAGGAGGGAGGAGGAGGAGGAGAGGAGGAGAGAGAGAGAGAGAGAGAGAGAGAGAGAGAGAGAAGAGAGGAGAGGAGAGAGAGGAGAGAAGAAGGAGGAGAGAGAGAGAGAGAGAGAGTCCAGAATAAAAATGTTACGAAACCACCAGAAAACATTACAAAATGAGATTGTCCATAACCAATACAATATTTTGGGGGGGGCAAATATGATTTTTTAAATGTGATCAAGTACTAAATATAGTAAATTTATTTAAATCTCTTTTTTTCATTATGTTATTCTTTTATATCGAGGATAACGGAATAAGCACTCTTGTGCTTTTTTACATCCAGTCCCCGTGTGTATGCAGTTTTGTAAATGTCATATTTATGTATATATATATATTATATATATATATATATATATATATATATATATTATATATATATCGATAGTTGACTTGATAAAAACCCACAGTTCTGCTGGGCACCGCTCCCTCTAAGCACACAGTTGAGGTAAAATAGTAATCAGCCTGATGAAGCTTCAGGATAGAAGCGAAAATTTGCTGAAAATAAAAAGATGAAGCTGAACACAGTCGTGTTTTTATGATTGTTTATATATATTATATATATATATATATATATATATATATATATATATATATATATATATATATATATATATATATATATATATATATATACTTTCTTTACTCGATCATAATTTGACCACTGTAAAAGAAAGTCAATTACCAACATCTGAATCATTCATGATGCTATTTTTAAAACCCACATGTTTATTATTACAAGGTAGAAACTTGTCACCCTGGGAAACAAAAACGGATTTTCCTGCTTCCAGTTGCCTAGTTACAAAAGAGCACAAAATAGATAAATAAAATCTGTCTGAATACTTGTCTCTCTCTTCTGCCTGTGTCTGTGTCTGACCTCTGTCTGTCTGTCTGTCTATCTGGCTGGCTGGCTGGCTGGCTGGCAGGCTCCCCTTGTCCATGTCTCTGTCTCTGTGTCACCTCTGTCTATGTGTCTCAATCTGTCTGTCTCTCTGTCTTTCTGTCTCTGTCTCTCTGTCTCTGTGTCTCTAGTCTGCCTGTCTCTATGGCTGGCTCTCCCTGTCCCTGTTTCTGTCTGTATGTCATCTCTGTCTCTGTGTCTGTCTCTCTGTGTTTTTCTGTCTTTCTGTCTCTTTGTATTTGTTTGTCTCTCCCTCCCTCTGTCTCTTGTGTCTTTGTCTCTTGTCGTCTGTCTCTCTGTGTCTCTGTGTCTCTGTGTCTGCTGTCTCTGTCTGTCTCTGTCTGTCTGCTGTCTCTCTGTCTCTCTCTCTCTCTCTCTCTCTCTCTCTTCTCTCTCTCTCTCTCTCTCTCTCTCTCTCTCTCTCTCTCACTCTCTCCCGCGCATGGCACTGGTTGCAAGCTCACGTACTTTCCTTCCTTCCTTCCTTCCTGCTGCCTGTCTTCCCTGATCCCCTATAACATCAGTGTCTGATCTGCAGTCAGTCTCTAATATGCTGCTGCCATGTCACACCCCACTGCACAGCCGCCACTCTCCCTCACTAACAGTTTTTCCGCCCTAAACACAGCACAGATACAGGGCCTCAAGTCTTTGCCTGAGCAAGTGTGTGTGTGTGTGTGTGTGTGTGTGTGTGTGTGTGTGTGTGTGTGTGTGTGTGTGTGTGTGTGTGTGTGTGTGGTGTGTGTGTGTGTGTGTTGTGCTGCATGAAGATGCGCGCACACACGAGCATAGTCATACGCATATGCATGTGTGAGATAAGGCATGTATGCATTGTGCACAAGCACGTAATTCACACACATACAAACGCAACGGATGATACACTGCGTGAGGCGCGCGCGCATGATGCACACACACACACACACACAACACACAACACACCTCGTTCTTGCTCTATCTGAGGCTGACTAAGCCAACTAGGACAGGTATGATGCTCTCATCAGACAGAACACGGCCACCTCTTCCCCTTAACAGCACCAAACCCAAAAAAAAACCTCTCAAAAAACAAAGCGCCCACTTTCCCATCAACACATGACATGACTTTGTCTCTGTATTGTTTCCATCTGTCTGTTTTATCTGTCTGTCGGACTTCCTCTTTCTCGTCTGTCTGTCGTCTGTCGGTGCTTTCTGTCTCTCTGTCTCTGTTTGTCTCTCTCTCCATCTCTCTATATCTCTCTATACTCTCTATCTCTCTCTATCTCTCTGTCTCTCTCTGTCTCTGTCTGTTCTGTCTGTCTGTCTGTCTGTCTGTTCTGTCTGTCTGTCTCTGTCTTGTCTGCTCTGTCTGCCTTCTGTCTGTCTTGCTCTGTCTGTCTGTCTGTCTGTCTGTCTGTCTGTCTGTCTGTCTGTCTGTCTCTCTTCTCTCTCTCTCTCTCTCTCTCTCTCTCTCTCTCTCTCTCTCTCTCTCTCTCTCTCTCTCTCTCTCTCTCTCTCTCTCTCTCTCTCTCTCTCTCTCTCTCTCTCTCTCTCTCTCTCTCTCTCTCTCTCTCTCTCTTGTAGGGCTCTGCTGTGTGTCTGTGTCTGTGTGTATAGTGTGTGTGGAGGGGGGATGTGGGTTTTTTTTTTTATTCTTTTATATCGAGGATAATGGGATAAACACTCATATGCATTTTTCATTCCAGTCCCCGTGTGATGCAGTTGTAAATATTGTCATCTGTTCCCACCGGCACACAATGGCCTACTCTTACGAAAAGCGGAACAGGATTTAACGTGTGCGCAAGAGTTCTGCGTGCGTTCGGACACGAGGCCTCGGTTTACAGTCTCATCCGAAAAACTTTTGGGAGAGTGGAGTCAGCACTGATTAACTTAGGGGAAAAAATCCCTCCAATGGGAATCGCACCCGGGACGATATGTAATGTCTGACCACTAGGCTACACCGTCCCGTGTGTGTGTGTGTGTGTGGTGTGTGTGTGTGTGTGTGTGTGTGTGTGTGTGTGTGTGTGTGTGTGTGTGTGTGGTGTGTGTGTGAGAGAGGAGAGAGAGAGAGAGAGAGAGAGAGAGGAGAGAGAAGAAAGAAAGGAAAAAGAGAAATACATACAGGCAAACAGACAGACAGACGACAGACCGACAGAGGCAGGGGAGAATGTTTTGCTGTAATGTTCTGACTAATGTGTGTCATTTCCTGGCGGTCTGCTAATCCTCTTTACATCTCCGATGCGAGCGGTAAGAATGCAGCGGGGAGAAAACACTTCTTTAGCCACTGCTGCAAGGAGAAATAGCTGGTTCCTGACACTGTATGCATTCTGGCACACTCACTCAACACACACACACACACACACACACACACACACACACACACACACACACACACACACACACACACACACACACACACACACACATCACATACACAAACACGCGCGTGCGCGCGCTTTTTCTTTCTCTCTCTGTGTTTCTCATGTACCCTGTCTCTCTCTGTCTCTGTCTCTCTCTGCTCTCTCTCTCTCTCTCTCTCTCTCTCTCTCTCTCTCTCTCTCTCTCTCTCTCTCTCTCTCTTCCTCTCTCTCTCCTCTCCTCTCTCTCTCTCTCTCTCTCTTCTCCCCTCCTCTCTCTCTCTCTCTCCTCTCTCTTAACTTTTTTATTTATGGGTGAATGGTCGTTTTGATTTTCTTTTGCTTTTTTTTTTGTTGGTTTGGATTTTTTTTCGGGGGGAGGGGGTGCTATTCCCTAACCAGGGCAAGGGCTGGATGATAAAAAAAGTATGTAAATGCTTACTCTGTTACCCTTGGAAAATAAAGATTATTCATTCAAAGATTTTTCATTCATCCATTCATTCATTCATTCATTCATTCTCTCTCACTTCTCTGAACAACAGTGTGTTCGTTAAATATGTGCACGCAAACGTTAACGATAGTTTCTGTGGGTGTCAAAGTATAGATCAACAAGGATAATTGGGCGAATTATGACGAAAATGATCAGTCGACTGAGGTCATTCATTTTTGGACAGTTTTAATGGAGTGGCTCGGGCAGAACTAATTCGGGGTTGTCAGATGTTAAACCGCTTCAGAAGACCAGGCCAAGAAAGAAATTCGGTAAATGACAGGAAAATTGCACAGCTTGGGTCAGATTGGGGGCCGGTAGTGCGCGGATGTGCTTTCACCCATGAAGACACATACATGGAGTGTTGACACACTGGCGTGTCGGTATGCATGTATGCACGCACGCACCCTCACGCGCACACGCACACATTATACACAATTACATACACACACACTCACACTCACACTCATACATGTCCACATACACACACACTCATGCAATTCTCTCTCTCATGAAGACACATACATGGGGTGATGACACACTGGTGTGCTTTTATGCACATATGCACGCACACCCACACACCCACATGCGCACATACACACTCACACACACACACACGCACGCACACACACACATTCACACACACACACACTTTATCTCAGCATTTCGCGCAGAGAGAAATGCACGAACATACATGCATGCGCACTTGAGCGTGCATGAGCGTGCGAGCAACACATACCACGACACACACACACACACACACACACACACCACACACACACACACACACACACACACACACACACACACACACACACACACACACACACACACACACACACACACGTGTCTGGTGCTTTAGCTTCAGCCTATGATGGCATCTCGTTGTGGAGGCTTCAATTGACCACAAAACCTTCCCGTGGGGATGCTGGGGGCCTGCCAGTGTAAATAGCGCCCCCACCTTCTGAAAATTGTGTGCTATGGATTCCGCCTTTTCTATCCTTCTCCTTGATTTTTGCCTTGTTCTGTTCTATTTTTCCTGTCACCTCCCCCTTGTCTGTTTTCTGCCTTCTTGGTCCATTCTCCTGCCACTTTTTTTCTAATCCAGAAAGACTTAAAAGATAACATGTTTCTCCCATGCCAAAGTGACCTGACTTGTCAGATGGTAAACGGCAGCGCAACGCATTTTAAATGTTATTTTATTTCATACCACTTTATGTCACAGAGATTTCGCTGCATGAAATTCGGGCTGCTCTCTCCGGGAAGAGCGCGTTCGCCACAAGTGCAGTGTCACCCATTATTCTTTTTTCTTTTTCCTGTCTGCAACTGTATTTGTTTTCCCTATCAGAGTGGCTTTTTTCTACAGAATTTTGCCAGGGACGACAGCCCTCTTGCTGCTGTGGGCTCTTTTACGTGCGCCAAATAATGTGTAACACACGGAACCTCGGTTTATCGTCTCATCCGATAGACTAGCGCCCAGACCACCACTTATAATCTAATGGGTGGGGGAACAGTTTTGGTCCCAAAAGGGACTTGAACCACCGCACACTCCGACGCGGACTTCTCGCTTCCTAGACAGGCGTGTTACCTCTAGACCACCGATCCACCGCTCATATGACAGACAATAACAGTGGCTGTGTGAAGGGTCGATGAAGAAGGAGATAAGAAACAAGAAGATAAAGCGAGATGAACCAAAATTAAAAGAAGGGGAAGGAGGGTAAAAACAGGGTGGGAATGGGGGACAGAGAGGAGGTGGGGAGGGAGGGGGGTATAAAGTAAAAGGAAGGTGGGGGGGGGGTATGATGAAGGCATTAAAATAAAATGGTATAGGGCAAGGTAAGAAGATTACAGCCAAAAACAGACACATTCGAAGCGCTCACGAGAACATTGAAACGACAGATTATTGACAAGAGACCGGAATTACAGTGGTTTTCTTCTGTCGTTTCTCTCTCTCCTCTCTTCTGTCTCTCTCTCTCTCTCTCTCTCTCTCTCTCTCTCTCTCTCTCTCTCTCTCTCTCTCTCTCTCTCTCTCTCTCTCTCTCTCTCTCTCCTCCTCTCTCTCTCTCTCTCTCTCTCTCTCTCTCTCTCTCTCTCTCTCTCTCTTCTCTCCTCTCTCTCTCTCTCTCTCTCTCTCTCTCTCTCTTCCCCTCCTGTCACCGAAGGAGCCCATTGTGTGCGCACGCGAACACTGCACATTACAACGTCGCTTTTCGTAAGAGTAGGCCTTCGTGTGCCGGGGAACAATGACATTACAAAATGCATACACACGGGACTGATGTAAAAAGCACAAAGTGTTATTCCATTATCCTCGATATAAAAGAATAAATCAAATCAAATCTCTCTCTCTCCTTGCTTTTCATTCATTCTTTTATTTATTTCATTCTTTTTCTGTCTTTTCTTTCCTTTTCTTGCTTTCTCCATTTATTGAAAGGCCAGTGGTGGCGGTAGAGTAAGGTGCCCTTGTTGTTGTTATTGTCATGTATTCCTTTACAAAAACAAAGTATACGGAAAAAAGACAAGAAAAAATCGTTTGTTTTTGTGTGTGTGTTGTTTGTTTGTTTTTGGTTTCTGTTTGCTTTTTTGGGTGGAGCGGTAGATGACAAATAGAAAACTAACGAACCGAAAGATTCCAGTTGGAAGCAGGTGAAACGAAGCGAAAAGAAAGGATTTGTTTTGTTTCTTTGTGGCTCATAAAAGACTTCCAGTATTGGCAGCCGTGTTTTGTTTTGTTTTGTTTTGTTGTTTCATGCCTTGTGTTGCATCAGAATTGCTGTGCTTGGCTGCTTCGGGGTGTTTTTTGTTGTTGTTTTTTGTTGTTGTTGTTTTTTGTTTTGTATTGTTTTTGTTGGGATTTTTTTTTGGTGTTTGTAGCATCGATTTAGCATATATGGCATTCGGGTTTTTTATGCATTTATAACATTTGTTTTGCATATAGATGCAGCTTTTTTTGAATAGGTAGTTTCTGTTTAGCATTTTGACGCAAAAGATAATTTTCTGAGTGAAATTGGAGATGATTAACATAATAAGGGGGCGGGGTAGCTTAGTGGTCAGAGCACTCGCTTTCCCCACGCTAAGGTTAAGCAGCATCGAGCGTGGTTACCAGTTGGATGGGTGACCGTTTGCCCGCCTTGGCTTCAGTTCAGTCCCCCAGTTCAACCAGCTGTAATTGGGTACCTGCCTCTTTAGGGTCAGGGAAGGTAAAGCAGCGAGGGAGAGGAGATGGGCGCCGCCCTCAATATGCTGGCCCCTAGAGAAGCTGAGGTCTCTGACGCCTCGCTCCCTTACGACCACAAAGGTTATGGAACACCTTTACCTTTATTCTTACCTTTTTTTACACAATAATTATGCTCCAGTCTGTCCCAGGCCCGAAAAACGCAGACACTTGCAGTGTTGGTTTAGTAATTTGAGCACATTTTATGTAAATCAGCATCCCTGAAGTGAACGGCGGAAATAGAACTAAATGCTAAATCTTTCGGAGGAGACTAAACCAGTCGAACCCGTGCACGTGTTGATTTGTGCACGTCAAAAGAACCCACGACAGCTGAAAATGCCAAGAGCAGAGAGGTAGCCCACCTCCAGACTGTCCTGGCAAAACTGGTAGGTTCAGTTCCTGACTTTAGCCCAAAGTTGGAATGCGGCACCCGTAAGATGGGGAGAACGGCTTCCTACGTAAAATGGTCACCATGGTAAACCCTAGTGCTGTAAGCGAGGAAGAGAGAACAGAACGGAAAAGCCGAACCCACAAGCCGCTAGCTAGCCGGGCCTGAGCTGCTGTAACCACTGCGCCACAGGGGCTGAGGGCTGGCTGCAGGCTGCACCGTTGGTTATCGATGAAGGGATTAGGTATGGAGGAATCGATCCTCATCTTCTTCAGTCTTTGCCTGCATTGATTTCCTCAGGTTGTATGCAAAAGAATGCTGAATCTTAACTCTCCGCTTGGGCAAAAATGACAGAGACAGAGAGAGACAGACAGAGAGGCAGACAGACAGACAGACAGAGGACATAGACAGAGAGACACTAGACAGACAGACAGACAGACAGACAGACAGACACACTCACACAAACACACAGACAGACACAGAGACACAGAGACACAACAAAGAAGGGAGAGAGAGAGAAAGAGAGAGAGAGAGAGAGAGAGAGGGAGAGAGAGAGAGAGAGAGAGAGAGAGAGAGAGAGAGAGAGAGAGAGAGAGAGAGAGAAGAGGAGAGAGAGAGAGAGAGAGAGAGAGAGAGAGAGAAGAGAAGAAGAGAGATGCAGAGAAGAGAAAAAGACGTAGACCTTCTGTATGAGATGTCCTGAAGTAGTTTTCTTGTCGTTTGCTGGATTTAAGATGTTCAACTACACGAACTGGTCCAAAAGCAACAGAAAATTATCGTTAGATTGCTTCACACATTGCTCTCAATCAACCAGATAAAAACACAAGCACAAAATAACAGTATGACAAAGACGCCATAACGTATAATGTATGTATATGGTGTTTGCGCACAGGACGAAACGAATTGATTTTGTAAGGTGCGGTAAGTCTGTGATAGCAAGCTCGCTATTCATTATTTTTTCTATCAATGTATATTCCTTTCTTCGTAAACTTATATTAATTTCCCTGGCTTGAAATGATGAAAGTATTTATAGTCGTATTTATAGAAGACACTTTTTGCGGTTTTCAAGAAATAATACAGTGCTGCTACTCAATCTCTCTCTCTCTCTCTCTCTCTCTCTCTCTCTCTCTCTCTCTCTCTCTCTCTCTCTCTCTCTCTCTCTCTCTCTCTCTCTCTCTCTCTCTCTCTCTCTCTCTCTCTCTCCTCCTCTCTCTCTCTCTCTCTCTCTCTCTTCTCTCTCTCTCCTCTCTCTCTCTCTCTCTCTCTCTCTCTCTCTCTCCCTCCCTCCCTCCTCGTATTTCACTTAGTGATATAAGCAGCAAAATTTTTAGTTCCATTATTAACAGAAGACTACAGGAATGGACAGAAGAAAATAATATTACTGGAGAATATCAAGCAGGATTTAAAAGAGGATATTCTACTTTAGATCACATGTTTACGTTATTAGCATTGATACAGAAACAGTTTTCATACAACCGTAAGTTATATGTAGCTTTTATAGATTTTGAAAAAGCTTTTGACTCCATTAACAGAAATTTACTTTGGCCCATTTTGTTAAAAAACGGTATTAGAGGTAAACTCCACACATGTATTAAAAGAATGTATGATGATATAAAATGTAAAATAAGATGTGGTTCTAAATTGACTGATTACATTAGATGTACATCTGGAGTCAAGCAAGGAGATGTGTGTAGCCCTGTTTTATTTTCACTTTTCATAAATGAATTAGCATTACAAGTAATTAATAATGGAAAACATGGTGCTGTTTTGTCACACGATGCA
>CM060331.1:1708001-1710501 GCA_030674155.1 Stramonita haemastoma
ACGAACATACATCAGCGCACTTGAGCGTGCATGAGCGTGCGAGCACACATACAGACACACACACACACACACACACACACACACACACACACACACACACCACACAACACACACTCACACACACACACACACAACACACACACACACCGTGTCTGGTGTAGCCTTCAGCCTATGATGGCATCTCATTGTGGAGGCTTCAATTGACCACAAAACCTTCCCTGTGGGGATGCTGGGGCCTGCCAGTGTAAATAGCGCCCCCACCTTCTGAAAATTGTGTGCTTATGGATTCCGCCTTTTCTATCCTTCTTCTTGATTTTTGCCTTGTTTCTGTTCTATTTTTCCTGTCACCTCCCCCTTGTCTGTTTTCTGCCTTCTTGGTCCATTCTCCTGCCACTTTTTTTCTAATCCAGAAAGACTTAAAAGATAACAGTTTCTCCCATGCCAAAGTGACCTGACTTGTCAGATGGTAAACGCAGCACAACGCATTTTATTTTATTTTATTTCATACCACTTTATGTCACAGCAGATTTCGCTGCATGAAATTCGGGCTGCTCTCTCCGGGAAGAGCGCGTTGCCACAAGTGCAGTGTCACCCATTATTTTTTTTTTCTTTTTCCTGTCTGCAACTGTATTTGTTTTCCCTATCAGAGTGGCTTTTTTCTACAGAATTTTGCCAGGGACGACAGCCCTCTTGCTGCTGTGGCTCTTTTACGTGCCCCAAATAATGTGTAAACACAGGAACCTCGGTTTATCGTCTCATCCGATAGACTAGCGCCCAACCACCACTTATAATCTAATGGGTGGGGGAACAGTTTTGGTCCCAAAAGGGACTTGAACCACCGCACACTCCGACGCGGACTTCTCGCTTCCTAGACAGGCGTGTTACCTCTAGACCACCGATCCCCCGCTCATATGACAGACAATAACATGGGCTGTGTGAAGGGTCGATGAAGAAGGAGATAAGGAAACAAGAAAGATAAAGCGAGATGAACCAAAATTAAAAGAAGGGGAAGGAGGTAAAAACAGGGTGGGAATGGGGGACAGAGAGGAGGTGGGGAGGGAGGGGGGTATAAAGTAAAAGAAGGTGGGGGGGGGGGTATGATAAGGCATTAAAATAAAATGGTATAGCGGCAAGGTAAGAAGATTACACCAAAAACAGACACATTCGAAGCGCTCACGAAACATTGAAACGACAGATTATTGACAAGAGACCGGAATTACATGGGCTTTTTCTCCTTCTTCTGTTCGTTCTCTCTCTCTCTCTCTCCTCTCTCTCTCTCTCTCTCTCTCTCTCTCTCTCTCTCTCCTCTCTCTCTCTCTTCTCCTCTCTCTCTCTCTCTCTCTCTCACTCTCTCTCTCTCTACTCTCTCTCTCTCTCTCCCCTCTCTCTCTCTCTCTCTCCTCTCTCTCTCTCTCTCTCTCTCTCTCTCTCTCTCTCTCTCTCTCTCTCTCTCTCTCTCTCCTCTCTTTCTCTCCTCTCTCCTCTCTCTCTCTCTCTCTCTCTCTCTCTCAACCGAGGCCCCGTGTGCGAACGCACGCAGAACATCTTGCGCACACTTAAATCCTGTCCCCGCTTTTCGTAAGAGTAGGCCTTCGTGTGCCGGTGGGAACATATGACATTTACAAAACTGCATACACACGGGACGGGATGTAAAAAAGCACAAGAGTGTTTTATCCATTATCCTCGATATAAAAGAATAAATCAAATCAAATCTCTCTCTCTCCTTGCTTTTCATTCATTCATTTTTATTCATTCTTTTTTTCTTTTCTTTCCTTTTCTTGCTTTCTCCATTTATTGAATGGCCGTGGTGGCGGTAGAGTAAGGTGCCCTTGTTGTTGTGATTGCCATGTGTTCCTTTACAAAACAAAGTGTACGGAAAAAAGACAAGAAAAAATCAGTTTGTTTTTTGTGTGTTTGTTTGTTTTTTGGTTTTGTTTGCTTTTTAGGGGAGCGGTAGATGACAAATAGAAAACTAACGAACCGAAAGATTCCAGTTGGAAGCAGTGAAACGAAGCGAAAAAGAAAGGATTTGTTTTGTTTCTTTGTGGCTCATAAAAGACTTCCAGTATTGGCAGCCGTGTTTTTGTTTTGTTTTGTTTTGTTGTTTCATGCCTTGTGTTGCATCAGAATTGCTGTGCTTGGCTGCTTCGGGGTGTTTTTTGTTGTTGTTTTTTTGTTGTTGCTTTTTGTTGTTGTTTTTTTTTTTGTATTGTTTTTGTTGGGGTTTTTTTTTTTTGGTGTTTGTAGCATCGATTTAGCATATATGGCATTCGGGTTTTTTTATGCATTTATAACATTTGTTTTGCATATAGATGTAGCTTTTTTTGAATAGGTAGTTTCTGTTTAGCATTTTGACGCAAAAGATATTTTTCTGAGTGAAATTGGAGATGATTAACATAATAAGGGGGCGGGGTAGCTTAGTGGTCAGAGCACTCGCTTTCCCCACGCTAAGTTAAGCAGCATCGAGCGTGGTTACCAGTTGGATGGGTGACCGTTTGCC
>CM060331.1:1718001-1720501 GCA_030674155.1 Stramonita haemastoma
GCCAGGGACAAAAGGAGAAGAGAGACTTACAATTCTACTCGAATGCAAAGACAAGATGTAAATATTTCGTCTCCATCTGGCCTGTTTCTCCCGACGCCTCCAAGTATAGTGTATACAGAAGAAAATGCCACTACCCCTGACATGTTGGCCAAGCCTATTGACAGTCCTTGTTGTGAAGGCCAGACTGCACGTGCAGTGCGTTCTGCCCACCCCTTTCTGACAACACTGGCTGACGTCAACCCCCAGTCTGTGACAGTGCCCTACAGTGAATTCAGGCTGGATGGACAGAGTGCGGAGTGTTACGAACACAGCGATGGTGGTGATGGTGGTGTAAGGGACGACAGTGGTTCTGAGGAATGTGATGACAAACCCGCCACATCGTGTGTGACACTGGCGGGAGACGAGACAGAGGCAGACGGGACAGAGGCAGACGGGACAGAGGAAGACGGGACAGAGGACTGGAGCACTGGAAAAGAAGACAGCCTAACTTCATCTACCGAACCATCCCAAGCCGCCCCTCTGTCAGATGAATATTTCCGGAAAATCTGGAAACGTTTGGAGCTATTAGATCGGAACATGGGCAGAGTCAG
Organism: Stramonita haemastoma; assembly: GCA_030674155.1. Lineage (NCBI taxonomy): Eukaryota > Metazoa > Mollusca > Gastropoda > Neogastropoda > Muricidae > Stramonita > Stramonita haemastoma. The sequence continues at coordinate 1,718,592 of CM060331.1, forward strand.
TGACAGTTCGAGAGTGAAGAAGAAAGATGGACATTAAATTCAGCTAAACGGCTGTGAGCGGAAAAAAGTTTTGACAGATCCATAGCACAACACACATCTCTGCCACACAATTAATGATAGACCAGGAATGATCATAATGACAGTGTGTTTAGCACTGTTTCCTTGGGGTGTGATGATGGTACAAACTATTGAACATTTCCGAGATATGGTTTCCAATCGCGATGATTTGATGTAAATTTGTTTATGGTTCGATTTTGATCGTTTTATTTGATTCCTTCCCTATGTCAATGGGCTGTAAAGCTTACACATTAAAATCAATTGTCATTGTCATTGTCATTGTCATTGTCATTGTCTCTCTCTCTCTCTCTCTCTCTCTCTCTCTCTCTCTCTCTCTCTCTCTCTCTCTTCTCTCTCTCTCTCTCTTTCTTTCTTTCTTTCTTTCTTTCTTTATGTTATCCCTGATAAGGGCGGGGACTGGATGTAAAAAAGCACATGTGTCCTCGAATTAAAACAAAAAGACTCTCTCTCTCTCTTCTCTCTCTCTCTCTCTCTCTCTCTCTCTCTCTCTCTCTCTCTTCTCTCTCTCTCTCTCTCTCTCTCTCTCTTCTCTCTCTCTCTTCTCTCTCTCTTTCTCTCTCTCTTTCTCTCTCTCTCTCTCTCTCTCTCTCTCTCTCTCTCTCTCTCTCTCTCTCTCTCTCTCTCTCTCTCTCTCTCTCTCTCTCTCTCTCTCTCTCTCTCTCTCTCTCTCTCTCCTTCTCACCCCCTCTCTCTCACGATGTATATTTGATACAGAACAGGTAGGTAAACACAGAGGTGTGTAATAAAAGAGCCCCCCCCCCCCTCATCAAGGACAAGTAAACAGTGGGTGCTTTTTGTTGAACTGTGGGAAGAATCAGACCAACATCCTGGAAAAGCAACAAAAAAGCAACTGCCCTGCTTATTCAATGTAACAGGTAAAAAACGTAAATGTGTTCGTAGGAAAGCGAGGTATCAGAGACCTCAGCTTCTCTAGGGGCCAGCATGTTGAGGGTGGCACCCATCTCCTCTCCCTCGCTGCTTTCCTCCCTGACCCTAAAGAGGGCAGGTACCATTGACAGTTGGGTGAAGCATCTGAAAATTAAAATTTGACTCTGACTTTGAAACAGTCATCACAAAGAAAATGCATGTTACAGGTACAACTGGAGTATAGATTTTTTTTTTATTTATTTATTATTTATTCTTTTATATCGAGAATAATGTAATAACGCTCGTGTATTTTATACATCCAGTCCCTGTGTGTATGCAGTTTTGTATATTTTGTCATCTACTAAGCGTTGTGTGTATTTTGCACATTCATCTTGAAAGCCCAGTCCCCCTTCCCACCCCTACACCCATGGGGATGGGGGGGGAAGAGGGGGAGGGGGGTTTCTTCTTCGCAATTCTTCTTCTCGCCATTCTCTGCAATTCTTTGCAGTTCTTCTTCTTCGCAATTTGCTTTCTGCGCAATTTGTCTTCTTTGCAATTCATTGCAATTCTTCTTTGTAATTCTTCTTCGTAATTCCACTTCCCTGTAGTTCTTTTTGTTCGCAGTTCTTCTTCTTCTTTGCAATTCTTTCGCAATTCTTCTTTTTTGCAATTGTTTTTCTTCTTTGTAATTCTTCGTCTTCGCAGTTCTGTGAAGGTAACTTTTGGTTGTGTGTGTGTGTGTTGTGCGTGGTACGTGCGTGCTTGCCTGCCTGCCTGCCTGCCTTCGTTGCGTGTGTGTGCGTATATGCATGATTGTGTGTGTGTGTGTTGTGTACAGGAACTACATGAAGCGGGTGCGGGAGGAGCAGCAGCAGGCCCGCAGGCCCATGTTCCGCTCCTGCAGCGTCAGACTGCGCAGTGTGTCCCACTCCAATGAACAGGTGCGCAGAGACTCCCAGACCAGC
>CM060331.1:1723001-1875501 GCA_030674155.1 Stramonita haemastoma
TCAGGATAATGAATATAATTATGTGACACAGTGACCAGGCAGACACACTCACCCTCAACATCTTCAAACCAAACGAAGAACACATACTAGGAAACAAAACAAAACACCTTTATAGTAACACTTAAAGCGGGGGAAAAGGGAGGGGGAGGGGAAACACACTTGACAGGAGGATATCGCGGGGGGGGGGGGGGGTTAAAAAATGTAGGGGACACTGACTTTGCCGTCTAACAATACCAAGTTTGGACCTGACATGATACCAGCCACAAAATCGCTTTTTACTTTCATGGACGCACAACAGCCGTCTAGCATCACCAAGAGTGGACAGACTTCAAACACCGAGGCTGTTCAAGTTTGGCGGAAAGTTCTGTATGCATAGCAAATCTGATTTAGCCGGGAGAGAGTTTGAAAATGTCAAGCCTGTAATGGAGGTCTGGGGCCATGTTCAAAGGGGAAGATACTGGGAGCCTGTCCAACTTCAACCCTGATCTCCCGTCTGGAGATAATGGCGCAAAGTTTGGAGTCTGTCGGGCCTTTAAACTCGGAAGGTTTAGGGTATCGAGTTTTCAGCCTTCAAACGTAAATGTTGAATGATAAGTCAACCTGAAAGCTTGGGATGAGACTATAAACCGAGATCCCGAGTGCGAATGCGCGCAAAACATCTTGCGCACATATCAAAACCTGTTCCACTCTTCGGAAGAGTAGGCTATTTTGTGCCGGTTGGAATGGATGACAAAATCTACAAAACTGCATACCCATGGGAACTGGATGTAAAAAAAGCACATTAGTGCATATTTCATTATCCTCGAAATGAAAGAATGTACAGAAAACAAATAGATAAATATGTAAAGTTCGTGCACACATAACGTCACAAGGTGTTGACACATGATGAAGAGCATCAGCTATTGACGCTGTTTAGAGACCATCATGAGCTGGAGCCGACTGCGTGAAATGCAAAATGGCAAAATGATAATCATAGCGTTAATAAGTAGATGCCAAAAATCTTGTTTGATTGGATTCTTCACTGTCTGTCTGGCTTCAGAATGAGCAAACTAGAATTCAAAGTATGAAGCATTCCCGAAATCGGAGTGCGGCAACCTAAACGATGGGTAACGGCCGCATTAATTTGCAGAATCTCGTCATTAATGAACCTTGGAACTCTAGCCGAGGAAAGAAAAAATATGAAGCTTTAAGTTTGCTGAGATAATAATCTAAAACGTATAGACTAAAACATCCTTCACTTTAAAAAATAACCGTTGTGTTATTTAGTTATTGTTTTATATCGAGGATAATGGAATACGCACTCATGTGGGTTTTTTTTTTACATCCAGTCTCGGTATTATGTGGTTTTGTTAATCTTGTCATCTGTTCCCACCGGCACACAATGGCCTTCTCTTTCGAAAAGTGGAACAGGATTTAACGCGTGCGCAAGATGTTCTGCGTGCGTTTGCACACGGGGCCTCGGTTTATAGTCTCATCCAAAGGACTTTTGGGGAGAGTGGAGTCAGCACTAATGTTTACTCCAGGGAATCGAACCCTGGTCGTCAGATTGCGAGCGCAATGTTTTAACCACTGGGATATCCCGTCCCCCATGCTACATTAATGTAACGGTTTTAAATCAATTAAAGTTTTCGAATTCCAGATGGTCAGTCGTTGACCTTTGAATTGGGGATGGTTTTGAAGCGTAAGAATGGACAATGGCCATTGCTGCAGTGTGAATGCTAGATAGGGTGGACAGTGTATCAGCAGAGGAGTGAGGATGGTCAGATATTTAGAGTGGTGCCTCAGTTAATACTAGATAGGGTGGACGGTGTATCAGCAGAGGGCAGTGGGGATGGTCAGGCTGTTGCTTGGTGCTTCAGTTCCAAGCGTCTTCAGCTGGCTGGAGAACGGACCGGTGACGGCGCTGATGGCGGAACAAGGCAGGCCATAAACCTGCTGATGGTTTCCTGATGGCCTCCAGTCATACGCTATACATGAATACACACGTGCGCACACATATGCACGCATGTATGCACGCACGCACATATGTACACACACTAACACTCACTCATAAGTATACACACACGCGCGCGCGCGCACATACACACACAGACTCATACACACACGCGCGCGCGCACACACACACACAAACACACATAATGTTAATATAAATCTGACTTTGACTTTGACACAGAGAGAGCTGCAGAGACAGACAAGAGCAGAGACAGACAGACAGACAGACAGAAGACAGACAGACACAGACAGACAGACAGACAGACAGACAGGAGATATATTTGCCTTTTTGGCCTTATATAAGCAATAGACAGCCCAAAGAATTGTTTAATAGATTTGATTTTCAAAAACGATTTTTTTAAGTTCTTGCAACAATATGCGATAAATTGGATACACCTCCACTTTCTGTCACAAAACTCTCTCTCTCTCTCTCTCTCTCTCTCTCTCTCTCTCTCTCTCTCTCTCTCTCCTCTCTCTCTCTCTCTCTCTCTCTCCTCTCTCTCTCTCTCTCTCCTCTTCCTCTCTCTCTCTCTCTCTTCTTGTACTCCTCTAATAATTAAATAAATTCTATTATCATAGGCTAAAAATGATTAAAATGACAGAATATCTACCAAGACCAAACTAATGTTCTAAAAACATTTATTTTCGAAATGATTTTGATGCAAAGGAAAGCGAGATCATATTAATGACAGGATATTGGCGCTAGAAGTTTAAAGGGAGAAAAACCACAATTATATAAAGGAAGTTATTTTTATGACTGCAATTATCTTTCTTTTTTTTTTGCTGGACACTGTTAAATATGTCAGTAAGTTTCAAGCTAGGAAATAGCACTTTTCTTCGTTTCAGAGAGAGCTCAAAGTCTAATATCTCCCAGAGCTGATCAGACTTTGATAAACACACTAAGCTTGTTTAACTTTCATGCAAAGTTTTGTGGGTGTAGCAAATGTTATTACGCCATGAGGATTTAAATGTCAAGTCTGTTTTGTTTAAGTTTGTTTTTTGTGCTAGGGCAGGTGTACTGGAAACTTTCCGTCTGTCAAACTTTTAATGTTCATCTTCTGTCTGAAGGTCCTGACACCAGATTTGATTGGTGTGTGTGGTGTGTGTGTGTGTGTGTGTGTGTGTGTGTGTGTGTGTGTGGTGTGTGTGTGTGTGTGTGTGTGTGTGCATGTGTGTGTGTGTGCATGTGTGTGTGTGCATGTGTGTGTGTGCGTGCGAGTGTGTGTGTGTGCGCGTGTCTGTGTGTGTGTATGTATGTATGTGTATTTGTGTGTGTGTGTGCGTGTGTCTGTGTGTGTATGCACGCTGGTAAGTGTCTGTCTGTCTGTCTGTCTGTCTGTCTGTATGTGTATATGTATGTATGTATGTATGTATGTATGTATGTATGTATGTATGTATGTATGTATGTATGTATGTATGTATGTATGTATCTATGTATATCCCTGTAACCAGGAGAGCACTATTTCAACCAATCCTGTCACCACTGACTATGGCACGTTTGGTTGCAACAGTTGGAAACATGCGCAACCGTTCAGCCAGCAACTGCTGTTGCTGATACATTATCAGAGGATATGAAGTGACAACATGGCATATTGATGCGATATGAAGTGACAACTATGGTATATGATGCGATTAGGAAGAGTGACATCATGGTATTTGACACGATATGAGGTGAACAACATGGTATATGACACGATATGAGGTGACAACATGGCATATGATGCATCACAAACAGCTTGGCGCAGCCTAAAGGCTTTGTCAGTCCAATATTGGTGTTTGTGAAAGTGTCCAAGGAATCAGTAAAATGGTGTTACGGTTTGTTTGTTTTATATAATACTGCGATGCTCAAATAGCCTTTCAGCCATGAAAAACTCTTGACATTAGCAACACAAGCTGTACTCATGACATGAGAGAAATAGTATGCTCTGCCGAGGCCAGAGTATTATGGTGTGTATATGTATGTGTTTGTCCGTCGTGTTCGACGATGACCTCCAAAACAGCAGAGGAGGCAGCTGCTGTTTCGGAAAACTGCGCAGAAATTTGATTAAAATATAGGAGGCAGAGAAGGACGGTGGCAGAATGGTTAAGACGTTCGCCTGCCAATATGTAAAATCGTGAGTTTCTGGGTTCGAACCAGCCTCGCCCTTTCTTCCCAGTTTGACGAAAAAATCGAACTGAATGTCAAAGTCATTCGGATGAGACTCGAAACCGAGGCCCGTGTGCGAATGCACGCAGAACATCTTGCGCACACGTTAAACCCGTTCCACCTTTCGGAAGAGTAGGCCATCGTGTGCCGGTAGGAGCGGATGACAAAATTATAACAAACCAGCATGCACACAGGTGTCGTGTTTAGACACCATCCCTGAAGAAAAATCGGGGAGTTGGAGTTGGGGATCTTTGCGCTGGTGGCAGCATGATCTGTGGCTCTGTAGGTCAAATGCAAGCGCTTTGATTTGTCTTTACAAGAGATAGCGCTATACAAATTCCATATTAATAATAAAAAAAAAATGAAGATGCCTTTCCCACAGTACATCCCCACTCTCTCGGCCAAGAGGGCATAAGGACAGTCAGCGTTGGAGATGTTCTCCAAAGGCCAACTAGCCCCCAGGGCTGCAGCACCAACTAGCCCCTGGGCTGCAGCACATAAGGACTGTGCAAGTCAAGCCTCCTAGTCAGAGAGTCATAGTCGATCACTAAAGACTAAGCTGTAAAGTGGAATTCCATGAGTAGGGAAGCCACTGATCATACAGCCTCTCACTTTGCTGTTGCCCCCAGCATCAAGAACTGTGATAAAGCCGAGGCTCCGAAGGCATAATATGTACTGTTTACCACTGTAAGTCACGGCAGATTTCTTTGCGTGAAATTCGGGCTCCTCTCTCCCGGTCGTCACAAGTGCAGCACCATCCTTTTTTTTTATCCCTTTTTCCTGTCTGCAGCTGGATTTGTTTCCTGTCAGGGTGGCTTTTTTCCCCTACAAATCATTGCCAGGGACACTTCTTGTTGCCGTGGGTTCATTTTCCTGCGCTAAATGTTTGTTGCGCAGAGGACTTCGGTTTAACATCTCACCTGAAAGACTAGCACCCAGACCACTACTCACGGTCGAGTTAATGTGGTAAAAATTTGGGAACAAACGGGGATCAAACCACTACACACTCCGAACACAGACTTTCGCTTCCTAGGCAGGTGCGTTACCTCTAGACCACCGACCCACCTGAGTCTAAATGTCTGTATTGTCTGTATTGTATAATACTTGAAAAAAAGCGTGCGTGTGTGTGTGTGCTTTTGTGCGGGGGGGGGGGGGGGGGGTATGTGTTTCTGCGACAGTAACGAAAAGAGAAAGGGATGGGGATGGAATTCACTGAGAGAGAGATAGGGACAGCAGACAGACAGACAGACAGACAGACAGACAGACATCCATCCATCCATCCATCCATCCATCCATCCATCCATCCATCCATCCATCCAACTACATACATACATCATGCATGCATGCATGCATGCATACATACATACATACATACATACATACATACATACATACATACATACATACATACATACATACATACATACATACATACATACATACATACATACATACATACATACATACATACATACATACATACATACATAGAAACAGAGACGGACAGACAGACAGGCCGAAAAAAAGTGGAAAAATAGACATAGGGAAAGACACAGAGCTAGATTTTAGAGCACACGCACTACTTACTTAACACAAAAAAAACAAAACAAATCAAAACAAGAAAAGAAGCAAACCCGGAGCACTATTTCCTGCTATGTGCAGAATGGACACGGCAGTTGTCCTCTCACCTGACTGCGCTGCCTTATTTCACTGCTTTGTTCTAGTCCCTTTTCTCCTGTTCTCTCTTTCTTTCTTCCCCTCTTTCCTTCCATCTCAAATGACAAAAAGTTTGCAGAGTCAGAGGATTTCATATTACCCCCCCCTCCCCATTTCCACCCCGATCCTTTCTATCTTTTTCTTTCTCTTTCCTTCGTACTCTTGTTAAAAGCAGAATATGAAATGAACTGTGCAGAAAGAAAGTGAGAATAAGGATTTGCATATACATTTATGTTACAATCATAAAGGATACAGACATACATACATACATACATACATACATACATACATACATACATACATACATACATACATACATACATACATACATACATACATACATCATACATACATACATACTACATCATACATTTCCTTACATACATACAGACAGACAGACAGAACAGACAGACAGACAGACAGACAGAAGAAATGCATGCTGATGCATGCATACATCTAATACATAACATACATACATACATACATACATACATACGTACATACGTACATACAGTACATACGTACATACGATACATACGTACATACATACATACATACATACATACATACATACATACATACATACATACATACATACATACATACATACATACATACATACATACATACATACATACATATGTGCACGAGTGACACGGGATGGTACAGAGAGACTGACAGACAGTCAGAGCGAAAGAGATACTAGGATAAATACAGAGACAAGACAGACAGAGAAAGACAGACAGACAGAGAGAACAGACAGACAGACAGAATAGTCGATACAGAACAGACAAGTGGCAGACGACAGACAAACAACACAGAGAGAGAAATAGAGAGAAAGAGAGAGAGAAAAGAGAGAGAGAGAGGAGAGAGAGGAGAGAGGAGAGAGAGAGGAGAGAGAGAGAGAGGGGAGAGAGAGAGAGAGAGAGAGAGAGAGAGAGAATCTATCAATCAATCAACATCTTTCTCTCTCAAGAATTCGATTAATCCGCTAAAAAGAAAAGTGGAAGAAATTGCACATTACAATGTTAAAAGGCAGTTTGGAAACGCTTGGGACCGGTGATTACACACAAAGTGACCCCCCATCAACATCAGATTCGCACGGGAGAAAATAGACAAAAACACTGACATCGCTGGAGTTTGCTTGTCCGCTGGGTCACTTTAAAAGAGCTGGTTGGAAATAGATCTTTGGTTCACCTTCATCTTCACCGTCTAATAGACCGATGGGGAACTACTGAAGGTTTTAAACCAGCTTCCTCCACTCCTGGCGGCTTTCCGCTTTCCGTAGTGTGTCGTTTCACTCAAGGCCAGTCCACTCTTTGTTGTTGCACGCTGCCAGGTCCCTTAATGTGATTCCAGTCAACTTCTTTGAATATATGATTAGAGTATTTTCTGCCCGTGGCTTGGTGCTGAATAAGTTATAATAACTATTCTCTGTTTCTGTCTACCTGGCTGGCTGGCTGGAGAGGCTAAATGGTGATCTGTCTGTCTGTCTGTCTGTTCTGTCTGTCTGTCTGTCTGTCTGTCTGTCTGTCTGTCTGTCTGTCTGTCTTCTCTTCTCTCTCTCTCTGCTCTCTCTCTCTCTCTCTCTCTCTCTCTCTCTCTCTCTCTCTCTCTCTCTCTCTCTCTCTCTCTCTCTCTCTTTCTTTCTCTTTCTCTGTTCTCTCTCTTCATCTATCTATGTCTATTTTTCTTAGGTGTTTTGTGTTTTGCTTTGTACGCAATGATGATTATTGGATGGAGTTATTTTTTTCTAACGATCAGTTTATTCTGTGGTATTAGAGATTGTGCTGTCATCATAGATAACTCTGGCATTCTGTCACACAAAATGCTGTCATTATAGGGGGCAGGATAGCTCAGTGGTCAGAGCACTCGCTTTTCCCAAGCTAAGGTTAAGCAGCATTGAGCGTGGTTACCAAGTGGATGGGTGACCTTTTGCGCGCCTTGGCTTCAGCACAGTTCCCCCTGTTCACCCAGCTAAAGATGGGTACATGCTCTCTTTAGGGTCAGGGAAGGTAAAGCAGGAGGGAAGGAGATGGGTGCCGCCCTCAACATGCTGGCCCCTAGAGCAGCTGAGGTCTCTGACACCTCGCTCCCCTACGACCACATAGGTTATAGGACACCTTCACCCTAACCCTACCTTGCCTACCTGTGCTTCATTGTTGTGTGTGTGCGTGCGTGCGTGCGTGCGTGTGTGTGTGCGTGCGTGCGTGCGTGCGTGCGCGCGCGCGCGCGCGCGCGCGCGTGTGTGTGTGTGTGTTGTGTGTGTGTGTGTGTGTGTGTGTGTTGCGTGCATGCGTGTGTGTGTGCATGCATGTATGTGTGTATAGAAAGAGTTTTCTTCAATACTGTGATGAGGAAATATTCATTTGTGTTTCGTCTCCTATCGATTAGAATGGCAACACTTCACCGTGTGAAATGAAATTGCTATAAAAGGCGGAAAAATCCACCAACAGTGTCCGTTTTGAATGTCCAGGAATAGCTCGATGTGACTGTTGCCACAATCTGCAATCGCGCTTTTCTGTTTCCTTCCTTCTTCTCAAAGATTCTGCAGACTCCTCTACAGCTGTGCATCCTTTCTTGTTCCACGCTCCATTGTCAGACAAGAGATCGTCTGCTTTACATTTTAGTGGCCGTCTGTTGTTTTCTTCCAGGCCTTTTGCGCTTGAAATGAGTTTTTTTTTCTTATTTTCGGGCCCAAGATCATCTCTCCAACCCTTTCTTTAAAGCTTCACCTTTTATGTTCAGACATGCTGGTTCCAGTTCCTGTGAAAGGTTGGTCCATTTCAATCCTGAACAAGGTGTTCCAAGCGCCTGTGCAACTGTGGGGGGGGGGGGGTGGGGTGGCATTGATGTCTGGGTTTTTTTCTCTCCTGTTTCAAGATGTGGCCTTTTCATCTTGTTACAATTCCAAGCATCTCTCTGTCTTTCTCTGTCTCTCCTCTCTCTGTCTCTCTGTCTCTCTCTCTGTCTCTCTCTATGTCTCTCTCTCTCCCTCCCTCTCTCTGTCTCTGTCTCTGTCTCTCCCTCTGTCTCTGTCTCTCACTGTTTGGCCATGGAGGTGTTTCACAGAAACAATCCTCTGCAGTTTCTTACTTTTTCACTTCTGCTGCCACTGACTGACAGCCTACACAGCGGATTTGGAACAGGGACCGTCTTGTGCATGCCTACATCAGTCTCCTGCATAGAAAAAGAAATTTCCCCTTGGGGATGCTGGGGGCCTGTCAGTATAAACAGCATCCCACCCTTCTGGAAGTTCTGTGCTTGAAATTCCCTCTTTTCTATCCCCTCTTTCTTTCTCTCTTGTTTCTTTTCTTCCTGTCACCTCCATATTGTGTATATTCTGCCTTTTTGATCCATTCTCCTGCCTTTCTTTAAAAAAAAAAAATAAAAGATAACAATTCTCTCTTATGCCAAAGTCGGATGCGCTGGGTCTGACTTGTCAGGCGATCAACGGCAGACAGCATAGCGCATTTTCCTGCATATGATAGACAACAATAGTTGCTGTCTTACCGTTCGGATGAGAAGAAGAAGAAGAAGAAGAAGAAGAAGAAGAAGAAGAAGAAAGAAGAAGAGAAGAAGAAGAAGAAGAAGAAGATTAGAAGAAGAAGAAGAAGAAGAAGAAGAAGAAAGAAGAAGAGAAGGAGAAGGAGGAGGAGGAGGAGAAGAACAAGAACAAGAACAGCAACAACTACAACAGGAGGAGTAGGAGGAATAAGAGCAACTTTCTTTTAACCTGTGTATGTATAAACCTGTTTTATGGTGTGATTACATGGAACTTGTACAGACTTCACAGACGTGTTTGTCAGTTAGTGCTCCTTTTCAGAAAGTCTCCCTCCATCCCCGGCTTCCTGCACTGCTGGCAGAAAGACCTTCTATCTCTCGGCAGGTGGTCACAACTGTGCCCAATGTCCTGCTGAAATGAACTTCCTTTGGCGTGACACCTTGTCTCCCAGTCTGTCTGCTTCTCTTCCCTGCTCCGGCATGCAAACTGGGTGACAGCCCCGATATGGCCTGTGTGGTCAGCGGGGCTATAAACGACATGATTGGATTGGATTGGATTGGATGCAAACTGGCCCCACTATGTTGAAACGTTTATCATTATGAGAATCTAACACCAAAAAAATATATATTAAACTCATGCATGTGTGTATGCATGGGAGAAATCTGGGTTTTTTTTATTATTTCTTTATCGAAATATCAATGGCCATTTTGACTATTGCTCTAAGAGCCTACGTGCCTTTTCTTTTTCCATTCCTGGGCTAGAGCTCCGAGGTTCACCCTTGGTGAGATTTTGCCAATGCTGCCATTTTTCCCCAGCATTTAGTAAGTTAAGCCACTGTCCAACTTGGAGGCTCTGTGACTTCTCAACGTGAGAAAAGGGGTTCTCAGAGAAACGTGTGTGTCATTTCTGCTCTGTGCTGCTTCGCCAGACAGTGCCTCATTCATCAGAACCTCAGTGGGAAGAAGTCAGAAAAAGTGACTGTGTGGCTTAATCTCACGTGAATGTTCATGCTTTAAAGAAAATACAGAAGCAAGTTTACTTTTCTTTGACAAAGTTAAACCAAGTTTTAATATATGATTACGAAAAACTTTTACAGATTTACCGAACATATTTGTCAGTTGACACTCATTCTCGGAAACATTCTACGTTCCTGTCTCCTCCAACTTCTCCATTCTTTACACGCATCACTATTTCATGAAAAAACTTCAGTTGTTTTTGAAGCATGTGTCCAGAATGCTTTTATCCCCAACGTTTCCATTCTGTACACATACCGCTATTGCCTGAAAAGCCTTTGGTGTTGTTGTAGCGTGTGTCCAGAATGCTTTTATCCCAACGTTTCCATTCTGTACACATACCGCTATTGCCTGAAAAGCCTTTGGTGTTGTTGTAGCATGTGTCCAGAATGCTTTTATTCCCAACGTTTCCATTCTGTACACACACCGCTATTGCCTGAAAAGCCTTTGGTGTTGTTGCAGTGGGTGTCCAACAGTTTTCAGAAATGCCTGCTTCTTGAAATGCATTTTCTCTTGACCTGTCTACTTCTTGTGTCCATGTCTTTTCTTCAAATTCTTACTGTCGTCTGCATAGTGACCTTCGTCTTTACAGACAGTCTGATAGTGCAGCACAATAAATGTAGTGTGACTTGCAAGCTACACGCTTCTGGGTGCAAAGAAGAATGCCTGCATGTTAAATCTTGTTACAGCTCTGGCCAGCAGCTTTGTCCGTTACTGTTGTAAGCGGAAAGCCAAAGCTGACATCACGACTTTTTTATTCTTCAAAATGCTATGTTGGAGTTTTCTTTATTCGTGACAAGCTCTGAGAATAACAACCTGTACTGTGTTTTTTTAAGGAGGAAAAACTCATCTGAAGTCAGACTATGGCTGCCTAGTTGGCGGGGTGTATGAAAAAGTCCTCCACGCAAACTTCTCATCCAGTGTGTCTTCATGACCTCACAGTGATTCCAGGGTTACGTAAGTGAGCCAGAGTTGGGTAACAGTGTGAAAGACCGTTGACCCCCTCCCCCCCTCCCCTCACGGTGTTAAGATGGAAAATAAACAACAGAACAATAACAATAAGAACAACATGTGTTCACTATAATGACTATTTTACATAACCGCACAATCTCTGTGACTTTTTAACATATGAGAGAAAGTGTTCACAGAAATTAGTGGGGAATGAACAACAGAACATCAATACCAACAACAATATGTGTCCATTATGATAACAGGAGAATGAACACCAGAACAACAGCAACAACAATATGCGCCTATCATAATGACCACATTACACAACCGCACAATCTCTGTGACTTTTTAAAATATGATAGAAACCGTGCACAGAAATTAGACGGAGAAGGAACAACACAACAGAACAACAATAACAACAACAATAACAACAACAACAACAACAACATCATCGCTCCATCAAAAAATAACCACAGTAACTGTACAGACTTCGTGACCTGTAGCAAGGGAGAGAAGCTGTTCTCAGAGAGAACTGTACACTCCAGTCGTCTCCTGTAGCGCCGTTACGCCATGCAGGCTTCCATTAACCGCCTTCCAACGTGTCTAGATCGGAAACCATTACTTTTGTTCGGCACATACACCCCACACGAATTAGGTACAGAATAGGAAATGTAGAAGTACACTTCCTTTTAGTTATATGAGTTTCACCAACTTTTTTATTTTTTAGTATTATTATGTCTTTCTTTTTGTTTTGTTTTTTTAAATACTGTGAGAAAGTTTTACAGACTGAGCAGACGTACTTGGCAGTTGATGCTTGTTCTTAAGAACAAATTCTGCATATGCGCGTGCGCGTGCGCGCGCACTCTCTCTCTCTGTCTCTCTGTCTCTCTGTCTCTGTCTCTCTGTCTCTGTCTCTCTCTCTCTGTCTCTGTCTCTCTGTCTCTCTCTCCGCCTCTCTCTCTCCGTCTCTCCCTCTCCCCCCTTCCTCTCTCTGTCTCTGTCTCTGTCTGTTTGTCTGTCTGTCTCTCTCTCTCTGTGTCTCTGTCTCTGTCTCTGTCTCTCTCTGTCTCTCTCTGTCTCTCTCTGTCTCTGTCTGTCTCTCTCTGTCTCTCTCTCTCTCTCTCTCTCTCTCTCTCTCTCTCTCTCTCTCTCTCTCTCTCTCTCTCTCTCTCTCTCTCTCTCTCTCTCTCTCTCTCTCTCAAAAGACAAAAGTTATGGTTTTTCGCAAAGGTGGATTTTTGGGTAAGAAGGAAAAATGGAAGTTAGGTGGCAGTGTATTAGAAGTGGTTAATAAAAATACAGTTATCTAGGATTTGTTTTTACCACGAGAATGAGCCTGAACAGAGGTGTAGATGCTCTTGCCATGAAAGGAAGGCATGCATGTGTTGAATGCGTGAAACATATATCAAAACTAAATGACATTTCAAAGGATTGTTTTTTTCGAATTTTTGATGCGCAGGTACTGCCAATTCTCTTGTATGGGTCTGAGATGTGGGGTCTTCATAGACTGAGCAATATTGAAAAGATACATACCATGGCATGTAAACGTTTTCTAAACGTTCCACTTAGGGTACCAAATAAATTTGTTTATGGAGAAATAGGACGTTATCCATTATATGTAAACAGTGCAGTCAGGTGCATTCGATACTGGTTTAAGCCTTTAAAAATGGACATAGATAGACTTCCCAAGCAAGCTTATCTAATGCTTGTTAACTTGGACGAATATGGCAAAACATGCTGGGTAACTTTACTTAAACATACCTTGTTTACTCTTGGTTTTGGGTATGCCTGGTTGGAGCAAGGAGTTGGTTGTGAACATACTTTTATATCGTTGTTTAAGCAAAGAATGATAGATGTATATTTACAAGAGTGGAATGGGTCTATAGTGGCTAAAGACATATATCAGACATATAGACTGTTTAAAGCTGACTTTGGATGTGAACTTTATTTCGAATACATGGATATAAAATGTTTTAGGGATTGTTTAGTTAAGCTTCGTCTCGGCTTGCTACCAATTAATGGATCATCTTTCAGGAGAACTTTTAAGAAGGATACTGACTACATGTGTAAGTTGTGTAAGGTAGTGGAAGATGAAGAACATTTTATAAGAAATTGTATTCTGTATGAAAATCTAAGGTATAAGTACTTGGTCCCAATCGATCAAACATACGTAAATGTGTTGAAATATGGCTCTGTATTTACCATTCGTAGGCTAAGTTTATATCTTTTCAGTGCCTTAAAAATAAGGCAGGATTTTGTTGAAAACTTGGAGATTGACAAACAAATAACATCATTTAAAAGAGGTCAGTTTAATCTAAAAGGACACATGTTCACACTTGATATGTTTTAGCAGTTGCCATATATGTCATGAGGTTTCATTTTATTTTTGCATTGTTTGCTTTGCTTTGTTACCCCCATTCTTGGGGCTGGTGGCCTGAAGAATAAATCTTGTTCATGTTCATGTTCATGTTCATGTTCATGTTCTCTCTCTCTCTCTCTCTCTCTCTCTCTCTCTCTCTCTCTCTCTCTCTCTCTCTCTCTCTCTCTCTCTCTCTCTCTCTCTCTCTCTCTCTCTCTCTCTCTCTCTCTCTCTCTCTCTCTCTCTCACACACACACACACACACACACACACACACACACACACACACACACACACACACACACACACACACACACACACACACACACACACACACACACACTCCTCTCTTTTTCTTTTTCTTTTTCTCCACACCCCATTGTGCTTGAAAGAAGGTTGTTCTCTTTGAGCAGCTGGTCAGAACTTTCAGAAATGTCTTTCTCTCCAAATGGATGTTCTCTTGCTCTACACTTGCTTTTAAGTTCTTTTTCTTTTCTTTTTTTTCACTGTTCTGCTCCTGTCTGCAAACGGTGCCCCTTAGTGGTGAGCATCCAGCCATTATGATCAGCATTATTCACAACTACAGCTCTGGTTTCATGCGCATTAGCGTGTGCACACAAACACACACACAGACACGCACGCACGCATGCATGACACGCAGGCGCGCAAATTCCATTTCTCTCTGCAAGAATGCTTTCAGATTGTGCAAAAGGCACAACCATCGTTATTCCATTGTGAGAGCAAGAGTAAGTTGCCTGTGTATGAAGAAATGACCTGTACATGGAAACTGATTTGTTTTAAGGCTGACAATTTTTCCTATTCTTATCGTCCTCCCCAATTTTCTGTGATCTTTGGTTATTTTTTTCTAAATCATCTCTGCATAGTCCAGTTGCTTTTGTAATTATCATGGCCTTTAAAGATGATCTCTTTTAGAGGAATAGCTTTCCTTTTGTCGGTAGTTGTTAGAAACATGCTTTTTATCTCTTTCTTTGTTATAATGTGTACATAATTATTCCTGAAGAGTTGCATCCTCTAGCTTTCATTGTAGGCCAGTAAGTTGATTAATTCTCATTAACTTGTCCACAGGTATTCAAACATGCTTCCTTCCCCAAACCGTGATTCCTAGCTACAAAACGTTAGACATTGTGTCACTCAAAGACAGGCTTTA
Organism: Stramonita haemastoma; assembly: GCA_030674155.1. Taxonomy (NCBI): domain Eukaryota; kingdom Metazoa; phylum Mollusca; class Gastropoda; order Neogastropoda; family Muricidae; genus Stramonita; species Stramonita haemastoma. The sequence goes on from CM060331.1 coordinate 1,737,852, forward strand.
TTTTAACCAGTGCTCATGTATTACAATATATAAAAGGAAAAAACCCCAAAGGAAATAGTGATCAATTTGCTATCAAGGACAATAGTACAAGTCATCGTCTGTTTTCGCCCAGACCCCGTCATAATCTCTGTACGTCAATCCTTGCTTATTCAGAAAGAACATTGTGGAATAGTTAATCTTGCTTTTAAAAAAAAAATTAACGCCCTAAAAGAACAAGCAATAAAGAAACTTTTCAAGAACCGTCAGATGGAAAAATTCTCAGACCGCTTTTCTTTATGCTCTAAATTACTTTCCATCTGTTTTGCTTTGTAATTTATTGAGTTCTTTCCCTTGTGCTATTGTTATCCTCGCTACTTGTCTGTCTGAGTTAAGCACATGCTGCAATGTCTTCGTTTCTTTCATCTTATATGGTGAGGTCTGCATTTTTTCTCTCATGTTTATAGTCTTAATTCTTTTAAACATACATTAGCAGTGTCTATTGTTTTCTTTATTTTTTGTGAGGTCAGAATGAAACAAGTTGCGTAAACTTGATCTTTTACCATCAATAAAGATTATTTCCACTTGACTTCAAACAAACACACACATGCCACACACACACATACACACACACACACACACACACACACACACACACACACACACACACACACACACACACACACACACACACACAACATACACACACACTCACTCACTCACTCACTCACTTACTCACTTACTCATTTACTCACTCACTCACTCACTCACTCACTCGCTTACACCACTACCAACCCCCACCAACCACACTACCACCACCACCACCACCACCACCACCACCACCACCACCACCACCACCAACAACAACAACAACAACAACAACAACAACAACAACAACAACAATGTTTTGTGAATGCAATCAAGTCGTTATGGACAACATCAGCCGTTCCAGATGGGCCAGCCATGTTCCCCTCCATGATTTTCTTCAGTCCATCTGCTTCTTCTGTCCCCAAACACCGCCCATTACACAGGAACCATCCCCTTAGTTATGTGTGTGTGTGTGTGTGTGTGTGTGTGTGTGTGTGTGTGTGTGTGTGTGTGTGTGTGTGTGTGTGTGTGTGTGTGTGTGTGTGTGTGTGTGTGAGAGAGAGAGAGAGAGAGAGTGTGTGTGTGTGTGTGTGTGTGTGTGTGTGTGTGTGTGTGTGTGTGTGTGTGGTGTGTGTGTGTGTGTGGTGTAGGGAAGGAGGGAGGGGATGAGAGTGTGTGTGTGTGTATGTGGAGGGAGGGGGTGAGTGTGTGTGTAGGGAGGGAGGGAGGGGGTGAGTGGTGTGTGTGTGTGTGTGTGTGTGTGTGTGGTGTGTGCAGCAGATGTTGCGAGCTCGGGCATTAATGTCTTGTTGGCTCGTTTCAATCTCTTGTCACCACCCCCCCCCCCCCCCCCCCCACCACCACCACCCTTCTCGCTTATCTTTTTTCCCCTCTAAGTTTCCTGCATTGACTTGCAAACTGGCATTATTCTGTTGAAACTTCTGTCGTGTTGATAATGCAGCGGAAAGGGCTGTTGCTGGCGCATGCGCATTTGTGTCGGGGGAGTAGGGAACTTTGGGCTTCCGGTTCTGTCTGCTGGGTATACTTAGACCTAGCTTGTTTTCTGTTTGCTGGAGTGTTAACATGGCAGCTTGTGTGTTGTGTGGTGTGTGTGTGTGTGTGTGTGTGTGTTGTGTTAGGCTTTTTAGTTGTTAGGGAATCTTGTTGTTATTTGGGGGTTTTTTGTTTGTGGTTCTATGGGAGTGGAGGGGGGAGAGTTGTTGATTTGTTGGGGTTTGTGTTAGGTGGGTGTGATTTTCGTTTCTGTTTTGCGTCACCCACTGCTAAAATAAAATCATGTCATGTTTTCTGCCTCCGCTTCTTCCTGCTTCTCCGTTGCGAAACCTGGAGACGATTTGTGGTAAACTTCATGCCCTGAGCGTAGACACAACACAGCAGCCGTCACATGACCTCAATAGTCGTTAGGGGACACAGGAGGGCACTGGTCACCAGTTTTGTCCAGGCTGGTCTGTCTGTCTGTCTTCAGCCTTTCACAACCATGTCAAAGCTCGTCTAATCTTTCAGATGTGTGTGTCCTGTTCTTTTTCTGTCTGCACCTGTGTCTTAGGTGATTACGGTTTTTTTTATTTTTGTCATCGGAGAATAAAATGCTGATAATTCACCACATGGGAATGACCATGACATGGACTGCGTCTTCCTCTCTCGAGTGTCCCGCAGGACAGTCTTGCCAGAGAGTTAGGACGTGTGACGTGACCAAACCACACCAGCTTCCTCCTCTTTACAACAGCCAGAAGGGGTTCTGTGGCCCATGCTTCATGGTCCCCTAAAGCTACACTGACTGCGGGTTCTGTGGCCCTGCTTTGATGGTCCCCTTCTGTGGCCCTGCTTTCATGGTCCCCTGCTGTGGCCCTGCTTTCATGGTCCCCTTCTGTGGCCCTGCTTTCATTGTCCCCTTCTGTGGCCCTGCTTTCATGGTCCCCTTCTGTGGCCTGCTTTCATGGTCCCTTTCGTGGCCCTGCTTTCATGGTCCCCTTCTGTGGCCCTGCTTTCATGGTCCCCTCAGGCCACACTGACTGCTGGTTCTCTGGTACTACCAGGAAGCTCCTACACATCACTGTAGAAAATGTCATATAATGAAATGAAGCTGGATTGTGAGCAGTTACTAGTGCTGTTTAAAGCCTTAGTCTTTATTACTCGACAATCTGATGTAATTCTAATCTCTGCTTCATTCCTTTTGAGCCAGCAGCCACACGCTGAATGGTCCCCCTAATCAGCTTTCTGTCCGAAACTCGGGTGTTCTATCGTGTTTAACACAGTCTTCAACTTGTCAAGTGTCCTTCCACCGGTCGCCAACGCCATTTTTTGCTGAATACATCTGGAGAAAAGCTTTTAAAGAAGGTACTGAAGAAGAAAATAATGTCTGCAACTGAAGTACTACCGCCTTTTCAAATAGAATCCCTTTCCCTGAGTATTGTTTTCAGCAGCAAGAGAGAGATGGGGGATGTCCTAAGTTCCTCTTATTCCGCAACAGTGCCTTAGAAACTTCTCTACAAAATCTGTTCACCGATTAGTTTGTTGGCAAAGTCTTAAAAAGGTTTTAACTCGCAAAATGTTCAGAAGAAACCTTGTGTGCACCAACCATTGATGTCAAGAATATTGTTGCTATGAAGTTGTGTGAAGCGCCCTGTTTGTCTGGTCTGAGATGGAAAACATCTTGCAGCCAGGTGCCTCATGCCAGGAATGGTGTAAACAGTTTGGCCATGTGCATAACGGGAGGCTGGCCATTACCCTTCTGAGCCAAAGTGGAGAGTGTGGCATTTGTTAACAGTGGGACGTCATTACTTACTGTTACTCTCATCTCCCCAATTATTGAGATTGTGTTTATGGTCCATTTGTTCAGCACGGTTTTGTTTTTTGTCGGTTTGTTTGGTTGGTTTGGTTTGGTTTGTTTGGTTGTTTGGGGTTTTTTTGGGGGGTAATTCTGTGACAAGTAGTGAACTTTTGTGAACTAGCAGAAAAACAGTTTTGCTGCCAGAGCGGTGTTTGGAAAAACGTGTTACTTGTAAGAAAATGCAGGGACCAGTGACATGACCCTGGGGAACACCTCAATCCACTGACATAAACAGATGGATGCTTCCATGAATGAGAGCTTTTTGTGTTCCTGTCCATGAGAAAGTTCTCAATCCACGGTTTTATTTAATAAATGATTCAGAAATCGAAGTTTGTGTTTTAGGAGTGAATAGGCTTCAGGAAAGTTGACTTCATTCCTGTCTACTTGTTTACAGCAGTTCCAGAAACCTCGTTTATCAGAACCCTCTTATCAGACCTCGTTTATCAAAGCATGCTTTACACTTTGAAGGTCTTGACAACATAAACCCACTTTCCCCACTCCTTCTGTGCCCATTAAGATTAAAATGGAAAAAACTTTTTTTTAACCTGTTTTGTCGACCAGCAGGCAATTTCGCCTCTAAGATAGCAATTTATCGTTGACAAAGAGTAATGATTATTAGAACTCACTGCCTATAAGAAGGAAAGTTGTGATGAAATAGTTGGGGATTTTTTAGCATACGTATGTAGGTTTGCTTGAGTGCACACATACATACATACATGCATGTTTACATGCTGACATGTGCACGCGCTTGGGCACACAGGTTTTTCAATGCTTTTCTTGTGTATAGATACTTCCAGACACATACACTTAGTGCGAAAGCACGCAGAACACCTTGCGCACATGTTAAAACCCGTTCCGCTTTTTGGAAGTAGGCCATTGTGTGCTGGTGGGAATGGATGATAAAATTTACAAAACTGCGTACAACAGGGACTAGGTGTAAAAAAGCATTTCCTCAAAATAAAAGAAAAAAGTCATGTTTGCATGAGAAAAACTATAGTAGAAAAGGCAAAACAACAAATTTAGGGTTCACTGTTGATGCAAGGGGGATTTTGTTTGGGGAAGGGGGGGAGGGGTGTCCATCTGTTTTTGTATGCTTTAGTTTTGCTTTTTTCTGCCTGTTCCGCCAGATGTCGGCTTTAAATGTAATAGAGCTTGATGAGAAATCAGAGCGCGTGCGGTGAATGAGGTAAATGAGCATGTGCGTGCATGTATGCGCCTTCTCTTTTTGTCACTGGCTGATTTGCATATCAAAACCTCATTAATCTCTGCCAAAAAACAAGCACAGACTTCAAATTGATTTTAACGTTTTATAAGGTCACCATGGTGTCAGTGCCAGCCGTTTTTCAATGTTGGCATTATTAATTTGATAGCGTTAGCGGAGCTTTCAGGAAAAGGCATAAATGTTGAATGGATTGATTGGAAAATCTGTTCAATTCGTGAAGTTTATTAAGTGATAATGGCTTGAATTTATCATACTGGCAGAGGAAAAGAGATGAATCCACCAAGATCTGGCTTCATCAATTTTCTAAGAAAGAAAGATTTTTTTTTCAGATGTTTATCTGTGATAATATTAGACGACATATCTTTAAAGCAAACAGTTGCACTGACTTTTTTTTTCAAAAAGCAAAGAAATAAAACATTAACAAAAAAAAACATTTAAGAACCAGAGATGCTATTATGATTTCTTTTGAAGGAGGGGGGAGGAGGCCCGTTCCTCAGCTACAGCTTGGAGCTGAACCAATAGTAACAGTGTGGCATAATTATGGGACTGGGTCCCCCCCCCCCCCCCCCATTTAGGTAGCCACATTCTGATTTCAGAGGTATTACCGTTAATAGGATACCAAGAATAAACGGGTTCAGCATGCCCAAGACACAGGGGGAAAATTATTGTAGTATCCCAGCCGCTTCTGAGAAGTTAAAGAGAAGTCAGTTACAAGGAGTAATACAGGAGGAAAAATAAACGAAAAGATTTTAGGGAAATTGCTACAGAAAGTGAGGTGAAATCATTGTGCAGAGAACAGTCAAAGTACCAGAATGATAAAATCCAGTAGAAAACTTTTGTGTTCAACAACCCATTAGCATAATTATCTTCACTACTGTTATCTTTACCACTATTAACTTTACGACTGTTATCTTTACCACTGTTATCTTTACCACTGTTATCTTTACCACTGTTACCACTATTATCTTTACTTTACCACTGTTGTCCTTACCACTGTTATCCTTACCACTGTTTCTCTTTACCACTGTTATCTTTACCACTGTTACGTGATTCAAAGTGGGTGAGCACAGGAAGCTAACGGGTCAGAAATAATAGAATTACAGAAGGAGCGAAGAAAAACGCATGCCTACTGGTTATGTGTAATATCTATGCATAATTCAATCAGACCACCTGAACTTTTTGCATGCTTTTCAACCACAACCCTTTTCATTGGAAAAGAAATTGTTGCTTCTTTTCTTTTCGTTTTTATTTCTTGGCAGTTTGGAGAAACAGATGGGCAGCAGAAATATGGCACATGACCAAATTTGTTTTTATTTTAGTATTATTTTTACTATTATTTTTCTCTTTTAAGTGTTGTCTAGGGATGATGAGAGGGAGAGAGAGAGTGGGGGGATGGGTGTGTGTGTTTGTGTGTGTGTGTGTGTGTGTGGGGGGGGGTTATGTCTGTGTGTGCATGTGTTAGTGTCTGCTAACTTTGCCTTGAACAGCTTATTTCTGGTTGTTAATCATAAGCAAATTTCATTACCCATCGTTTGTATATATTATAGATAGATAGATAGATAGATAGATAGATAGATAGATAGATAGATAGATAGATAGATAGATAGATAGATAGATAGGTAGGTAGTAGTAGGTAGTAGAGTAGGTAGGTAGGTAGGTAGGTAGGATAGATAGCTAGATAGCTAGCTAGATAGCTAGCTAGCTAGATAGCTAGCTAGATAGATAGATAGAAGCAAATAGAGGAATATAGTGTGTGTGTGTGTGTGTGTGTGTGTGTGTGTGTGTGTGTGTGTGTGTGTGTGTGTGTGTGTGTGTGTGTGTGTGTGTGTGTGTGTGTGTGTGAGTAGGGGCGAGGTTGGGATGTTTGAGTCGGTGGGGTTGTTTTGGGTTGTTTCTGCTTTGTTTGTCTGCTCATTTGTTGCTGTTGTTTTTGTTGGTGTTGTTTTGACTTTTGACTTTTCTTTCTCTTTTCAACTGGGAATCAATTTAAATGTAAAAGCTTGACAAACAATAGAGTGTGAGTGCGTGCTGATAACTAGGATGAACGAGCATGGCGTGCGTGCATGTGCCTGCTCTTTTTGTCACTGGCTGCTTTACATATCAATGCCTCGTTTATCTGTGCCAAGAGAGAAGGGCAGACTTTAGAAACATTTTAACAGTGAAGGTTTCACATGGCTGCCATGCTATTAGTGTTGGCAGTTCTTCAATGTTGGCCTGATTAATGTGATAACATTTACATAGTGTTAGAAAAAGAAAATATCAATATTGAATTGATTTATTTTAAAAATAAGTTTTATTTGTAAAGTTTTATACAGTAACAAGGGCTTAACTTTATCATACTGGCAGAAGAAGAGACATATATAGGCCACCAAAATCTGGTTTTGTTAATTTTAAAAGCAAGACAGAAAAGATGTTTTCTTTCAATTTTTTTTTATAACAGTGGTGTTAAACAATGTTAAAATCTCATCAGCATTTCATAAAGATACACCAAAAACAAAAGAAACCAATGAACCAAAACAAAGAAAAATAACCACAACAAAAACACCTGTGATTTAGTGATGTTATTACCATTTGCAAAACACTTTCAGCCAATAGCTTCAACTGATCCAAGACTCAGGCATTTATAAAATTCAATACAGTTCTCAAACAAGTAAAAAAAAAAAAAGTAAATAATAAAAATAATAAATAAATAAAAGTTCTCAAACAACTTCCCAAAGAGTTAAGGAGAAGTTGTCCACTCACTCAGCGAGGGATGCAGGAGTGAAATAAGGGAGCAGGAAAATATCCACACAGCCGCCAGGAGGATGGAGGACTGATCACTGTGCAGAAAACAATCTGAAAGTTCCGGAATAATGAAATTTGGTAGAAATCTTGCGTGTGTAACCATCTCCTACCATATCATGTGATTCACAGAGAGAGAGAGAGAGAGAGAGAGAGAGAGAGAGAGAGGAGAGAGAGAGAGAGAGAGAGAGAGAAGAGAGAGAGAGAGAGAGAGAGAGAGAGAGAGAGAGAGAGAGATTTGATTTATTTGATTTATTCTTTTTATCGAGATAGTGAATAAGCATTTGTGCTTTTTTTACATCCAGTCCGTGTGTATGCAATTTGAAAATGTATTAGTTCCACGCACACGATGGCTACTTACGAAAAACGGACGGGATTAACGTGTTGCAATGAAGAGAGATGAGGCGGAAGAGAGTAGAGAAAAGGAGAAGGATTAAGTGAGAGGAGAGAGAGGGAGGGAGGAGGGAGGGAGGGAGGAGGAGGAGGGAGGGAGGGAGGAGGGAGAGAGGAGAGAGAGAGAGAGAGAGAGAGAGAGAGAGAGAGAAGAGGAGAGAGAGAGAGGGGAGAGAGAGAGAGAGAGAGAGAGAGAAAGCATGTCAGAAGAAATAGAATCAGACAGAAAACGCCATGCCTGCCGCTCCTTCTATAATTCAATCACTGTGCCTGAATTTTTTGCCTACATCGCACCCCCCATTTTCACAGGGAAGACCAACCTCTGCTGTTTTGCTTCCTGTATTAGATAATGGTTTGCAATGTTGTTGTGCTTGCTGTTTGTCAGCAAAAATGATATGGGACATGACTAAGTCTTTCTTGTTCTTTTCTCCTTTGCTATTCCCCCCCCCCCCTTTTTATGGGGAATGAGAGGAGTGTGTGTGTGTGTGTGTGTGTGTGTGTGTGTGTGTGTGTGTGTGTGTGTGTGTGTGTGTGTGTGTGTTGTGTGTGGTGTGTGTGTGTGTGTGTGTTAGTGGGGCTGTTGGTGGTGGTAGTGGAGATGTTGATGGTTTGCTTATTTGTTTGGTTTTGGTGTCACTGGGGGGGGGGTTATTGTTTTGGTTTTGGATTTTTCTTTCTGTTCAACTGCATGTCAGTTTTAGTGTAAAAGCTTGATGAGCAATAGATGAATAGGAGAAACGAGCCTTAGCATGCGTGCATGTGCCTGCTCTTTTTGTCACTGGCTGTTCTGCATTTCAATGCCTCGTTTATCTGTGCCAAGAGAGGTATAGTGACAATGTTGTATGGCTGCCAGGCTATCAGTGACAGCAGTTTTCCAATGGTAGCATTATTTATGGGATAACATTTACAGAATGTTCCCTTTTTCAATAAAATTTATATTAAAAAAAACCTGTGAATATTGAATTTAAATTTTCTTTTGGTGCTTGAAGATTATGAAGCGGTAAAGGCTTAATTTTGTTAACTTTGTTACAATCCCAGAAGAAAAGAGAGAGGCCTCTAAAATCTGGTTTCATTAACTGTCAAAGAAAGATGAAAGGTGTTATTTATTTCGTATCTTTTTGTGATTGTCTATCTGTCTGTCTGTCTGTCTGTCTCTGTCTGTGTATGTGTATGTCTGTCTGTCTCTGTGTGTCTGTGTATGTGTCTGTCTCTGTGTATATCTGTCTGTCTGTCTGTCTGCGTATTGTGTGTGTGTCTGTGTGTGCGCACACAGCACACTTGTATGTTGAGGTTGCAGGAGTTTCTAGCCATATTGATCCCCAAAAGCACTTTGGTTTGTTTTTACAAGATATAAACCGCTATATAAATTCCATATATTGTTATCATTATCATTACGTTTGTTAATTCTCTTGTAGAAGTGCATATGACACCACCACAAGGCAGGATAGTGTTGCTATTTGTATAGTACCTGTCACACCTGTCACACCTGTCAGCAATTTGGCCTGGACAATCGGGAGGTAACTCCCGACTTTACTCTTTTCGATTTTCAACTGTCGTGGGTTCTTTTGACGTGCACAAGTCTGCAAGAACACGTGACCGACTGGTTTAGAGACTCCTGCGAAAGACTTGACATGTAGCTTGATTTTTCCGTCAAACTGAAGGGCGTGGCTTGGAATCGAACCCACAACCTAACAGATTACTTGTAGGGAAGGTGAACGTCTAAACCACCCTGCTACATGTGCCGATGAATTAGAGTGTAGAAAACAAGCCTGCAAACCCAGGATAATAAAATCCGGCAGAGAGCTCGCGTGTGCCACAATCCCCTGCATCCCCGTTATGGATTCACAGACATGAGCACAGACACAGAGAGAGACGAGAGACAGAGAGAGAGAGAGCGGGGCAGTCAGACATGAGCACAGAGAGACAGAGAGAGAGCGGGGCAGTCAGACATGAGGGAATCAGAGAGAAAACGCCAGCCTGCCCATCCTTGTCTAACTCAATTCCTCCGCCTGAATTTGTTTCCATGCGTCACACCCCCATTTTGCCATTTCTCTTTGGAAAGAGCAACTTTTCGCTGCTTTTCTATCCGTTATTCTTCTCGTTTTCTTTTCTGTTCCTTCTTTTTTACTTATTAAATGACGTTTGCAACATTGTTGTTACGCTAGCTTTTATTTCCTGCACATTTGGGGAAACAAGGCAAGTGGCAAAAATATGGAACGTGACCAACCTGTTTTTGTTTTGTTTGGGTAGTTTGTTGAGGGTTTTTTGCGTGGTTGGGGGATGAGGGAGGGGATGGGTAAGAACGGGTTTTTTTTTTAAGTGTTGTGTGTGTGTGTGTGTTGTGTGTGTGTGTGTGTGTGTGTGTTGTGTGTGTGTGTGTGTGTGTGTGTGTGTGTGTGTGTGTGTGTGATGTGTGTGTGTGTGTGTTGTGTGTGTGTGTGTGTGTGTGTGTGTGTGTGTGTGTGTGTGTGTCTGATGTGTGTGTGTGTGTCTGAGTGTGTGTGTGTGTGTGTGTGTGTGTGTGTGTGTGTGTGTGTGTGTGTGTGTGTGTGTGTGTGTGTGTGTGTGTGTGTGTGTGTGTGTGTGTGCTCGCGCTTACGCGTGTGTGCCTGTAAGATATTGGAGCAATAACCTCGCCCAAAGCACATTTTGTCCTGCTTTTTATCACGAGCCGATGGTACGTGTGTGTTTGCATGCATGCATGTGTGCATGTGCTGTGTGTGTGTGTGTGTCCGAGTGCGCGCGCGCGTGTGCGTGTGCGTGCGCGTAAGTGTGTGCGTGTGTGCATGGGTGCATGTGTGTATGCGCGCGTGTGTATGTGTGCGTGTGTGCGCGCGCGCACGCATGCGCAAGGTGGTAGAGGGGGTGCGTACATGAGTATTGTGCGCATGCACACAATAAGTTGGAAGGTGGATTTCTCTTCTTTTTTCTTTTTTAGATGTGTTGCCAGCAGTTATTGCTGCAAATAATTCTCATCTTCGTGCTGTACGGTTGTAGATCTGTTTTTGCCCCGATGTTTTTTTGTTTTCTTACAATGGAGATCGATCATTTTCTGTTTTGAAGGGGATGGGGGGGGGGGGGGGGTGTGGGGAGGCGGTCCTTCGCTTTTTTTTCCTTGTTCAGGGGATCAGGTTGGATTATATGGGAGATGCGATCTGACAGAAGGAAGCTGTTGTAGCAGAGAAATAAAACACCTTATTAGGTTGTAAAGCAGCTGTCTTTTTTTGTTTGGGGTTTTTTGTTGTTGTTTTTTATGAAAATGTGATTAGATAGCGGTTTGCTTTGCATTGGAAGCAATAGTTGATAGTGTTTTGTTGTACATTTTTACATTTTATATTTTACATCACTTTAAGTCACGGCAGATTTCCCTGCGTAAAATTCGGGCTGCCCCACATTTGAAGCAATAGTTAAGTGTTTTTCTGTACATTAGAAGCAATAGTTGATAGTGTTTTGTTGTACAGTCCAAGCAATAGTTGATAGTGTATTGTTGTACAGTCCAAGCAATAGTTGATAGTGTATTGTTGTAGATTTGAAACACTATTTTGGGATAACTTTTTTTTTAATTCATTGTTGTTGTTGTACAAATACATAATATGCATGTCAAGCATTATCAATAACAATAAACGTTAACCACTTACAGTTGTATGTTTATATGTTGTGTTTTGACTACTTCTACTTCCTTTTTAAAGGGGTTCATATAAGTTTTCTTTGATGTACGTTCGAGGTTTCCTTTGCGTGTGAAAACCAAACTTTGATCTTTTTTATATATTGTTGTAGTTGTTGTTGTGCGTTCCCCAGCTTAACACTAAGGGGTCACCCAGAATATGCACTCTGACTCATCCCACCTGGGAATCACAGTAAGATTGAAATTGCACACTGAATGAGAAGTTTGCCTTTATGACTTTTTAAGTACCTCGCCATATAAGCAGCTATACTCCGACTTCAGAGGATTTTTATATAAATAACGACCTCTACGATCCTTATACACCACAATGCAACTTTACTCCTAACATAACCACTAAAAACAATATCTTTTCTTTTAATAACGACCTCTACAATCGGTTATGCACCAAAATGCAACTCCACTCCTAACATATCCACACTAAAAACCAAATCTGGTTTTTTTTTAATAACGACTTCTACAATCGGTTATACACCAAAATACAAACCACACTCCTAAACATAACCACATCCTGAAAACTTATTTTTTTCTCTGCTTTCAGAGCAACATGACGGGACGAGGAGGGGCAGGGGGAGGAGGGGGGAGCGCGGGGGGAGGGGGGAGCTACAGCCTGACCAACGGCTCGTGCAACTCCCGGGACAACTCCAACGCCAGCTCCCCGCAGCATGACCCCGACACCAAGCCGCTGCTCCTGGTCACTGCAGTCACTGAGGCCCCCCTCCCCCACCCCCTCCCCCTCCCCGCCAACCACGCCTCCCCTCCACACCACTCCCCCTCCGCCTCCCAGTCCTCCTCCTTGCAATTCATCGATGAGGAGTCACGTGGGAGAAAGGTAAGGATGAACGGGGGGAGGGTGAGGGTGGGGATGTGAAGAGTGAGGGGGGGGGAAGATGGGTGTGGGGGTACTTTATTCGTGTGAGAAATAGGTGAGAACAGACAGACACAGACAACAGACACACAGACAGATGGGTACAGGGTTCGGGGTACTTAATTCATACGAGAAACGGGGGTGGGGGGTGGGGTAGAGACAGTGAAGTGGGGAGGCTTATCCGCCTGCATTAGATGTGTAAAAAGGGACAAAATGTAAAAAGGTACCTTTTACCATTTATCTTTTAAAAAAATCGACGGGGGAACGACTGCTGATGCTCTTCTTCTGTGAAGATTGAGAATTTTCGCAAAATTTCCGTGCGCGCGTGTGTATGTGTGTGTGTGTATGTTGTTGTATGTATGTATGTATGTATGTATGTATGTATGTATGTATGTATGTATGTATGTATGTATGTATATGTATGGTGGATGTGGTGTTGATGTATGTATGTATGTATGTGTGTGTTGTGTGTGTGTGTGTGTGTGTGTGTGTGTGTGTGTGTGTGTGTGTGTGTGTGTGTGTGTGTGTGGTGTGTGTGTGTACAGGATCGAGTACATAACTTCTGAAACTGGGACAAAATCAAGGAAAATTTATCTGAACGTCTGATGAACTATTCTGCACTTAACGTATTACTAGAAAGACAAAAGGGGATTGTTCCATGGGTAGAGAGCGCTGGAAAGTGTTTGGTATGAAAAAAAGATTTCACCAAAGAATGGCAATGCGTGCACAATCAGAATAGAATCGTTGTTAACTCTTTTGTGGATGTTTTCATTTTACCGAAGAATTGACTCTAAAAGTCCACTGAAAGCTCCAAAGTAAATAATCTTCGAAAAAGAAGTGTCATTGTAGGAAATGTTTATATCCCTACCCTTATGTTTCGTGTACCGGGGGTCGGGGGCTGGGGGGAGGGGAGGGCACATCCAGATTATAAACTCTGAATGCCTTTCTATTGCTACTCTCTTTTTTCCTCCAAACGAACGCAGATTTCTTCTTCTTCTTCTTCGTTGTCGGCATCAAACGCTCAGAGAGCAATACCGTTGTCTGTCATAGTGAGCGAAAATAAGTTGCACTGCCGTTAAGTGCCTGACAAGTCAGGCCCAGCGCATCCGACTTCGGCGTGGGAGAGAATCATCTTTTTTGTTTTTCTAAGAAAAAGACAGAAAAATGGACCAATAAGGCGGGAAGTGGACAAGAAGGAGGTGACAGGAAGAAAAGGAACAAGGCATTGGATTCGGATATGGATGATTTATTTATAACGGCCATTGCCTCTAAGAAGGGATTAACGCACAAGATAGAAACACGCTTTTTGTAGGTTTTCAAATATTGACATCTTATTTTGACAACAAACCGTGCTTTAAACGCTTCGTGTATATATACAAGGGTTTTTTCTCAACTTTTTCTTTAGGAGTCGCCATCAGCATCACTAATTTGAACAAATCTGACTGTCGAAAATACTTGAAAGGAATCGGTTTTCTCGCAGCTCTTTTAGCTCAGGGCAAAACAGAACAAAATTAAATGAAATCCATTTTCAAGTACATAATGACATAAAGGAACAGGGCAAAAACAAAGAGAGGTATGGAAAGGAGGGAATTCTTAGCTCAGAATCTCCAGATGGTGGGGATGCTATTTATAACTGACAGTCTCCCACCATCCGCACAGGGGGGGGGGGGAGAGGGGGGAACATGGATTTGAACCGGTGACTTGAGGATCTGGGATGCCTGGAGGCTACGTGGCCTTTTCAGCACAATGTTCTGACTACTATGCTGCAGCGAAAATGTCATCAGTGAGGAAGTAAAAGCCTTGTGCAGCCCATGTCTGCTTCTCCTGGACTAGATCCTAGTTCTGCTGCAACACTTGGTGATTGCCGGGTATTTGGTTAGCGTTTTAAGCCATGGGGGGCCAAGGTCAGTAAGTGTCTTGACAAGCATCTTGGCAGGAAGGCCTAGGTTCTAGTTTACATCTTAGCTGACTGCTACAGCCATACTTGCAGGACTTTCAGTTCAAAAGAAAAAAACAGCAGTTTGATGATCTATGGTCTCCGTCATAAGATGGTGTCTCCGTGCATAAAAAGGTTTCTCCAGAGAAATAAAGGTGAACATACTATTCTGACAGGATTTGTTTTGAAAAGGGAGGGAGATGAAGACATTATTTCGGATAGAAACCTACAATATTGACTGACTAATGACTTTTCAGGTAGGTTGTCTTCGATCAAGCTCAACCGGGCGGAGTCCATCTCTTACCAAGTCACAGATTGCATACTGGACATGTTCGTATCATCAGCATTGCTACCACCGAACTCTAGCTGAAGTCCGTTTCTGCGAAATACGCGTGGGTTTGTAAAGTGCTTGCAAGATGTTCTGCGTGCGTTCGCACGCGGGACCTCGGTTTATAATCTCATCCAAAGGCTTGACAGAGGAGGAGAATTGGCATCAATATTGATGCAGTGGGGAAATCCCCTTAAAACAGAATCCTCGGTGGACGTGGAGGCTCAAACCCTCAATCCCTCCAGGACTGTCCCATGACTGTGACCACGAGGGGTGTTGTGTCCTAGTCACCGTGGAGACTGTGTCCCTTACTACATACCAGCTTTCTATGTTGAACAGGTTCAGTTTTTACGCAAATCGCAGCGACCTTGACAGTAAGAGAAGTGAAGACAAAACAAGTGAGGATTTTTACTGGTGGTTTATTTTGCACGTGTGGGTTTTTTCTGATGGGTTTTTTTTGGTTACTTTTCCCGAATGGCTTGTGGGGATGGTCCGTCCACGCATCTTGGGCTTGGGCATTGTGTGACACTTCCTCTCCTTCTCTCCACCTCGTTTTGTTTCTTCTTCTTCTTCTTCTTCTTCTTCTTCTTCTTCTTCTTCTTCTTCTTCTTCTTCTTCTTCTTCTTCTTCTTCGCAATTCTTCTTCTTCTTCGCAATTCTTCTTCTTCTTCGCAATTTTTCTTCTTCTTCTTCGCAATTCTTCTTCTTCGCAATTCTTCTTCTTCTTCGCAATTCTTCTTCGCAATTCTTCGCAATTCTTCTTCTTCTCGCAGTTCTTCTTCCTCGCAATTCTTCTTCGCATTCTTCTTCTTCTTCGCAATTCTTCTTCGCAATTCTTCTTCTTCGCAATTCTTCTTCTTCACAATTCTTCTTCTTTGCAATTCTTCTTCGCAATTCTTCTTCTTCGCAATTCTTCTTCGCAATTCTTCTTCTTCGCAATTCTTCTTCTTCGCAATTCTTCTTCTTCTTCTTCTTCTTCTTCTTCTTCTTCTTCTTCTTCTTCTTCTTCTTCTTCTTCTTCTTCTTCTTCTTCTCCTTCTTCTTCTTCTTCTTCTTCGCAATTCTTCTTCTTCTTCTTCTTCGCAATTCTTCTTCTTTGCAATTCTTCTTTTTTGCAATTCTTCTTCTTCGCAATTCTTCTTCTTCGAAATTCTTCTTCTTCTTCTTCTTCTTCTTCTTCTTCTTCCTTCTTCTTCTTCTTCTTCTTCTTCTTCTTCAATTCTTCTTCTTCTTCTTCTTCTTCTCAATTTTCTTCTTCGCTTCTTCTTTCTTCTTCTTCCTTCTTCTTCTTCTTCTTCTTCTTCTTCTTCTTCTTCTTCTTCTTCTTCTTCTTCTTCTTCTTCTTCTTCTTCTTCTTCTTCTTCTTCTTCTTCTTCTCTTCTTCTTCTTCTTCTTCTTCTTCTTCTTCTTTCGCAATTCTTCTTCTTCTTCGCAATTCTTCTTCTTCTTCGCAATTCTTCTTCTTCTTCGCAATTCTTCTTCTTCTTCGCAATTCTTCTTCTTCTTCGCAATTCTTCTTCTTCTTCTTCTTCTTCTTCTTCTTCTTTCTTCTTTCTTCTTCTTCTTCTTCTTCTTCTTCTTCTTCTTCTTCTTTCTTCTTCTTCTTCTTCTTCTTCTTCTTCTTCTTCTTTCATTCTTCTTCCAATTTTCTTCTTCTTCTTCTTCTTCTTCATTCTTCTTCTTCTCTTCTTCTTCGCAATTCTTCTTCGCAATTCTTCTTCGCAATTCTTCTTCGCAATTCTTCTTCTTCTTCTCTTCGCAATTCTCTCTTCGCAATTCTTCTTCGCAATTCTTCTTTGCAATCTTCTTCTTCCTCCTCTTCGCAGTTCCTCCTCTTCGCAATTCTTTTTCTCTTCCTCTCCTGAGTCTTCGTCTTCTTCGTCTTTGCCATTCTTCTTTTTCTTTGAATTCATCCATTACCTCTTCATCCTCTTCCATCTTCCTCCTCCTTTTTGCCCTCCATCTATTCTCCTCCTCTCTCCTCTTCTTTTTCTGTGAAACCATTGTGCCTTAGAATGCTATGTGCCTGTGGAGGGTGTCAGTTATCTTTTTTCTCCTTTCTTTTAATCCTTTCCCGTGTTTTATTACCTTTTTTTTTATTGGTTTGGCTTGGTTCTTGGATATACTGGGATCTTTGTATAACCGTCTTCAACGGTTGGGGAAAACGTTATTTTTGGAAGCGATGGGGGGGGGGGACTTTTTCGCCTCCTCGCTATAGCTCGAGTTCACCGATGTGAGATTTTTCTGTATACACATTCCCTCCCCTCCACATTACTTACATACATACATACATACATACATACATACATACATACAAAACATACATACATACATACAATACATACATACATACATACAACATACAACTTACACATACACATACACACATACACACTCACACAACACAACACACACACACACACACACACACACACACACACACACACACACACACACACACACACACACCACACACACACACACACACACACACACACCACTCACTCACTCACTCACTCACTCACTCACTCACTCACCACTCACTAACATAAACACACACCACCACCACCAACAACAACGCCACCAGCACCACGCCATTTAGGTAGCCGCATTCCGACCTCGGGAATGGTGTCTAAACACGACACTTGTGTGCATGCAGGGTTTCTTTGTTTTTTGGGGGGTGTCATCCGTTCAAATTCAATTCAATTTCAAAATACTTTATTATCTCTAAAACAGAGAAATTCAAGAGGGTTACAAGCCATATATAAGAACAAAAACCACGTAAAAAATGAAATCAGTATAGCACAACACAGGTTCTGAACATCAGCACGCACCCATCACAGAATAAAAAGCACCCACAAGTCAGCAATACAGTCAGTTGTAAACTATACCCAAGTAAAATCACAAACGACACAATGGCTTACTCTTCCAAAAGGCTGAACGGGTTTTTAACGTGTGGGCAAAATTTCTGCGTCCGGCTTATAGTAATGGTTTTGTTGGGGGGGGGGGGGGGGGTTCATCTGAATTCATTCTGTGTCACATGCATGTCTAAGAATGCGTCTGCGGTTACCTGGTTTCCTTTTTTTTTTTTGGGGGGGGGGGGGGGGGGGTTGTGGATTTTTTTTGGGGGAATGGCGAATGGAAATATATCTTGAATGTTTTTCAAAGCTTATTTTGTCCTTTAAAGAACTTCTCTTTTAGCTCAGTGTGCTCAAACGTTCGGCCGCCTTGAAGTTATATCTGCTGGTTGGTTGGTTTGGGGAGGGGTTGTTTGTTTGGGGGGGGGGGGTTGTTTGTTTGGGGGGGGGGGGTTTGTTTGTTTGCTTGTTTGGGGGTTTTGGTTGGTTTTGGTTTGGGAATTTGGGAGGTCCTCTTCTTGATGCATTCTGACGTGTCCTGATCCTGCTTCCATCACTCAGCCTCCTCCATCCACCCCCTCCAAAAACAACCCTGTCCGGGAAGGGACATACCTATCCCTATGCTTACCAAGGCTTCCCTGACTTACCGCCCATGCCGCCCAGCCCTCACTGGAGATTGGTTTGTCCCTGTGGCTTTGGTCTGAAAGAGTGTTGAATGTATGTGTGTTGAATATGGTATCGTTATCGTTACGTTATTGTTATCTATTATTATCATTACATTACTGTTATCTATTATTATCGTTACATTATTGTTATTTATTACAGTTGCTGTTGTTGATGTTGTTGTTGTTGTTGTTGTTTTGTTTTTTATTTTGTTTTTACATCATCATTATCATTATTATCATTATTATCATTATTATCATTATTATTATTATTATTATTATTATTATTATTATTATTTTGTTGTTGTTGTTGTTGTTGTTGTTGTTGTTGTTTTATTATTATTATTATCATCATTATCATTATTATTATTATTGTCGTTGTTGTTGTTATATTAGTAGTGGTAGTAGTAGTAGACGTAGCAGCAGCAGCAGCAGCAGCAGCAGTAGTAGTAGTAGTAGTAGTAGTAGTAGTAGTAGTAGTAGTAGTAGTAGTAGTAGTAGTAGTAGTAGTAGTAGTTGTTGTTGTTGTTGTTGTTGTTGTTGTTTATTTTATCATGTTCATCATTTTTTAAAATTTTTATTATTATTTTTACTATCTACCTCATTATGATCATTATCATTTTTGATTATCATCATTACCCAAGAAATTGTAGAATAGTAATGGCGTACTTTCCTGAAATCCATCATGTCTGTAAAAGAAATACCTGTAATTACCTTCATTCACTTTGGTGTGTACACATCGCTCAACGGGAGCACAGAAACTCCAAACATCCTAAGCTACCGTGATCAGAAACTAAGCTAGGTAAGTCATCAGAGGAAAAGAATAAATACAGTATCGTCCATTGAAAATGAAGTACCATCAACTTTTCAAAACTGAAAGTAAGTACCAAGGGCTGTAGAAGTCACGTATGGTGTCCGTTTACAGACAGAAAATTATTTCGGAAATTGGTTGGGAGGGGGTTGGGGCGGATTTGGATTATTCTTTATCAAGTCCTAAGAACAGGCTCTAAACCAAGGTCCCGTGTGAAGGACGCACTCGACAAGCATTGACCACTCTTCACAACTTATCCGTCCAACAATTCCCGAATTCTGAATGTGGCTACCTTCATGATGAGCGAAAAACTGTCGCCTGTGCAAACTCTCGTCGTTGGTGAACCTCTGAGCTTTAGCAAAGGAGCGAAAACAAAATGCGTATGCGACCTTTTTTTGCGCACCATGAAGGTAACCGCATCCTGGCCTCGGGGATGCATGCCGGATATGCTCGTGTTTCCGTAAACCACCCGACATATATTTGACCTTCTGCATGTCTATATAATACACGAAGGTAAAGGAAAGCACTAGCAGGTCTGCACTTGATGTTGACCTGGAGATGTAAGAAAAATCCCCCACTTTTAACTCACTAGACGCCACCGAGTAGATTGGAACCCACAACTTGATAGAACCATGGGATGGAAGTCGAACGACCTTAACCACTCGGCTGTGGCGTCGGCCTGACCGTTGCTGAGGAAAAGTCGGCGGGGCAGAATGGCCTAGTGGTTAGAGCGGCGTTGACCTTGTGATGTGACGGTAAGGGAGGGCAGGGGTTCGGGTCTCTGCTGTCTGCTGGAGAGGAGAGGAGAGGAGAGGAGTGGAGAGGAGAGGAGAGGGTAACTTCATCCCCGCACAGTTCACAGTTCTGTACACTGCGCCCCCCCCCCCCCCCCTCACCCCCATCCCCGAATATCAGCTGACTTCATTATCATTATCACTATTTTATCTCATTCTTTCACTTCGAGGATAATGGAATAATTTTTTTTACATCCAGTCCCCGTGTGCATGTCATTTTGTAAATTATGTCATTCGTTGCCTATTCTTCCGAAAGGCGAAATAAATGTTTTAAGCTTGCGTGCGTGCGTGCGTGCGTGCGTGTGTGCGTGCGTGTGTGTGTGTATAAGTGAGTGTGTGTGTGTGCGCGCGCACTTGCGTGCATGCGTGAGCACTCTTGACTATTTTTTTCATGTTATAGTACATGCCAAATACTTGTAAAAAAACACACACAAAAAACCATACTTTTATTTGGCATACAAAATATTCTACAACATTACCATTGTCATAAAACTACGAGAAAATGATATGCTCTTGTGGGAATATAAAAATCTGGATTCCTCGAAAGAGGCAAAAACTAGCTCCTCAAACTATTGTAAGACACAAGCAATCCTCTGTGCGTGCGTGCGTGCGTGCGTGCGTGCGTGCGTGCGTGCGTGCGTTGCGTGCGTGTGTGGTATTTCTTGTTTGAGGCTTGCATGTCAGCACTTTTGATGAAAACGTTTTCTGTAAAGTGAAATGATAACTATTTCCAGAAAGCTACATGGTTAGTGAGACCAAATTTGCTGTTGCTGCTAAACAAAACAAAAGTTGGGATTTTTTTTTATTTGGACTGTTGTGGGGGAAAATTGGATAAATAGCAATTTCTGTAGCCATTAAAACTCTGACGTTCAAAAACATAATGAAAAAACTAGTCTCCCATGTCTGTAAAATAACACTCTGAATATTTTTTCTTTCAAAACGTGAATGCCAAGTATTCTTTGAATGGTAATGGTAATTCAAACTGCTAAACATGCTGAAGTGGGAGCCAAAGTGATGTTCAGGTAACATCTTACTGGAGAGAGAGGTGGAGTAGAAAAGCTTACGGCCTGTCTGTTGTAACAGACCTTCGTGCCTGAGATATGCAAAGGAAGCAGGGGAGTTCTCCAGTTCTGCATCTTCTTTGGGGCTCCGTCCCTACGCGCTTTGCAAGGTCATGCAAACCATAGCTCGTCGACACACACACACGCGTATACACACACGCGTGTGCGCGCGCGTGAATACATACTCAACTCACACGCAAACGCGCGCACTCACGCATGCACACACACACACACACACATAGTCCTTCACTCATTCACTACACATACACACACATTTAGGCTACGTACACACACACACACATACACACACACACACACACACACACACACACACACACACACACACACACACAACACACACACACACATAGTCCTTCACTCATTCACTACACATACACACACATTTAGGCTACGTCACACACACACACACATACACACACACACACACACACACACACACACACACACACACACACACACACACACACACACACACACACACACACACTATTTCTTGACCAGTACTTTAGCTAGGAATACCAGTGGGAAATGAGGGGCTAACTCAAGGGGTGGTTGGGGGTCTTGTTTTGTTTGGGGGAGGGGGGGGGGATCTGGAGGAGGCAGTTTCCGTGAAGAAAATCCTGTTATTAAGAGTTTGTATGTGTATAAAAGTTCTACAGAGGTGTGTGTGTGTGTGTGTGTGTGTGTGTGTGTGTGTGTGTGTGTGTGTGTGTGTGTGTGTGTGTGTGTGTGTGTGTCTGTGTGTGTGTGTGTGTCTGTGTGTGTGTCTGTGTCTGTGTCTGCGTGCGTGTGTGTGTGTGTGTGTGAGAGAGAGAGAGAGAGAGAGAGAGAGAGAGAGAGAGAGAGAGAGGGGGGGGGGGGGGGGGGGGCAGGTGGATGGGTGTGACAGAGAAAACATGTGTGAATGTGTGTGTTTGTTTGTGTGAAAGAGAAAGACAGACAAACAGACAGATCTGGCTTGAAAGAGTGGACTGTACACCGACATACATGTTTTAAAAACCATCAAGGTAATCTTAGGCATTGTGAGGGAATATTCTCTTTCTTTCAAGTGTGCTGTGGTGAGCGCCATTTTCCACGGTGATATTACTGTCTTCGTTACAAACTGATCTTTTAAAATTGTCAAAGAGGGTTAGCTTGTTTGCTGTTTGCTTCTTGATCATATCAAATATCACACTGGTATTAACAATGGCTGCTTCATACCAAGTGTGGTTGTAAAGAAAAGACAGATAAACGTGTCATCATGGGCTAGTTTTCAAAGTTGAAATTTGGGAAATGTCAGATGGTGTGTTAGTATATCAGAGTTTGAAATTTAAGAATGTTAGAGGGTGTATTAGTATGTCAGAGTTTAAAAGTGGAAAATGTCAGATAGTGTATTAGTAGAACAGAATTTAAGATTGGAAAATGTCAGATGGTGTATTAGTATATCAGATTTTAAGATTGGAAAATGTCAGATGGTGTATTAGTATATCAGAGTTTAAGATTGGAAAATGTCAGATGGTGTTTTAGTTGATCAGAGTTTGAATTTCGAAAATATCAGATCATGTATTAGTATATCAAAAGTTGAAACTTGGAAAATGTCAGATCGTGTACTAGTACATCAAAAGTTGAAACCTGGAAAATGTCAGATCGTGTACTAGTACATCAAAAGTTGAAACTTGGAAAATGTCAGATCGTGTACTGGTACATTAAAAGTTGAAACTTGGAAAATGTCTGAAAGCTAAGGCCTATTGGTTCCTCAAAAGTTTTTCATTGCAAAAATGTGGAAAACGTGACAGGACGTGTGGCTGATCCCTGAGGACCTCCATGGCTGTGCACACACCTGCAGTCAGTCAGTCAGTCCCCGTGTCTGAATGAGGGGGAGGGACCTGGGGGAGGCCTTCCATCTCCATCCAGACCACACATTTCCTACAGGCTATAGTGGTGTCTTCCATGCCTCCCGTCAAATTCTGCAACTCTTCTACAAAAGCTGGATGTGCTGGGTCTGACTTGTCAGGAGCTTAACGGCAGTGCAACGCTTTTTCGCTCATATGACAGACCACAATAGTTGGTGTCTGAGCGTTGGAGGAAGAAGAAGGGGTTTAAACTTGAACTCAAGGCGTTTTGTCTGCGTTTCCGCTCAGGATCACGGTGTATAGTTTCATCTGAAGGAATTTGAAGGAAAATAAAGTAAGTGCCTATCTCAGCTTCAGAGGGAAAAATCCCTTGGGACAATGTTTCAGCCAACGTTCGAACTGTGTCCTCAGTTACCTCAAGTCATGAGACTGACAGTTTAACCACTGTGCTACCTCTTCAGACCTGTGGCGGCTTCTTCCCTGAAGGAGGTATTGTCAATGGCCAGCGGTTTGCCATCCTCATTCACACCGCCTTAGCACGCATCGGCAGATTGCATGCTGGGTATGTTCGTGTTGTCTACACCACTAGCCAGGAGCAGCCGACATTTCTACACTAGATGGATAGGTTTTTAACGTGTACGCAAAATGCCAACTTTGCAGTTCGCGTGCAGACAGGTACGGCTTTTCAGTGGAGGCCTAGGGACCTGCTGAATAATAGGAGTCAGAACCGTAGAACTGGGGTAACGTTTCTTGAACCAGTGGTGAATTGGAGGGTAACAGTGTGATGGCGTTTCTTGAACCATATGGGTACGCTTGCTGATGAATAGGAGTCTGAACAGTGATGATTTAGGGTAACGTTTCATGAACAGTGATGAATTGGGGTAACGTTTCTTGAACCAGTGTGAATTGGAGGGTAACATTTCATGAAACCAGTGGTGAATTGGAGGGTAACGACATTTTAACATTCGTGAACCAGTGGTGAATTGGAGGGTAACATTTCGTGAACCAGTGGTGAATTGGAGGGTAACATTTCTACATGAAGCCAGTGGTGAATTGGAGGGTAACATTTCATGAACCAGTGGTGAATTGGAGGGTAACATTTCATGAACCAGTGGTGAATTGGGGGTAACATTTCATGAACCAGTGGTGAATTGGAGGGTAACATTTCATGAACCAGTGGTGAATTGGGGGTAACATGTGACAGTGTTGAATTGGAGGGTAACTTACCTGTGTATGTGAATGGAGTGATATGATAGTATGATGGGAATATGTCAATAGTTATAAGTTAATGAAAGTATAGTTAAAGAAACAACAAACTTTTTAGGAAGGCTAAACATTTACAAAAACACAACAACTGATGCTGTGTTTGAGGGTTGACGTTTTGACTGGGTCACTTGTGACCCACAAGCAAGTGGTTTTGAATGTTCAAGTTGGTGGAAAGGATTTCAGAACTGAGAAATCAAAGCAAGGTCTTTCTCTGTAGCTATTTATCTGTGTTTCAAAGACCCAAGCCAGGCTGGGTACAGTGGATTGGGTTTTTTGTTTTATTTTGGGGGGGGGGAAGAAATAATGCGACCACGTCATTTTTGCCATTGTGTCAAATGGCAATACCCATGACTTGTGGAAAATGTGACTTCTAATTTGACCTTTTTAGAGAATTTGTCTTACTTTGAAAGCAGTAAAATATGACTACATTACCAACCTTCTGTATAGTGTTTCACAACTAGTTTACTATGTGTCCTCCATTTCTTTTCCTTCTTCTTCTTCTTTTTCTTCTTCTTCTTCTTCTTCTTCTTCTTCTTCTTCTTCTTCTTCGAAAGCTTAGACAGCAGGGCTTGTTGTCTGTCTAATGAGTGAAAATGCAATACGCTTCAAAGGCTAGAGTTGACACATCCCACTGACATCATGTATGTTAGTTTGAACTGTGTTTTAGTTTGGTACTTCAAGTTCAAATTCAAAATACTTTATTATCTCTAAAACAGAGAAATTCCAGTGGGCTACAAGCCATATATAAGAACAAAAACAACGTAAAATAATATCAATATAACACAACACAGTTTCTGAACATCAGCACGCATATATCACAGACAGTGCTGACACGTTGGCAGATGACAGGTATGCAGCTGATGTACACGCTGACCAGGGTTGCTGCTGTGTGCACTGTGTGTCATGCTGTTGTGGCTGATGCACACGCTGACCAAGGTTGCTGTATGTGTGCTGTGTGCACTGTGTGTTGTTGTGGCTGATGTACCCAGTCACTGACCAGTGCTGCTGTGTTGTGTCTGTGTGCAGACGGAGCGGGCGGTGTCGCGGACCCTCAGCGGGGAGGACAGTGAGGCGCGGCCCCTGCTGGCCTCCAGCCAGGTGTCCGCCAACAGCCTGCACCTCAGCCCCACCTCCCCATCTCCCTCCCCACCTCCACCAGCCTCGTCAGCCACGACTCCCCCAACGAGGGCGGCGACCTCACGCCCTCCGACCTCCCCTCCTCCCCCACACACCCTCCTCCTCTGCTGTTCCCCCGCCTCCTTCAGCGCCCAGTGTGAGCAGTGCTGCAGGGCGCGGGGTGCCGGGCAGTGCCCCTGACCACTGTGCGCGAGGCGTGCTGAGGGCCAGCAAGAGCCTGTGTCTGGACAGTGGGCCCCGCGCCCCTGCCCGCCGCCTGTCCAGCCCCTCGCTGCTGCACGAGCTGCCGGAAAACCCGGGGCTGGAGGCAGGCCAGCAGGGCAGGGGGGACAACCCGGCCCAGAGCGAGGGGGCGCACCCGCCATGCCCCTGCTTCACTTCTGTGGCCTGACGCATCCGACACCAGCCTGTCTTCAATGGGAGGCAACCCCAACTACTGCTACGGGACACAGACGGAGTACTCGCCCCCCAACCTGGGCTATTTCTCTTCTGTGGACTACATCAACGGCATGAACGCCCCCTACCACGCCCTCCGCTTCCTGCGCCACCCCCCCTTCTACACCCCGCACCCCCACAATCCCATGCAGTCGTTCATCAGCCTGGACGAGTCGGGTCCCCCCTCCTCGGGGCTGGACATGGTCCGGAGTCAGCCCAGAGGCCGCAGTGTGGACTTCACCAAGCAGGACTCGCTCATGTCGGACTACGGCTGGTTCGACTACGCCAACCTCTGCAGCCCCCCTCCCCTCAGCGCCAACGCCGACAGCGTCTTCGCCGACCTGCCCGCTGCCGCCACTGCTGGGTCAGGCGTTCCGCCGCCAGACCCCGCAGATTCTGCAGTATTGCCCCCCACCTCCCCCAGTGCTGACTCCAGTGTGTGTGCAGCAGCGGACAGCAAGGAACAGCAGCAGTGTGCGCACAGTAGTGGTGGTAATGGGGAAACTCCGGCAGACGTGTGCCGCGGTCAGTCCCAGGCAGACCCCGACTCTCAGTGTAAAGTAGCTGCTGTGTGTGGTAGTTCCGACACCGCGCCCCAACCAAAAAGTGACACCGCTTCAGAAAAAAATGACTGACACCGCTCCGGCACCAAAGACAGAGGTGCCCCCAGCCCAGACGCCCTTTCCCCCCTCCCCCCTCCCCCAAACATGGCCGGGAGCTGAGGAACCCTTGTGTCCTTAACTCGGACAAGCCCGGGTGATCAGTGTGACCAATCAGGTGGCCAGCTGCAGTCAGCTGACCACAACTCCAACCAATTGAACGCTTCAACACATTCGGGTGTTGCTGAGCAGCTGGAGCAGAAACAGGGGGAGGGGGAGTTGTGTCCCGCCCCGCCCTCCCCCTCCTCTATCACCACTACTCCTGAAACCACGGTTGTGATGAAAAGGTTACTGTCGTCGGATGAAGAGAGAACCACCTTTCTTTAATTCAATAAGGATGAAATGTGTATATACATCTTTGGTATACTCCTGATTTTACTTGCCTATATTTTGATGTTGGTCGTGTGTCTTTTTTCTCTGAAAGATACCAAATCACCACCATTCCTTTCTCTTGGTTATTGAAGTTCATCCTTCTGCGATTGGTTGAACTGTTTTCATGGTTAATGTACCAGTCATTCAGCTGGCAATTTTTTCAATTTTGAAAATTATAAACTGACTTTGCCGATTGGAAAGATTAAAAAGAGAATCAATGTAAATCAGCAATAGTTGATCCTGTGGTTGGCCACTTGTATGTATATACCTTAATGTGCACCGTTTTTTGCACCATGCAAAAGTGATTGCAAGTAGTTTCAAACAATTTTGATTTTCCTTTATATTTCTGAATGTGGAATAGGAACAAAAGTAAGGTCCAATTTATTACATGCACCTGTATGAAAGAATACTATGGAAGATTTCCCCCTCCCCCAGTCACGTCTGTCTGTGGGAATATGAAGAAAAGATAACTGTTTGGGTTGGTTTATGTGGATGAACAGCAGGTCTTTGTATACACTTGGTACAGAAATGCGGAAGTTCATCAATACCTGGAATTTCGAAATGTATCACACAAAACTGTATAACACAAAACAATGTCAGCCAACACAAAGTCTTATTCTCAAGAGTGCATGCACTAGCTATTTCAAACACAAATTTCTATCATTGCCAAAAACTGCACTTAAACTAATCTTTTTTTTCTAAGAACTTATTTTTCACACCTCAACATTATTTCCACGAGGTTCTGCTTTGCGGGACTTGTTCCACTATTATCCAGGCTGCGCTGTGGTTTGTTTTCTCCACCCTCCATGACCTGAAAACAGCACTGAGCTAGGACGAGATAGCATGTGCTCAACAAGAGCATTGTCCAAACTATTCCTGTGGAAACTGTGACTTATAGAATAAAGGAGATTCGAGCTTAGTCACAGTACAGGAATCCTTCAGTAAGGAAGACTCCCAATTTTCCATCAAAGTTGTAACAGTGAAGTTGCTGTCAAGTGGTAAGGCATTGACAACATCCCTGTAGACTCTGAAACATGGAGGTAGTAGTAGTAGTAATTGTATCCTAGCCACTATTTGCAACAAAGTCTGGCACTATCAATATTAGCAAGGACAGTAAAGCTGGTTTATACCCCGTTTTAATCTGTATATAGTTGCACAGTTTTAATCTGAGTTTTAAATGTGACGAGGTGACGTCCCCGACTTGGCCTGTGTGGTGGGCAGGGCTGTAAACAACAGTGATATTGATTTGGAGTCTGGCACGGGGGAGTGACCTGGCTGTGGACTGAACTGTAGTGACAGAAGTCTGTCTCCAGCACCACCAGAACTTCACACATCACAGCAGCAAAAGCCCCCCTTTTGTTTTTTGAATTTTTGAAAATTCTGGACTATATTTATCGCAGTTCTTGGTTAAACCATTGATGCTGGGGGCAACAGCAAAGTGAGAGGTTGTATGATCAGTGGCTTTCCCAATCGTGGAATCCACTTTACAGCTTAGTCCTTTAGTGATCGACTATGACTCTTTGACTAGAAGGCTTGATTGCACAGTCCTTATGTGCTGCAGCCCTAGGGGCTAGTTGGCCTTTGGAGAACATCTCCAACCTACTGACTGTCCATATGTCCTCTTGGCCAAGAGAGCGGGGATGTACTGTGGACAAGGCATGTCACTATATCAAATTTCTGCCCAGTTTCTAAAACAGCAGCTGCCTTCTCTGTTATTTTGGAGGTCATCGTCGAACACGAGGGACAAACATCATTACCAGCAAATTTCATCTTCCAGACTGAAAAGAGTATAGCTGTAAGCAGAAAACTTTTCCCTTGGAAAGGTAGGGTGATTTGGGTCAAAACTACCACTAACTAGAATATCTTCTTTGATTGTTCCTGTCTGATAGATTGTTCAATGGGGGGAGGGGATCTGTTGTTAACTGGGAAGATGTTGTTGAACTCTTTCAATAAAAGAAAAGACTCTAAAACTATCTTGAACGTTTGAAATATCCACAGAAATGGACTTAAAACTTCGTTAGGACTATCAAAAAACTGACACCAGGAGCATAATTGGAACTGGTTTACCCCTTAGAGATTTATTCAGCCATTCTTAAATACAATTCATGTCCATCTTCAAATAAATTGACGTTTGACTTTTAAAAAAAGATGAAATGTTGAAAGTGGACTAAAAGATTATCACAGAATGGCGATTTCATGAACCATGTGATAACTTCAGTACTTAAAGGTTCCCTTGTTTCAAGATTTGGATGGATTGGAAAGAAGACTCTGTTGACCGGTTCTGTTTCTCCAGCTAAAGTCGGGTTTATTTGCGAGGTTATCTGTTGGTTTCTTGGGGGGGATGTGGGGTGGGGGGGGGTGTTGTCCTTTTTTTTTAGGGGGGTGGGGTGGGTTTGATTGTTTTTTAAAGGGGGTAAGTGTGACCATTCAAGTTTCAGGTTGGAGCACAGAATCTGACAGTTTGTTTTATCAGGTTCTGTGCAAATCTTAATACTGTTAATTGATCACGTGTTACACAAAACCTATCAAAACCTTGTTGCCCCTAATTGTAAGATCTCCTGCTTAAAATGTCTGAAGCAGTTATCAGAAAAAGCTGTGATTTAACTATTGAATATTTCACAAAGATTTACCAACATTCACTACCAATAAGAGTTAAAGAATGTATTGTCCACGTCATCGATGTATATGTGTCCCCCCCCCCTCTCTCTCTCTCTGTCTCTGTCTTTGTCTGTCTGTTGTCTGTCTGTCTGTCTGTCTGTCTGTCTGTCTGTCTGTCTGTCTGTCTGTCTGTCTCTCTCTCTCTCTCTCTCTCTCTCTCTCTCTCTCTCTCTCTCTCTCTCTCTCTCTCTCTCTCTCTCTCTCTCTCTCTCTCTCTCTCTCTCTCTCTTCTTTCTCATTGGATGAATGCAGTTCAGTGGACGGTTTTCATTACAAATTTTCATTACAAATTTTCATTACGATTTTCATTACCAACCGTTAATGATATTATGGGTCATTCTCATTTCAAGTCCTTAGCATGTTCCTTTCCATGGTACCTTTCTATTTATTGACATGGACTGCTCCCCACCCCACCCCTCCCATCACCACCCAACCTAATTATGCCGGCTACATTATATATATATATATATATATATATATATATATATATATATATATATATATATATATATATATATATATATATATATATATGTTCACCCATCATCAATCTCATCCCCTTCAAAATTCAATCACGTTTTTGGTGATTTCTCTGTACATGGATTTTTATCACCCGTTTTTTTGTTTTTTGTTTTTGTTTGTTTTTTTTCCCTTGAAGAAATTAAAAGTCACGAGAAACGATTTGTCTTGATCATTGTCTTTCTGCAGAGGAACTGGCTGGCCAGAAAGCACGTGGCTCTCCCATCCAGATCAATACTCCAGCAAAAAACGTGTGTGGTGTCCTGAAGGAAATATTGCTTTTTTCTGTAGCTGACGTCATTTCTTCCGGAGGCCTGAGAAGAAGCGCCACTCTCTATCTCTCTGTCTCTCTCATGCTGTTCATATTCCTCACAAAAGGTATGCAACAACAGGTTTGGGGGTGGGGGATAAGCTAGATGTGACAACGTAGATGTATCACCCTTTGCTGCAAGCGTTTTTTGGGGGGGATGATGCTATTGAAGTAAGCCTGTAATTTTCTATACATTTTTTATAGAAAACACTTTTTTGGAGAAACAAGCAAACAACATGGGCTTTGTGCGAGGTGATTTGTCTGCTGCTGTGATGTATGAACCATGCTATGATCAGAAACAGATCCACGTTACGAGAAAGTTTAGGAGAAACGTGTACAGAGTTGTGGCGCTTTTTTTTTCCATCTATATTCTGTGCTTCTGTGTCAGGGACACACTTCAGAGTTAGGTGCGGTTTCATGGGTTTGTTTGCATGTTTTGTTTTTGTTTGTTTTGTTTATTTCCTTTTTTGTTATGTTTTTTTTGTAATTGTTCAACAAAATATAATAGAATTGGGGAAGGGATAGCTCAGTAGTCAGAGCACTCGCTTTCCCCAAGCTAAGGTTAAGCAGCATTGAGCATGATTGCCAAGTGGATGGGTGACCTTTTGCACGCCTTGGCTTCAGTACAGCCTCCCAGTTCACCCAGCTGTAAATGGGTACCTGCCCTCTTTAGTGCAAGGGAAGGTAAAGTAGCGATGGAGAGGAGATGGGCGCCGCTCTCAATATGCTGGCACCTGGAAAAGCTGAGGTCTCAGACATCTCGCTCCCCAAATACGGACGGATAGCCTAGTGGTCAGAACATTGCGCTGGCAATTTGAAGTTCGAGTCCGGTCGAGGAAATTTTTCTCCTGGAGTTAACATCAGTGCCGACTCCACTCTCCCCAAAGTCCTTCGGATGAGACTTTAAACCGAGGCCCGTGTGCGAACGCACGCAGAACATCTTGCGCACACGTTAAATCCTGTTCCGCTTTTCGTAAGAGTAGGCCATCGTGTGCCGGTGGGAACAGATGACAATATTTACAAAAACTGCATACACACGGGGACCGGATGAAAAAAAGCACATGATTGCTTATTCTGTTATCCTCGATATAAAAGAATAAATAAATAAATAAAAATAACTACTGCATAGGTCATGGGAACACTTTTACCTTTTATAGACTGAAAAGTATCTTGCTGTAAGGTTCCACAGTAGGTGAAGCTTCTATCACCACCGGGACCTCTGACGAAGGTTCATCCAGGAGCCGAAACTGGAGCCAGGTCAGGCCAAAGGCATGGCTCTTACTCAGAAATGTCTAACATGCTGTCATTAAAAGATTTTATTTTCTAGAGGTTTTTTTTAATTGAAAATTTGATAAACCATTTTAAAATTATTGAAAGGTTGTAAGTGGTTATATTGGCATCTTTCAGTCTCGTAAGACAACTGAGTTGCGCTCTAGGTGTTAATTCTGGTACAGTGTCGGTTGTGGCTGGCCAGTCCAACACGGGAGGCAGAGGGCACAGATGAAGTCTGACGCTGGTCTGTCTGCCTGGTCTGCAGCCTTTCTTCTCATTCTCTTTGCCTCGTGCTGCTGAGCAAGTGTCTCTTCGAACTAGGAGAGACCTTTCTGCACAGTCTGTCTCCAGGCTGACTGTTCGAAGACTGCTGCTTCCCAGTTGATCTGGTTGATGTTCAGGGCTTTTAGGTCCCTCTTGCACACGTATTTCAATCGCAACTGTGGTCTGCCTGTGGGACGTTTTCCCTGCACAAGTTCTCCATAGAGGAGGTCTCGTCTGCTAACGCACGCAGAACATTTTGTGCACACGTTAAAATTTGTTCGGCCTTTCGGAACAGTAGTCCATTGTGTGCCAGTGGGAACATATGATAAAGTTTACAAAACTGCATGTAGACGGGGACTGGATGTAAAAAAAACACACACACAAGGGTGCCTATTTTATCATTCTTGAAATAAGAAATTTATTGATGAGAGTGAATTCTGAAGAACATAGTTACCTCATAGAACACATGGTTACCACCATTGAAAGCAAGGTACAGGCTATTTCTTAGGCGTAGTTACCACCATCAGTAGATTATTTACAGTCTGCAAAGCGAGGCATACTTCTAAAACGTCATTACCATCATTGATAGATTATTTACAGTCTCACAAAGCAAGGTATACCTCTAACGCATCATTTCCATCATTGACAGATTATCCTTATGATCCCCCCTCCAAAAGCACTGTATACTTGTATAGCATCATTACCACCATTGACCATACTGCAACACAAAAGAAAACTGACCCATAGGCCCCTGTTGTTCCCTCTGGTCTCCAGATAACTTCAGTGTCAGTTTTCCTCCGGTCCTCTGCCTACGATGAGTTTGTGTCAAAGCCTCCGAAGTTTCGGAATGGGGGGGAGGCTTTGGAGATAGAGTAATAGTCATCAGCTCCTAGCGGGCTTTTCATTATGTCCCTTAGTGTAAGCTGATACTGCCACCATTGGGGAATGGGGGATTAGTCCCCGGTGCTCTGGTTGGTCAGATTTGATCGCACAGAAGTAACATAGAGAGAGCCTTTGCTTTCAGCACACGTAAAAGAACCCACAGCAACAAGGGTTGTCCCTGGCAAAGTGATGTAGGAAAAAGTCAGTCTCATGGGGAAATGAATGCATTATGCAGACAGTATTTTATTCTGGGTGAGGAAACGTTCTCCCCAGGTAGAGCAACCCGAATTTCACAGAGACAAGTCTGCCGTGCCTGGAAGCAGTGTGCTATAAATAAAACACAGACTCCTCCACTGGTAGGTGACCTCATGGCAACCTGACTTTGCTGTATACTTATGGACTTTGCCACTCTGTGGTGGAGACAGGACAGCTCAGTGGTCAGAGCGCTCGCTTTCCCCCAGCCAAGGTTAAGCAGTATCGAGTGTGATTGCCAACTGGATGGGTAGCCGTTTGCACGCCTTGGCTTCAGTACAGTTCCCCAGTTCACCCAGCTGTCAATAGGTACCTGTCCTCTTTAGGGTCAGGGAAGGTAAAGCAGTGAGGGAGAGGAGATGGGCGCCGCCCTCAACATGCTGGCCCCTAGAGAAGCTGATGTCTCTGACGCCTCCTCGCTCCCCTACGACCACACAGGTTCTGGGACACCTTTACCTTTTTACTGTATGGTAGGACAGAACGAAAGTAGGTGTGACTATGGACATGAGACAGAAAACTGTCCCTGCAGTTCTGTTCAGTTCAAAACCCTTCAGTTCACCCAGCTGTCAATGTGTACCCGCCCTCTTTAAGGTCGGGGAAAGTAAAGCAGCGAGGGAGGAAATGGACGCCGCCCTCAATATGCTGGCCCCTAGAGAACCAATCGCATGTGTCAAAATCTCATCAATGGTGAGCCTCCGGGCTTTAGGTCAGGAACAAAGCAGAATAGATTCATGGATTCACAGGGTGTAGGAACATCAGCTCTTGGGCGCCACAGTCAATGTGACAGCGCAAATCCATTATCTTTGAAAAGAAGAACAAGTTGCTGGCTAAAGCCTCTTTGGGTGTATTCTTTCTAAAGAAGCTCATGGAGTCAACAAGTCACATGATGAACCGAAGTGGGAAACTTTGAAGAGCGCTGTCCAACTCACCTACATCTCAATTTTCAACACACTAACAGCGTTTTAACCTACAACTTCAGTTGATGATATCGCGAGTTGTGAAAAGAAAGCAGAGAAAATAATTTTGCCAGTGACAATTATCTCGTTGCTAGGGTTCTTTATGTGACTGAATGTTGTTGCACACAGGATCTCCATTCATTGTCACATCTGAAAGACTAGCATCCAGACAACCACTCAAGGTCTAGTATGTGTGGAGGAGGGGGGGGGAGGAGATTTGGCAAAAGTACAAACGGGTATGACACCCATGCTTCTGGCTGTCAAGGCAGGTGCACGGATTCCCCAGTGAAACAGGATGTCATGTGTGTGCCAGAGTGTGCAGTGTGCCAGATTGCCTGCACTTTAAGGTGACCACACACACACACGCATGTATGCACACACACACATGCGTAAACACATACACACACATACACATACGTAAACACACACACACACGTAAACACACGCACATACACACATACACGCGCGTAAACACACATACACACACACATACACACACACATACACACACACATGCACACACACACACACACACATCTCAGAAATCTCAGAAAACAATCGTTGATTGGAAACAAAGATGACCAGGGTGGTTGAAAGACAGACTGATGTAAAAGAGAAAACTTCTGCACAACTTCAAAACCTTGTCAACATGAAACATTCAACTCATACATGCGCTCTCTCCTGGTAGATCAACTCACAAAACTGACGCAAACAAACTTCCAGGTGCACAGAGTTTAATATATCGTAAACAGTGAAATACAAAATCCGTATAAAAATGTCTAGAAAAAATATACCCACTACTTTTGGTGCAACAGTGTAATAAATCATCAACTATGAGGAGGAATTTCAAATTTGTGATAAGGTTTTGTTTGTTTAAAAACTATCAGGTTTTCTGGGCTCTCTCAAGCTTTTGCTCCAACACACAGAGAATACAGCCCTGTTGGTAACTGTTCTCTACAGCATAGTCACTGACTATTTCATGCTTAACTTAATTACTATTATACAACCCAGTGGAAACAAAAAACTAGTAGGGACAGTAAGTAGCCTGCGTATGTTCAATGAAAAAAGCACCTGCACTGGACAGCCCCCAGAATGACCCATCAGCTCTGCAGGGCCTTCCTTCCTTTTGTTGGTCAACCCATGGTGGCCTCACATTGGTAGCTTCTTCATCTGTTGGGGGTTTTGTTCCTCGGCTAGAGCTCTGGGGTTCACCAACAGTGAGATTTTTTACATATGTGACCATTTTTGCCCTCAAATCAAATCAAATCAAATTTTTACTTCCAGAAAGTACATTGAATAAGCATTGATTTGCTTTTTTTCAACAAGCCATCTATCTAAAGAAAAAAACCAAAACCAAAAAAAACCAACAAAAAAACAAAAGCAAAAAAAAAAACATTTCACCAACATTAATCAAGTAACATGATTTCAACAGCCTTAAAAATAAAATATGCCCATAATATATTATAATTATGAAGGTAGCTGCATTCTGACTTCAAGGATAGCTCATAGATGATGACTGGCTTTATGAGAGTGGCAGAACGTGTTTGAATGTGGAGGAATCAAAATGAGTGATATGAATTTTAAATCAAAATGAGTGATATGAATTTTAAAACAGTTATCCTACATTGTAAATAATGAGGTAGTTAAAATATCAGTTAGTAAACTGTTTCCACTGTTTTCCAAATGATGAGATTCTGCACACAGTGAAACAGTTCACAACCAACACAAAGTTGTACAAAGTACATGCTTACAGATATTGCCTCGTTAAAAAATAATTATGCTCTGATATTTTCAACTTTTAGTTTTTAATTTTATACACACTTTTATTTACTTCACAACAGTCTTGAGAGGAGTCGTCTGTCATAAGCGTGTCAAGACTATTGAAGTCTGAACTCTCTTTCTCTCTTAAACTCTAACTTACCTCTCCTTACTTGGCTTTTATTCGTTTACTTTTTGACGCAAATATGTGCATATGTATGCACTGATAAGGCACATATGTGCATGTACACACACACTTACATATGGACACAGGCAACTGAATAGAGTTTTTCACATATTTAGATGGCTGCCATACCTGTCAAAATAAGACAAGGAAAACAAAATACAAACAAAAAAATCATACCCAATAAAAAAAAATGTGCAACTTCAAACTGACACAATTATAAAACACTGCATCACATTATACTTTCTAAAAGAACTGTACATGCTGCTTCCTGGCTATATATACAATACATTGTTGTAGTAAAAACCTGGTTATATACACAATACATTGTTGTAGTAAAAACCTGGTTATAATATGTCTTATATTGTTGTCGTAAAAACCTGGTTATGATATGTCTTATGCAAGATTGTCTTAGACAAGCCATAACATGAAATTAGTCTGAGATTCGCATCTACTCTGCCAAGTCCTCTGCTTTGAGGACTGGATAGCTCAGTGGACTCATGGCTCCCCTACAACCACATCGGTTATGAGACACCTTTACCTTTACTTTTACCTATCTCTGATTCTCCATTACTGTCATGTCTTTTCACAGCAACTGATTTAGACACATGTGCATTCACACTTCCCCCAAAAAGGAGAACGCTTTAAAAAATAATCAAAACAAATATAAGGAACAACAAACTAAATCAACACAATAATAAAAATAGTAAGGAATCTTTAATTTCATACATGACAAAAAGGTTTCATCTGCTATTTTTTTTAAGTTAACTGTCATGCATGCGTGCGTACATGTATGTGTGCACAGAATGTGTGAACAAACTTTGCTTTAAGACACAAAGCCAAACAAACCCTTTGAAAACAAACAAGAAAAGAAAAAAAGTTTTAAAAGGGAATTTTTTTTTTTTAAATGGCACATAATAAAAAAGCGACATATCAGTTACAATCCCATCTCAGTATGTCAAAGTCCATGTGTACAATTCTGTCAATGTATGTAGCACTCTTAGGTAAAATGTTCATTCAATCCATTCTCAATTTCATGCAGTTCAGCATTATGGATATTGACTGTCTACAAATTATTATTCAAAAAAAGAAGACAGGAAAAAGAAAGAGAAAGATGAAAACAAGAGAAAAGAAGAAGG
Source organism: Stramonita haemastoma (assembly GCA_030674155.1). NCBI lineage: Eukaryota > Metazoa > Mollusca > Gastropoda > Neogastropoda > Muricidae > Stramonita > Stramonita haemastoma. The sequence continues at coordinate 1,774,579 of CM060331.1, forward strand.
GTAAGCAAAATGAAACAATTCCTCAACAAAAAAGCATAAAAACTAAACAAGGCTTCAACACGTTCAGCACCCTTTGTCCCTCATCCACAAATAAACGATGGTAATCTTACAACCAGTAGAAAACATTTGCACAAAAAACCCCTCAACAACAAATAAAAGATGGTGATCCTCCAACCAGTCAAAAAAATTGGCACAAAAACAGTAACATGTTGATGAATCTCAGACAGAGTTTTGCGTTTGCCCTCCTCATTCCCAGCATGCATCAGTACTTCCTGGCGTAGGGATCCCCTCCCAGAATGTCGGCCACACAGCTGGTGATTTCCTTCACCACGTCGTAGGCCTGAAACAGCAGACGACAGTTTTTACATCAATGCTCTCCTCCAACACACACATGCTACACAAAGGGTAAACTTCAGACGACAGTTTTTACATCAATGCTCTCCTCCAACACACACATGCTACACAGAGGGTAAACTTTTTTCTTCATTCCTCGACTAGAGCTCCAAGGTTTACCAATGGTGGTGTTTTTGTGTATGTGACTGGTCTTTCTCCTGTCCCCACCCCCTGCCATTTAGGTTGCCACATTCTGACTTCAGGGATTGTGTCTAAACACAAAGGCAGACAGACAGACACAGACAGGCAGACAGACAGACAGGCAGACAGACAGACAGACACAGACAGGCAGGCAGACAGACAGATAATTTCAGATGGCAACATGAGGAAGAGAGCAATGGGTGGTTCTGATAGGACTTGAACTAACTACACTACAGACATCCCATCATTATAGACACGTGTATCCTCTAGACCATCAAAACACTGATGCTAAAATGCATCCAAGGTAACACACACCACAAGTGTAACCACAGCTAAATAAAAAGAGAAGTTACCAACACACACCACAACTATGACAACAGCTAAATAAAAAGAGAAGTTACCAACACACACCACAACTATGACAACAGCTAAATAAAAAGAGAAGTTACCAACACACACCACAAGTATGACAACAGCTAAATAAAAAGAGAAGTTACCAACACACACCACAACTATGACAACAGTCAAATAAAAAGAGAAGTTACCAACACACACCACAAGCATGACCACAGCTAAATAATAAAAGAAGTTACCAACACACACCACAAGCATGACCACAGCTAAATAATAAAAGAAGTTACCAACACACACCACAAGCATGACCACAGCTAAATAATAAAAGAAGTTACCAACACACACCACAAGCATGACCACAGCTAAATAATAAAAGAAGTTACCAACACACACCACAAGTATGACAACAGCTAAATAAAAAAAAAAGATATTACCTGAGTGGTTGATGTGGCCAAGAAGCGGAGATAGCAACCGCGGAGTGTGGCCTTCCCCAGCTCCACTTCCAGAGGGCTGTAGCTGCAGACCAGGTCTGTGCTCATCTGCTGACCTGACATCAGTCAATCAATCAGTTAGTCAGTCAGTCAATAAGTTAGTCGGTCAGTCAGTCAGTCAATAAATCAGTCGGTCAATCAGTCAGTCAGTCAATCAATAAATCAGTCGGTCAATCAGTCAGTTTGTCAGTCAATAAGTCAGTCAGTTAGTCAATCAGTTAGCCATTCATTTATTCAGTCAATCAGTCAATCAGTAAATCATTCAATCATGAACCTGCCAGCCACAACTGTAATCTAAGAACTGTGTCATTTCTATCATTGAACAGCAGCAAAACCGTGCCTGCAGGAAGCTACACACTACACAACACACCACACCATGCCACATGGACACAAAATGACTCAATGCAACACAACACAACACAGCAAAACATAACATGACACAACACATTACATTGCACCACACCACACCACACCACACCACACTACACTACACTACACCACACCACACCACACCACACTACACTACACTACACCACACCACACTACACTACCCAACCCTGAACCATGAGTGTTCATGGGGGACAATGCACTGAGAAAACACATCACCTCCTCTCATTTGTGGCAGTCATGTACTGATGCCTGGGTCTCAAAAAAGGTTTAGCAGGATCCACCATTCAGGTTATGTACACCATTACTTTCTCTTCTGCCTCCTCTTCTGCCTCTCCCGACCATGTCTTGTCAACAGTCTTTGAAAAGATGTTGAATGTTTGACATGATCACATCCCTTCACTTTTCTCTTCTTCTCTTGGGGGACAGGATAGCTCAGTGGTCACAGCACTCGCTTTCCCCCAGCCAAGGTTAAGCAGCGTCGAGCGTGGTCACCAGTTGAATGGGCGACCGTCTGCGTGCCTTGGCTTCAGTGCAGTCCCCCCAGTTCACCCAGCTGTAAATAGGTACCTGCCCTCTTTAGGGTCAGGGAAGGTAAAGCAGCAAGGGAGAGGAGATGAGTGCTGCCCTCAATATGCTGGCCCCTAGAGAAGCTGAGGTCTCTGATATCTCCCTCCCCAATGACTACTTAGGTTATGAGACACCTCTACCTTTTACCTTTTCTCTTCTTGACTATTGCAATATCTTCATGTACCCTAGAGTGTATCTGACAATGCTGTACACTTTCTCTTCTCTGGCATGGTCGAGAAAGAAGATGGCAGAATTTACCCTACAGCTACACACTATTCCCAAGCATGTACCGATCTTCGTACCTATCTCGTGTCATTACACCCTCAGCACAGAAAGCACCTCACCAATAGTCAGAGGTTGACCATACAGCTTCTTCAGATGAGTCACCAACGGCTGCACATCAGTGCCCAGAACCACACAGGTTCCCATCACCTGTCCACAAACGTGTTTGTATCAGCATCAATAAGAAACCACAAACCCAACAAAAAAAAGAAAATTAAAAAAATAAAAAGAAAAGAAAACAAAAAAACGGAATCCCATCTCATGTGAAACTGGGTACGGTACTGAACAGCTTGAAATCATCAAATGTAGAAAAATGTATGGAAAGAAATTATCATGCATACACATGTGGGTACACATGCACACACAACCCACACACAAACATATACACACACAGATCCGTGCACGCATAATCTACATGACTGTGTGCACATGCAAACACCTGCACACACACACACACACACACACACACACACACACACACACACAACACACACACACACACACACAACATGCTGAACAATATTCCTTTTCCCCTTTTGGGTATGGAAGAGGAGTTAACATCAGGTGATAATAGGAAGAAACAAAACTATAGCAAACAAGAATTCAATGTATACAAATCAACTATTTACTCACTTATTAGCAATCTAATATATTTTGATCACACACACACACACACACACACACACACACACACACACACACACACACACACACACACACACACACAGGGAGAACATCCTCTCACCTGGTAGTCTTTCATGGCCTGTCTGACAGAGAGGCAGGGGGTGTCCACCAGATGCTGGTTGTCCCGGAACACCAACCCCTCCCCCACACTCACCTCTATCACACTCTGGTAGCTGAAAAACAACCACTTTCTCCCTTTGAAAACAGACACACCTTTTTCTTTTTGTACTGACACACAAATAACATCATTGCTGACTCCACTCTCCCCAAAAGTCCTTTGAATGAGACTATAAACTGAGGCCCTGTGTGTGAATGCATGCAGTACATCTTGCAAAAAGTTAAATCCTGTTCTGCTTTTCATAAGAGTAGGCCATTGTGTGCTGGAGGGAACAGATGACAAGATTTACAAAACTGCATATACATGGGGACTGGTGGGGACTGGATGTGAAAAAAGCATGAGTGCTTATTCCATTGTCCTCAATAAAAAAGAATAGATAAAATAAAATAAATAGAATAAAATAAAATCACTACATGTGAATAGACATTAAACTGAGGATACCACACTGGGACAGGCAGTTTATCAAGCATATTATCTGCAAAATGGTTTACACCTTCACTTCCTCTTCAATTTCCACTTCATCTAAGATTCAATCCCTTCACACACACACACACCACACACACACACACACACACACACACACACACACACACACACACACATCTTCTTGCCTTAGGGATTCATTTGTGAATGTTGTCTGACTAAAGGTCACTTACACAACAGTTCCTGAGCTCTTCTTCTGATGAGCCAGTTCAGTTTAGAAACACAGTGTAAGGGAAACAATCCATCCAGTACACGTTGCTGTCCAGAAAGGACGAGGAGAGATGAAATCCCTTGATGTGTATTGTCCATGATTTTGCGACAGTTTGCTGTATTTCTGCAGAAATATTTGCTTTTGTTACACAGCCTTTTACAAAAAGCGTTATTGAATTAACTCTCAGTCAAACTTTCCGCAAATGTCTGTTGTTCCCACCCCAATGGGTACGGTGTTACCTGACAGACCAGACCATCTCACCTGAAGGGGGACAGGTGAGGGTGGGGTGTTACCTGAGGAGACAGACTTTCTCACCTGAGGGACAGAGGTGAGGGGTGGGGTGGGGTGTTACCTGAGGAGACAGACGTTCTCACCTCTTGAACTGCCACAGTTCTTCCAGTGCCACCCTGCCTGCTGTCATCCAGTCCAGCAGCACGACACTGCCACTGCCACTCATCTTCACTCTCTGGTGACACACGACAACTAACACCTCACTGTCATCATCCTCATCATTATTGTTGTTATTATAGCTGTTATCACCATCATCATCATCATCATGTTGTTGTGGTTGTCTCTCACACACACACACACACACACACACACACACACACACACACACACACACACACACACACACCACACAACACACCACACAACACACACACACACACACACACACACACAACAACACACACACACACACACAACACACACACACACACCAACCAACCAACACCATCTACAGCACACTGACCTGGGTCTGCTTGAAGAGAGCATCAGCAAAGCAGACGACAGGGTCGCCCAACACCGCCAGGAAAGCATCCTCACCCACATGGTAGGTCAGGGTCTGCTGGCTGACCTCACCTTCCTTACAGTGATACACCTGGTCACCCCACACACACAGTTATAACATATCATGGGATCTAATGCAATGCATTGCACACATCAACACACACGCTGCTCATTCATACTGACAAAATATGGAATGGAATGTGCATACACATGTAACTTGACTTGGGGAAAGCGAGCACTCTGACTACTTGGCTATCCCACTAATTAATTAATTAATTAATTAACAAAACAAAACCAAGCTGCATCATCCAAACAGGCAGTGCAGTGAGGGCTCACCTTGGTGGATTCCTGGCTGGTGACCAAAGCCGCACAACTCTCCCCCACATGATAGTCCACCTGGATGACGTCCCCTCCCACCAGCCCTCCCCCAAAGGACAAGGGGTAGATCCACCGACACGCTGTGCCACTGGCGTGCTCCGGCACCAACAGACGCAGCTGATGGGAAATAAAAAAGGTAAAGGTCATGGGAAATATGTTTATTCATTTATTTATTGTATTTATTTATTTTATTCATTTATTTTTATCTATTTATTCATTTTATATCAAGGATAATGGAATAAGCACTCTTGTGCTTTTTACATCCAGTCCCCGTGTGTATGCAGTTTTGTAAATGTCATCTGTTCCCACCGCACATCGATGGCCTTCACGAAAACAAACAGGATTTAACGTGTGGCAAGATGTTCTGCGTGCATTCCCACAGGGCCTTGGTTTAACCGTCTTCATCCAAATGGACTTTTGGGGAGAGAGGAGTCAGCACTGATGTTAACTCCAGGGAGAAAATCCCTCGAACAGAATCGAACACTGGGTCGTCAAATTGCGAGCGCAATGTTCTGACCACTAGGCTATCCTGTCCCCTGGTTTGTTAATACAGTGATGTTTACTTTACAAATGGATAGAACTGGTGTTTTCATGGATCTGTCAAGTGCAGTGCAATGCTCCCATGATTGCTTTTTCATTTAGTACCAGAGAAACTTGTCAAATACTTCTCAAGTGCCAGAGAATTTTAATGTCTCAATGTGTACGAAAAATTAAAAAACCCTCTCTCTCTCTCTCTCTCTCTCTCTCTCTCTCTCTCTCTCTCTCTCTCTCTCTCTCTCTCTTCTCTTCTCAAGTTTCACATTATCTCTCAGGGGACGGATAGCCTAGTGGTCAGAACATTGCACTGGCAATTTCTAGACCCGGGTTCGAGTCCAGTCAAGAAGATTTTTCTCCTGGAGTTAACATCAGTGCTGACTCTCTCTCCCCCAAAAGTCCTTTGGATGAGACTTTAAACCGAAGCCCTGTGTGCGAACGCACGCAGAACATCTTGCGCACACGTTAAATCCTGTTCTGCTATTCATAAGAGTAGGCCGTCGTGTGCCGGTGGGAACAGATGACATTTAAAAAACTGCATACACACGGGGACTGGATGTAAAAAAGCAGAAGAGTGCTAATTCCATTATCCTCGATATAAAAGAATAAATCAAATCAAATCAAATCTCACTCTCTCTCTCTCTCATTCTCAATCTCTCTCTCTCCTCTCTCCACTAACCGGGTAGGTATGTTGCAGAGAGGTGACCTCACTCCTCTTGTACTGTGCCGCTTTCTTCTTTTCTCGGGGGTCACTGACTTCCAGAGTAACCTGCCCCTCTCCCAGCAATGGTTGTCTCTCCATTGTGTTGACTGCGCTGTAACAGTAATAATGTAGATAATGTGCATAAGAAATTAGTGTGAAAATATTATGTTTAGCATCAGTGGCTACAAAATGTTTTGAAGTCTCACGCAATCTTTTTTGGCTTATATACTTTTTACAGTACACACACACACACACACACACACACACACACACACACACACACACACACACACACACACACACAGTTTGTGCTATGCAGAAAAAATATTGACAAAACAAAAGCTGAATTTTCCTCTGGCATGTCACCCTCCACCACAGAATCAGTCACAGGGTAAAAAGGTAAATAAAGGTAAAGGTGTCCCATAACCATGTGGCTGTAGCTAGGGCAGCGAGGCGTTAGAGACCGTATAATCATATGGAACACAGCTCTAGCCTGCTGGTGATGAGGAACTACTGAACAAAACATGCTGAAATTTCATTTCTGCAAGGACGTACATCTGTCCTGTATTACACATAGTGTTCACCACAATCAATATTCCTTCTCTGGAACTGCTTTCCATGACAGATAGTGGGATACCCCTTTGCAGATTTCCTGGCCTGGATTTCATGGTCTGGATACTTGATATACCTGCGTGTTAGGTAGTCTGGTAGCAGATGTGGTCACTTCCCTCTTCAAGGTTTGCGTGTGTGTGTGTGTGTGTGTGTGTGTGGTGTGTGTGTGTGTGTGTTGTGTGTGTGGTGTGTGTGTGTGTGTGTGTGTGTGTGTGTGTGTGTGTGTGGTGGTGGTGTGGTGTGTGTGTGTGTGTGTGTGTGTGTGTGTGTGAAATGTGTGTGTGTGTTTGTGTGTGTGTGTGTGTGTGTTGTGTGTATGCGTGACAATGCAAAATTAATGTGTGTGTGTGTGTGTGTGTGTGTGTGTGTGTGTGTGTGGGGTGTTGTGTGTGTGCGTGCTTGTGTGGTTGGTGTGTGTGGTGTTGTGTGGCTGGTGTGTGCGCGCGTGTGTGTGCGTGCGTGCGCGTGTGTGTCTGTGTGTGAAGAGATAAATTTTAGTTTCCTGTTCTTTATTCAAAAGTTTACACAAATTACAATCCTACCGTGTTATTGGCTGGTAGGCAATTAAACCTACTCGTATCGTGGCAATTAGCATACTGACACACTGTATCACAAAATCCTCATACAATCAAAAACGAAACTAGACTTCCGCATATTTTTAAAACATTGCCGATACGCTAAGACAGTGGGTCGATGATACTTATAAGACAGTCAGATACGAAGACGATCTTCAGTTGGAATATACAATTTAGAGAGAGCAATCTAGAGACAGTTCTAGAGGCGAAAAAGTAATGCTTACTTGGTTTGTTTGTCAACCCTTGCTGGAGACATGTTGGCGCATGCGTATATAAACAAAGCAGGAATCTTAATCTTAAAAACTTCGCCTACTTCCCCTGCAAACTTCGACTTTTCTTTTTTCCCTAGTGATTGACGAAGAACAAGATTCTTGTATTAGCAAAAAAACAATGTTCAGCTCACAAACCCATGGCGAAACAAACAAACAAAACAACAATAACAACAACCCCCCCCCCCCCCCCCCCAAACTGAAATAAAAGCATGAAAGCCAGCACAAAAACAACCAAAGCAAGCAAATATAAACCGATCCCACTCCATTCCACCCACTCCATCCCCATGAAAAATATTTTTTTAATAATGATAATAATAATAATAATAATAATAATAATAATAATAATAATAATAATAATAATAATAATAATAATAATAATAATGGAATTTATATAACGCTATATCCTGCAAAAAACAAATCAAAAGGGGATAAGAAACATGTTTTGTTTGTTTTTCTAGTACATGCAAAATATAGGCTGATGACTTTGCATGTATGAACTTCAAAGCAAACATTATGTCATTTACTCGGGTGAACAATAAAATTAAGCATGTCAGGAGAGTTCTCAAAGATAATTTATCTTTTGTTTTGGATTTTATTTATTTTTTTAATTGAGGGGGTGTCGGGGGGAGAGGGGTTGACTTTTTAAGAAGATATGCTTAATTTTTTTTCATCACATGGTGACATCAAATGTACATGTTTACATAGTGCTATTTCATTATCCGTTTTTGTTTTGTTTTTTTTATTCACAACATGAATCATTCTAGTTTCCCTAAAAACCCAGTAAGTGTTGTGCCTGAGAACAATAGTTAACGTTTTTGCTTATGTCATGCTATTTACGTTCCGCTTCTCATGCATGTACTTTATTTCGTTACGAATAAAGCCTGTTGAGACTGATAAAGGCAATGAAGCTGTTTCCAGTGTTCTATATGAGTCATTCTCAAAAATTCATCATAAAGTGGATGTTCCAGCCTTTTTGATGAGCCCATAGCAAATTAAATGTACTATACACAGAATATACTCATGAATATTTGTATCCAAGATCCATGTTCACATTTTGTAATCTGTTCTTTCTGATAAAAATATGTTATTAAAACTTAGCAAATTCATACTTAAGAGTAAAGTTGCATGATATTATTGAAAAGGTTGACTATATTTTTATTTCTGTGAAAATTCTGTGTATGAACGTATTCTATTAATGCAAATTATATATGTTACAGTTGATTTTGTTTGTTTGAAATCCTCCATGCCCAAGAGGGTCAAAGGCGAATTAAATCTTAAATCTTGAAGTCGGTCTGAGAAGGAAAAAAAGAATAAGAAAATAAAAAAAGAATAAGAAAATGATTTACAAAAATTAACTTTTTCAAGTAAAAAAGAAAACTCTATAACTCATACGGAACTCATTTCAAATCGGTGATCTTCCATCCAGGAATCGAGTGCGCTGACTGTGGAAGGCCGTATCACTGAATGATAGATGCACCATCGCAGCTTCCATGCGTATAGCCGTCCTAAAAAATCAAAGCAAGCGCCGTTTTCTGTCGATATTTCTGATTGGCCAATGGCTTCAGTTCTGACTAACCACGGCTTTCCTTTTAGCCTACCAGCACTTAACAATGAAAGAATGATGGCGAACAATTCGAAAGTTGGGAGATAGGCTATGAGGGAAAGCAACGAATGAATAATCTTTATTTTTCAAGGGTAACAGAGTAAGTATTTACATACATTTTTACGTACATTTACATTTAAGCAATGAGAAAAAGAGAACAAGAGTGACAGCAGCAGAGGGCCAGAAACAAGGTCTGACAACTAGTAAATTACAACAGATTTTCTGTTCATCACCTCGTCAAAAATTAGGGCCTCGGTTTGTGCACCAGCTGATTCGATGCAACAGCTCTCTGGTTTCGGTACGTTACTGACGATTTTCATATTGATTGTGTGTATACTTACATCCCAGCCGAGATAAATGAAATGCCCAATTTAGGAAGTTAGTGATGTTCAAGGCGGCCAGTTGTAGAAGACAAAACAAAACTAGTAATTATACCAAAGATATTACAACAACAAAAAAACCCAAAAAGCAAAACAAAAAAAACAAAACAAAAAAAAGGAAGAAATACAAAAATTGGAGAAGTTAAGTGAAGGGATAATATCCCTTATTTTCTGGCATCCCCAACTTGTCTAAGTTTGTAAGAACTTTCCTAAGATGACAATTGAGGGGCTGGGAAGGTTGGTCATGGCATATATCATTATATGCCTTTAGGACTGTAGGAAATGGGGAGAAGGGTAACTGATGGGGATAGATAACAGAACATTTTCCCAATTTTGTCTTCACTAGTTACAGTGGATAGATATATCTGTCTTAGTACCTGTGCCTCCATTCAGAGGTTTGAGTTAGTATTAAATTTGGTATGACTATTATACTTGGAATAAAATCCATTATTGAAAACAAACAAAAAGAACATCTCCCTCTCAATTGACAGACCCTCCCCTCCCCCCCAAAAAAACAACAACAACAACAACAACAACAAACAAACCAACAACAACCAAACAAACAAAAAAAAACAGGCACACACAGACACAGACACAGACACACACAGACACAGACACACTCTCTCTCTCTCTCTCTCTCTCTCTCTCTCTCTCTCTCTCTCTCTCTCTCTCTCTCTCTCTCTCTCTCTCTCTCTCTCTCTCTCTCTCTCTCTCTCTCACACACACACACACACACACACACACACACACATACACATATGAATTCTTCCTTGGTTAATGGAATTCTGAATTTACTTTGAATAATTCACTTAACTCTTCTTCCCAAGCTCCCTAAATAAATAATCCTCCTATACAATTGAGCAGTTACATTATTTACTTTTGAATAACTCAGTCACTCACTCAACACTCCCCCTCCCTATCTTCTTTTATGCAACACACACACATGCATGCATGCATGCTGCTGCACACACACCCATGCACACACACACACACACACACACACACACACACACACACACACACACACACACACACACACACACACACACCACACACACACACAACACTGCTTGTTTGCTTGCTGCTTCATTTTGGTTTGTTTTTTGTGTTTTTTTTATAAGTGGTTTTGTTTTGGGGGGGATTGGGGTGGTTTTTTGTTTGTTTTTTAATAGATAGATGGCTTGATGAAAAAAAGCAAATTTATTGCTTACTTCATGTACCCTCTGGAAATAAAATTTTGACTTTGACACACGGAAAGGAGAGGATGCATTTTATGTTATTCTTTATTTCATTTCAAGGATAATGAAATAAGCACTCATGTGCTTTTTTTTTTTTTTAACCATCCTGTTCTTAAGTGTATGCAGTTTTGTAAATTTTGTCATCCATTCCCACAGGTACTCAGGGCCTACTCTTTTGAAATCCAGGACAGGTTTTGAACATGTGCGCAAAATGTTCTGCGTGTGTTCGCACATGGGACCTTGCTTTATTTTTATTTTATAGTCTCAAATGAAGGACTGTTGGGGGAGTGGAGTCAACACTGATGTTAACTCCAGGGGAAAAAAACCCTTGAACAGGATTTGAATCCAGGTCAGCAGATTGCTTGCATATATGCAATGCTCTGAATTGTATAGAACTGCAAGGGTTATGTGGTGATGATAGTAGTGGCTTAAACTATGAGAAAAGGCTAAATGAGCCACAACTCAGTCTTTGTCAGTGCCGTACTTGAGAGTTATTAATGACAGTGAGTATTGACTGAGCAATAGGAAAAAAGAGAATTACAATGCATAATTGTGCATGTCACATAACCGTGTTTAAATACTATAAAAAAAAAAATTCCTTTTTTCTTACAGTGGTTAGCTAGGTGGAGGGGGTCTGGGAAGACAAGACCCCCTTTTAATTTTAGTGGACCCAATATTTTATGTAAATTTTTATTTACAGGAGCATCAGTCAATTCAAATAGTTGTAGAAGAAACCAAGTTTGTACTAGTTCAATCATTAGACTTGTGTAGAAAGAATATAGCTCCCATTCAAGTGCAATAGATCACTTTACAAACAAAAACTAACAGTAAAGTGTGAAATCTTACTTTGAATTTTTTTAATCAATTTACAAATTAATTGTTATTCAACTAGTATTGAAACTCGAACGGACTGCTTTTTTGTTCTTTGTCTTGTTTTGTTGTTGTTGGGCCATGGGGGCCATTGTTCTGTGGCGCCATGCTTATAGCACACAGGTTTCACCAGTTGTGTGATTTACGGGTATGCAAACCACTTTGGGGATTAAACAACAAAACAAAATTATAAAAAAAATTATAATTTAAAAAGCACATGAGGACATAAGATGTGAAAACACTTTCTTTTTTTTTTTTTTTTTTAATCACATAGATGCACAGTTAGCAGAATTCAGCAGAAATTTTGTTTGAATTCAGCAGAAATCTTGTTTGAAAAATGATTAGTCACCATTTGTTTTCACGCTGAAAGCACTTGGTGAGCACATCTTGAAACTTGAACTTTTCGGTGATTTAGACTTTTGATCTGTTCATTGGTCATCAATGCTGGGTGACTAGATACTTCTATAATGGCATGCCTGGCGTAGAAGCTTCCACAAAGTCTATTGCAAGCACCTAGGGTCATACAGGGTGGGCACAGAATTTATGGTAATAACAGTTGTGCTTGAGAGAGATAGAGAGAGAGATGTCATGCTGCTTCCCCCACCCATTGATTTTTTTTCCTTCTTTTTGGTGCATGCCAGTACTGGTACATTGAATAGAGAAATATCTAGGCAAAAACACTGTATAGATTCTGCAGTATAAAACTTAACCTAATGTGTGGAAAGCTGGCCAGGACAGAAGTACAGGATGACTGAAAACAAACAAAACATTTCCCTAAAGTTGGTGGTTTGTCTTTTTTTTTTTTTTTTTTTTTTAAATTCCTCTGCTAGAGCTCCCAGGTTCACTAACCTATAACTAGTGGTAAGATTTTTGCATATGGACCTCCCTTCCGCGCCCCTCCCCCCTCCTCCCACCAATTTATGTAGCTGGATTTAAATTTTATTTAAAAGTATTCATTATCAGCAAAGTAAAAATTATGTTTAGCAATGAAAGAATAAACAAGGACAATCCTGGCTGTCTGAATTAGTTGAAAATATTTTAAATGATTCACTTCACCCATAAAAACATAGCATAGTGCACGAGCATGGCTGTAAAAAAAAAAAGCTTAATTAGCTACATATAGGCATGTAAACACAGACACACACACCACATGGGGACGGGATAGCCTGGTGGCCGGATTGATGCGCTCTGATCAGCTGACCCGGGTTCGAATCTCATTCAAGAGGATTCCCCCCTCTGGAATAACATCAGTGCCGACTCTACTCACCCCAAAAGTCCCTCGGATGAAGGCTTTAAACCGAGGTGCCATTGTGCGAACGCACCCAGAACATTTGCGCACACGTTAAAACCAGTTCTGCTTTTCGGAAGAATAGGCCATTGTGTGCTGGTGGGAACGGATGACAAAATTTACAAAACTGCATACATACGGGTACTGGACGTAAAAAAGGACACGAGTGCTTATTCCATTAACCTCAAATTTAAAAAAAGAAAAGAAAAAAGAACCACGCTCGCACACACTCCGCCATTAGGTGCAATGACTTCAATATTTCTCAAAGCGCAACCGTGATATTGATATTTCTCTTGACTTAAAACAAACTAGTTTTCAAACAATTTTTACACTTGGAAGCAAGTCAGAACATACGCGCACACCATGCAAAAGGTTCCGAAGCCTCAAAGCCCAATTAGGCCTAGGCTAGTTTCTCTTTCTTTGGTATGTTGTGATTGTTTCCGGTATTTTGATAACAAGCCGTGACGTAATCACCGCAACGCACGTGGAAGCGGCACAGCTGAAAAATGCTCACAAAACCGTCATAGAGGTAATTGTGGTGCATGCCGTGTTCATTACTGCGCTCTATGGACTTTTTATTAGAAATTGTATCAATATTTATCTTCCATGACTTAGTAGCACTATCAAAGTATGGGTGGCTACTGTAGTTAACGGACAAACTAGATCCAGGTAGTAGGTACGATTTCCCTCTGATAGTCTGGTTGGAGAGACAAGTATCGATCTGTCAGGTAGGCTGTAGGGGTGCTGGTAGATTGAAAAGGTCTAGAAGGTATAAAATTGTTCATTTTTTTGAAGTTACGATTTAAAGGGAATCATTGAAAAGGGCGCTGCCCTCAATATGCTGGCCCTAGAGAAGCTGAGGTCTCTGAGACCTCATCCCCAAGACCACATCGGGTTATGGAACACCTTTACCTTTTTACCATTGAGAAGGGGGGAAGTGGCTGGTTTGAAGAGGTCATACAGCCCTGGAGTATAGTAGGACTTAATTTGTGACTAGTATGACTGCAGTGCACAATGCAGTTCACCCATATGCCTCCCTCCCACACTTCCATAATTGGAACTCTCAGTGAACTTGTAGGTGGTATGTCATGGGCAGGTTGAACCTGGGGGAGCCCTTAGTGCTGCCCCAGGTATCGGGGTGCATGATGGGGCAAACTAGCCTTGTGGTCGGAGTGTTGAAGGTGTGATATGACAGTAACTAAAGGTGCAAGTCAATTTTCTCCTGAGCATTTATTTGAGAGGATTACCCCCCCCCCCCCCCCCTTTCTGAGTTAACATGAGCATTGAATCCATTCTCCTAAAAAGTCCTTCAGATGAGACCTTAAGTTTAGCCTTGGCTTGCGTGTCCACTGAGATGCCTGTCTGAGGAAGTTCTCCCCAAGGGGTTAGCATCAGTGCCAAAAAGTTCTTCAGATGAGACTTAAGCAAGGTCCTTAGTATGAATATATGCAGAACATCTTGCATACATGTTAAAACTTGCTCTGACTTCATCATTCCATTCTTTACTGCCTTCAACGTTGTGAAGATTCTGTAGACTTCGGGTGTATACTGGGTATGCTCATATTTCCGTAACACATAGAATGCTGACATGAGTGATGGAATCTGTTATGTGCATATTTTATCTTTTGTATGTGGATATAGTAATAGACATGAAGGGAATTAAGGCACTGGCAGGTCTGCATTTGAAGTTGAACCGGGAGATTGTAAAAATCCTAACCCTTGATTCACCAGACATTGCTGAGGTTTGAACTCACGACTTCATGACCATAGGATTGAAGTCGAACAATTTTAGCAACTCGGCTGTCACGTCCAGAAGAGTAGGCCATTGTGTGCATGTAGGATCAGATGACAAAAGCTAAAAAATGCATGCACAGTTGTGTCATGTGAACCGATCTATGTAATGCACGGACACCACTCTGAGAGAAAAAAAAACAAACTAAGAATAAAACTCGTGTAATGAATAATATTTTCAGATTGAAACCTTGGTCCAGAAAGTTTCCACTTCAGCGGTATGAACTGGTGTCTCCTGAGTTTCTCCTGCTGCGGTATGGACAGAAATCCAGCATCGTGGGGAGGAAACGGCCTGTTTTGCTCATGATGAGATAAGTATTGTTTGTTGTTCTATAGTACCAGTGGGTACTGGGTTAGTATCATGATAATAGAATGAAAGCGTTTTGGATCTTTATGTTACTGTTTTGGGGGTTTTTTTGCTGCCTTCAGGTGGTTTTGAAGGAAAAAAACTGAGGTAGTTGTTTGTTTTTTTCTCGTTCTTCGGCTACAGGTGCAAAGTTCACCAAAGGTGAGATTTAAGCGTTATGCAACCTGCCGTTCCAGTAGCCACTTTCCGATTAAGGGGACAAAGTCTAAACAAGACACCATTTAGCATCACTGCATGGGCTTTGTGTGTGTATATGAATATATGATTTATAATAAATATTTATTATATTATATATATATATATATATATATATATATATATATATAGTGATGCTCACACATATGAGACGGAGTGCATTAAGTCAATTTATATTGAATTTATTAAGTCCATAAGGCTATCAATACAAAAACAGATTGAAGATTGGACAAATCTATGAAATATTACAAATGAATGATAGACTCAGGATGTGACAATGAAGCAGTTGTTTGAACAGGTTGTCAATGAGGCTTTGTATTTCAAAACACATTTAACAAAGAATAAAAATATGCTTGATATTTCATGTAGATGATAACAGATCTAGTTAATAACAATCAAATCTCAATGACAGCTGACCCCACCTCTTTAAGGTCTACACAAATTGATGGCTAACGACCATTGTGGTGAGCCACACTTATTATATATTATATATAAATTTATATATATATATTAATTATACATAGAGAATATTAAATATATTCACACACAACACACACACACACACCCCACACAACACACCCCACCAACAACACACACATATATAGTGTATGTGTGTGAATATTTTTTATTTGTTTTTACCAGCACAAATGGCCAACCGTCCAAAATGTAGAACGGTTTTTAATGTTCTCACATTGTTCCATAAATTACAGTTATTACTTTTTGATTGTCGTTTTTAAGAAACCTTGAAGCAGCCTCGGACCCTCTCGCCACAAACTCCATGATGTTACGACACATGCTTCTTAGCCTGGTTGGGCCTTTGTCAGAGGGTGGGAAAGGAAGAGGGAAGGACTTCAACAAAGCCTTCAGAGAGCTTTGTTTCCATGAAGTCTTGTATCAGGAAGGTATTCAACCTTAGTTTTTATAATGTTTTTGCCATTGGACTGCTCTTCCAGTTGCCTTTGAACAATCACTGTACACCAAATACCTGATTGCATCCCTGATCCTTGCTAAAAGATCAAATAGAATTAAATAAATTAAAATGAAATTATATAAAATAATATAAAATAGGAAAGTATAAAACCAATAAAATAAAATCTAGCCAAAAATGATAAAATAAGGAAATAATATATTAAATCTTTTTAAATATCAAATGAAATAAAACTAAATAATTAATCAAAAAAAATTAAAAAACCACATAAAGAATACGATTTAAATCATGTAAGAAATAATGCAAGAGATCTAGGGAGAGCAGTCTTGGTGACAGTGATGTCTTGGTGTCAAAAAATATCACCACCTTCAAAGGCTCTGGACAGTGGTTATGAGGGGTACTGTGTCACCTATGGCGTCTTGGACAGTGTTATGAGGGAGTGTGACTTGCTGTCCCTTCATGTTTTCAAAACATTTCCTTCAGACTTTTCCCTCCCACCCTTTATTTCACAAAGGTCAAACCTGGATCGTCATCATCACATGGCAGTCATGTGGTGCTGTCACCTGGAACATTTTCCCCATCCACACCTTGCACTGTAATTAGTGCATTGAAGAATGTACAGCTACAGTTGAATTATTTTGTTACACATGCTTCAGTTTTCGGTGTTGAGCTCTCATGTCTGTCTGAGAGATAGTTTATTTGTTTGCTAGAAGTATATTGTCAAAGAAAACTCACTTTTTTAAAAACACTTAATGCTTACCCTTTTGCTTGTAAAAAGCTGGGATGGTGCTCTGGAATTGCAGTATCTGTATC
Organism: Stramonita haemastoma; assembly: GCA_030674155.1. NCBI lineage: Eukaryota > Metazoa > Mollusca > Gastropoda > Neogastropoda > Muricidae > Stramonita > Stramonita haemastoma. The sequence goes on from CM060331.1 coordinate 1,792,032, forward strand.
TAAATGGAAGTATCAAATTGGAAGAGTGTTTCCTGTTTGAATCATGTTTTTTGATTTTAAAATTGTTTTAGCAGAATGATTGTTGTCCATGATGTATGATGTTTATCATCCAATACACTGACTGCTTCAAGTTTGACTAAATTGATGAAGTGTGAAAGCTCACTGAGGAATTGTGAATTAGATCTATGTCAAAGTGGTTATATTAAATCATGTAATCAATTCTTGAGCCATACAACTAAGGTTTTCATTTTACTGATGATGACTTGCTGCTTTCAGGTGCTCTGGAGCTGGAATCAATGGGGTAACCTATGTGTGTGATGCCAGCTCACTGACTGTGTTTTTAAGAAAAAGATTTAATGGGACAAGGTATTTATTATTATCTGCCATTCATGTGTTTTATTTTTTACTTATCATTTCATACATTTTTTAGTCAGTCTTTTCACTTTGTTGTCATGTGTCATTGGTTCTGCCGGTGCTGTAATTTTTAAAAATTTCTTTTCGTTTTTTTTTTTTAAGCTATGGCCAGTAGTATAATCATCTGTTGGCTGAAATTAGCACGGTTGGACAGTTTTTTTGAACATGGGTGGGATCAAACATATCCCATAATATAATAAAATTAAACTTCCCCGGAGCTGGGCCTATTAGTCATAAATAAGCATTTGCTCTACTGGCAAATTCCTTTTCTATCCCTACACTTATGCCTTGTTCCTTTTCTTCTGCACCATGATACTTGAATTCATTTGTGACCTTTGAAAGCAAAAGTGAGCATCATTCAATTTGTCATCCCAGATTATTCCAGGATTTTGCTATTGCAGCTAAGCAAAGTTGTGCCGGAATGTTATGAGAACAGCGCTGCAAGAGTTGTTCATGTGCAGGGAGGCTTAGAACTCACATTTTCCCATTTTGTACTTCTATCCTATTCGTTAATCACAGACAGGACCTTCTGGTCTGAGATTTTGGCCTGATTTTATTTTTATTATCTGTTTTGTTACTATCATCATTGTTTCCTTTTTTGTGAGCTTATTTTGCTTATTTTTTCCTTTCTTTCATCTTGTGATGTGATCTGTTCAACCAGGTGCCATGTGGGATTGATCGAAGATTGGGCCACCGGGACTTCTGTTACATGGCTGTGTTTCTGCAAGACCCTTTAAGACAGACCAGGCTGGAGAACAAAAGAAAATCAGGTACTGTTCATTTTGTCATCTGTTCTGACTACCTGAGCTTGTCTCTGCCTTTTTGTGATGTGTTTGTCTTCATGTTTGCCGTTTTCTGTCTGGGTTTTTCTGTCTTTGAATGTATGAAAGCATGTGTGAGACTAGTTTTTATCCTTTCTGCCCATCTTTCTCAGAACTTGTTATTTTTTAGAAAGTGCGTCATTACTGTTTGGTAGAATCAGTGTTTGCATTATTTTCTGTCTTTTATCTTGGTGCACTTTTTCTGCCTGTCTCAGGCTTGAAACTCTATAGAAAGAAAAAGAAAGACACCACAAAATCACAGCAACAGGGGCCTCTAAATCGGCAAGCGCACACAGAACATCTTGCACATGCTTTAGACCTGTTCCATCTTTTGGAAGAGTAAGCCATTGTGTGCCGGTAGGAACAGATGACAATATTAAAGAATGCATGCTTGCTGGTGTTGTGTTTAGACATCATCCCCAAAGTGGAATGTGGCTCCAATCCAATCCAATCATGTTGTTTATAGCCCACACCGACCACACAGGCCATATGGGGCTGTCACCTCATCACTTCCTTGATGGCAGCTAAACAATGTATAAGCAACCCCTCATTATTAGTGATCCTTGGAACTCTAGCCAGAGGAATGGGAAAGAAAAAACACAATTGCTACCTTGTTTGATTTGTACTTGTCTAAACTATACCATACATTACTGCACTGCACTGTATTGTTCTGTGAAATTCTTTGTGATTATCGGGCATACAGCTCACTAATGTAAGTCATTGTAACTTGACATATTTTAGTACAAACTAAGGTACTGTATACCACATGCCATGCCATGCCTTGCCTTACTGAAGTTAGAAGTGAACAGTGAAGGAAAGGGCAGCAAACCTGGACAGAAAAAAACTCTTAGCATAGTACTGTACATGCAGGGTGCTGGTCATGTATTGGCTTAGACATGTATGTGAAAGTGCCATGTGAACTACTGTGTATTGGCATAAGTATGGGAATGTCATGGGTGATTTTCCTTCTGATTTTAAACAGAATTCCGTATTGGTGATCTATGGATTCAGGAATATTAGATCGAAAACCTTGAATCCTTTTGAAATGACCTAAATGACAATCCTGTGACAAACACCATGGCCTAATTCCATAGTTTATCTTGTAGATTCTTTGTCAGTTAGGAGAAAGAGGTAGGATATGTATGATTAGGTAAGTGGGGAATAAAATAAAGGCTATCACATAAAAGACCAGGTTTTTCATATGGTTTTATTCATCTTACCTTACCTTTACCTTTATTTATCTTCGTTCATTAAATCATCTTGGGTTCTTTTGGAAACGGGCATAATTTTTCAGTAATGCAATAGGCTGCAAATCGCTCTTTTTAGAGCTGGAGAATTGTAAAGAACTGTACCTTTGGACTTGTTTCTTCGTCTATGTACTTATTTCTTTTTAAAACAGCCACAGCCAATTTGAAAACAAAGGTAGGCTGCCAGAAACCACTGAGCTGATTCCAGAACTGAAAATTGTCATAAAAAGTCCATCAGTGAATGTACAGAAACATCCATGACTTGTTGATAGGACAGCTGATTCATGATTTAAAGAAAACTTCCAAACTATTGTGTCAAAAGCTGGGTATCATTGTGTCTACGTGCCATTGTGTCCACATGCATGCATGCATACAGGCAGACATGCCAGCTGACTGACAGCCCTTTCCCAGTTACGAATGTTAATTGCTAACTCTAACCTTTACACTAACCTTTATTTCTTAACCTGGCCCCACATGTGGACACAAAAGGCAGGTGGACATCATGATACAGGGTGTGACACAAGCAATTTTTTTTTCTTGCGTTTTTGGGTGAAGAGGACTTTTGGGGGGGGGCGGGGAGGATGCTAGACAGGAGTGAGATTGATAGCTTTATGTGGAAAGGGGGATAACAGAAGTTATGGCTAAGCAGTATCAAAGCATCAAAGTGAGTGTCAAAGCATGAATAGGGAATGAGCAAACCTGATAGGGTTTTGTTTTTTGTATAAGAGAGGAAGGGGAATGTTTTAGCAAAATAAATACTGAACTAAAAATTAAAAGGTCAGTCAAAGTCAAAGTCAAAATTTTATTTTCAGATGGGACATTGAGTAAGCATCGATTTGCTTTTTTTTATCAAGCCATCTGTCTAAGAAAAAAAACAACAAAAAAAACCCCAACCAAACAAAAAAACAACACAAAAAAGCAGAGAAAACCATTTCACCAACATTAATTAACCAACATGATTTCAACAGCCTCAAAAATACAATATGCCTATAGAAAATAGAAGCAACAACACTAACAACAAAAACAGAAGAAGGAAAAAACCCACACAAAAAAAAAACACGCAAAAGTCACTCTCTCTCTCTCTCTCTCTCTCTCTCTCTCTCTCTCTCTCTCTCTCTCTCTCTCTCTCTCTCTCTCTCTCTCTCTCTCTCTCTCTCTCTCTCTCTCACACACACACACACACACACACAACACACACACACAACACACACACAACCAAACAACACACACACAACACACACACATATAGAGGCCTGTGTAAAGAAGCCTCTGCTTACCCAATTACCCTCATTAAAAATTTCAAGTTCGAGTTCTCTCTCTCTCTCTCTGTCTCTGTCTCTCTCTCTCTGTGTCTCTGTCTCTCTCTCTGTCTGTCTCTCTGTCTCTGTCTCCCCCTCTCTCTCTCTCTCTCTTCTCTCTCTCTCTCTCTCTCTCTCTCTCTCTCTCTCTCTCTCTCTCTCTCTCTCTCTCTCTCTCACACACACACACACACACACACACACACACACAACACACACACACACACACACACACACACACACACCACACACACATACATACATACACGTACATACATATACACACAGTTTGCACGCTCCTCCACACAGCACTATGCACGTATGCACATGCACACAAAAAGGTGGGGTTATGTGCAGTCTACGTTAAAAGAAAAGTTCAGTAAGGACAAATTTTTGAAGTCATCCCTGGAATGGTAGTGTGTGCTATTTGGCATTGTAAAACTTATTCAGATGTTGGAAAGCACTTGCATAAATTCCTTATTGTTAACAACAGACTCCAGTCGTGTGTATTTGTAAAAGAATGATATATGTCGTTTTTATAATGCTGAATCTTGTAAAGCAAACAAATCAAAGTGCTTGCGTTGAGTCATTCACACACATGGGACCATTCACAGTAGATAAAATATTTAAATTTACACACACATGCACGCATCGTGCACGAAGAAGAAGACAGGAGAGAAGAATTGACTGGGCTTTAGTGTTGAAGGCTGCTGCTAAGTCAAAAAGAGTGAGAAGGCAGAGTGTTCTAGTGATGATGGCTTTAGTGTGAGGGTGTTCAAGGCTTGTGTTGACTGCGCTAGCGGTGAGTGGGTGTTGCTTAAGGTGTGGACTTTTTTCGTGGTTGATGCGGCAGGCAGACTGAGTTGGATTGAAGGTCGTTAAGCTGATTCAGAACTACTTTTTCATGGACTTCAGAGAGAAAGGTAGGTTGGACACATGTCTGTAACTTTTCAGGATGTACGGATGGAGGTCTTGCTTTTTGAGGAGAGGTGTAGCTATCACAGTTTTGAAGCTGATGAACAATTTTCTGAAAAGATTTTACTATTTTTGTGACAGTGGTATTACAATTTCAGAAGGTACTGCACAAAAAGAAGGTACAGGATAAAGATCACAGGATTTCATTTGTGATTTCTTTCAAAGCTGTGGTGATTTTTCTCGCTTGGTGGATGGAAGAAAAGGAGAGGAGTGGCAGTGAACGGGGATCAGGAAGTGCAGGGTTGAATTTAAAAAACAAATTAACCCCCCCCCCCCCCATGAAATAAAATAAAACAAAACCAAAAAAAACCCACAGAAAACAAAGATGAACAAACACAAGCAATTTTAAAAACTGGTTAAAGCAATGCTACATTCGTTTGGTTGTGATACAACATTTTCATCTTACCTTATCATATATACTTATTTATTTATTTATTTATTTATTTATCATTTTGAAACTTGAGAGTAAGTAACAAACATAAGCATGTTTAGAAGATAAAAGGAACAAAGATGTAAATATCTTTCTTGTGAATTTCTCTATTTTTTTTTTTATGTTTGTGCTGCATTTACAGTAATCATCATTGTTTGAAGCGAATTCTGAGAAAGATTTTTTTTGCTGTTACTCTATCTTTAAAAATTTATTTTTTTAGAGAGAGTGAGAAAGAGGGGGGGGGGGGGGGGGGAGGAGGGAGAGAGAAAGAAAGAGGGGTGAGTTGGAAGGAGAGAAAGTATATAGTTATGGGAACTTGAGTACATGTGTGATACTGTGTGTGCAGATGTATTACTATAATGTTAGTGATTGTGTACATACATGTATTCTCACCAGTCTTCTAGGAAAAAGAGAAGACAGGCCATGTAGTTTTTCATGTAGACATACTGTACCTGTATATAATGATGTGTAGATGTACATTTTTTTTTTTTTACATGTGTTGGTTGTTGTTTTTTTTATTTCAATTTTGACCTTAGTTTATCCTTTTTTTTTTAAAGGTTTGTATGGTGCATGTTGGTTATGCACCATACTGTGGTATGGTTTGCTGAACATGCAGTGTTTAAAGATTTGTTCTATTTTCGAGAGAAAATGAGGAGTAAAACGGTAATGAGCAATGGAAAAAAAGGATTTTGACAGCTGTTGAATGTTGTGTGCAAAATGTTTGCTTTTTTCCCTTTTCATAGTGTAGCTACACGATTGCTGGATGCAGAGTTAGAGAAAGAAACCACTTAGAAGGATTCAGCTGTTGTTTTATTTATTTGGATTTTTTTTGAGAGAGAGAGAAAGTATGGGTTAAAGAAGTAATGGCTTTGATTAGCATGTTGCATTGAAAGTAAGGAAAAGAAAGTATGTGCGGGATGGGTGTAGAACCACATGATTATGTATGCATTAAAAATTTTATTAATGCACGCTCATATGTGCAGTAGATACATATCATTAGCAGTCAGGAAAAATCATGCAAGTGAAACTGATGTGGGCAACTTGGAAAAACTGGTCATGTCAGTGAATATTACGGAAAAACTTGGGCCGTTTTTCCAGACAGCAAGCAGTGAGCTTGCATAATTTTCTCAGGCTGCTTATGATGAATCATTGGGAGAGAGAGAGGGAGAGAGAGAGAGAGAGAAGAGGGGGGGGGAGGAAAGAGGGTGGGGGGAGAAAGAGGGTGGGGGGAGAGAAAGAGTGGGGGGAAGAGAGAGAGTTTGTATACGGGGAGTGAGGTTGAGGGGGGGGGGGGGGAGATGATTTGACTTAATGCTCCTTGTGTTTTTGTGTTGGTGGGTAAAAGAAGGGGAGGAATGAGGTGAGAGGAGATGTAATGTAATGCCTCCTTTTGTGTGTGTGTGTGTTTATTTTAATTTTATCTATTTATTTATTTTATTCTTTTATATTGAAGATAATGGAAAAAGCACTCATGTGCTTTTTTACAGCCAGTCCCTGTGTGTGTGTGTGTGTGTGTGTTGTGTGTGTGTGTGTGTGTGTGTGTGTGTGTGTGTGTGTGTGTGTGTGTGTGTGTGTGAGTGAGCGAGCGAGGGCGTGCGTGCGTGCGTGGTGCGTGCGTGTGCGTGCGTGCGTGCGTGCTGCGTGTGGTGTTGTGTGGTGTGTGTGTGGTTTAGGTTGGGGGCTGGGGTGGGGTGGGGGGGGGTATGGCAGGAGGGGGTGAAAAGATGTGATTTAATGCCTCCATGTGTGTGTGCGTGTGTGTGTGTGTGTGTGTGTGTGTGTGTGTGTGTGTGTGTGTGTGTGTGTGTGTGTGTGTGTGTGTGTGTGTGTGTGTGTGTGTGTGTGTGTGTGAGTGAGTGAGTGTGAGTGTGTGTGTGTGTGTGTGTGTGTGTGTGTGTGTGTGTGTGTGTGTGTGTGTGTGTGTGTGTGGTTTAGGTTGGGGGCTGGGGTGGGGTGGGGGGGGTATGGCAGGAGGGGGTGAAAAGATGTGATTTAATGCCTCCATGTGTGTGTGCGTGTGTGTGTGTGTGACTCTGTGTGTGTGACTCTGTGTGTGTGTGTGTGTGTGTGTTTGTGCATGCATTTCATCTATGTCATGACCGACTTGGAAAAATCATTCAAGTCAAAGTGATATCTATAAAGTGGCCAAGTCAATAAAGATTACTGAAAACTTAGGTAGTTTTTACAGAAAACCTGGAATCGGCTTGCATCATGTTTTGAAGTTGTCGGTTATGTAGCAGATGATATGAGAGACAGAGACACAGAGAGAGAGAGGGAGAGAGAGCATGCTTGTGTATACTTGATGGTGTTCCCTGTGTGTGTGTACTGTGCGTGAATGTGTAGGCGCTATGTGTGCACAGATGTGTGCATCTACGTGGAAATGTGTGGAGGACTTTTGTTTTTGTTTTAATGTTTTCTTTTTTTTTCAATTCTGTTTTCATATACACTGCTTAGAGTTAGATGTAAAGCAGATTGAATTGATAATATGCTTTGATACTGATGAAAATGTTGACATATTTTTACATTTGTGACACCTGTGTAAGAAAGTAATGATGAAAATATGTTAAATTATGGAATAGAATATATGCATTTTGACTGCTTGTGTGTATGTATGTATGTGTGTGTGTGTAGTAGTAGTCTTCAATTGTACGTCCTTCCACATAAAGTGATACCGGATGGGGGGGGGGGGGGGGGGGGAGCATAAAAAAAAAAAGATAAATGGATTCAAAGATGGGAAATATATGCAAATATAGCAATAATATAAAAAAAACACAAACACACAATAAACATATAGAATAATAATACTAATAAATATCAAAATGTTGATAAACTAAAGAGAGAAAGACAAGGATAATGATGGGGTATATATGTATTAAAGTATATGTGTGTGTGTGTGTGTGTGTGTGTGTGTGTGTATGTGTGTGTGTGTGTGAGAGAGAGAGAAGAGAGAGAGAGAGAGAGAGAGAGGAGAGAGAGAGAGAGAGAGGAGAGGAGAGAGAGAGAGAGAGAGAGAGCGAGCGAGCGAGCGAGCATGTGTATGTCAGTATTTTGTGCTTTTCTTCATAGTTTAGAATAGATATATTTAAAAAGGCATTTTCATGCTTTTTTTTTCTTTCTTTTAAAAATGAATCTTTGTTTTTCTTTTTTTTTTAATAGAGAAAGAATTTGTAAAGGATAGATATCTAACTAGCATCTTAAATTGAAAGAAAGAGTGTTGGTAGGAGGGGGCAGAATCAGAAGAGAGAAGTGATGTTGTTTTTCCTGGTGTATGTATGGGGGGAGGGGGGGTATGAGGTGAGAGGAGACCTGACAGTGCCATCTCATGATGTGTGTACCTGGACACTGTATCACAGGCAACCTGGAAAAGTCATGCAAGTTTAAACTGAAATCTGTGGCCAAAAGGGTTCCAAGTCAATAAAGATAAATGAAAAGTTGGGCCGTTTTTGGAGTTTAGTTGTGTAGTCCGCTTGCATCATTTTTTCAAGTTACCAATTATGTTTTATGTGACCAGAGAGAGAGTTATAGAGATAGAGAGAAATTGATTTATTGATTGATTGATTTGATTGGCGATCTTTATTTCCAAGATCATAGATAAGTATCAACATGTTTTTTTTTCATCTGGCCAATGCCCAGAGTGGGTATTATCGTTATAAACGCAACAAAGAATTTCGGGGAGAGAACGACAGGGAGTGTGTGTTTGGGGGGTGGAGGAGAGATAAAGAGAAAACAGGAGATAGGATTTGATGTCTCCTCATGTGGGGGGGGGGGGGGGGGGGGAGGGGGGGGGAGGGAGAGAGAGTGTGTGTGGGGGGGGGTGTTGGAGTAATGATGTGAGAGATGTGATTTTATGCCTCCTTGAGAGAGTGTGTGTGTATGCATGTGTTTGTGTATGTGTGTAGTAGAAAGGTGGGGAGGGGTAGTGGCAAGAAGGGGAGAGGAGATGTGATTTCATGCCTCCTTGAGAGAGAGAGAGGGGTGTGTGTGTGTGTGTGTGTGTGTATGCATATGTGTGTGCGGCGTGCGTGTGTGTGTGTGTGTACTGGAAGGGGGGGGGGGGGGGGGGGTTGAAGTGAGAGGAGATGTGATTTAATACCTCCTGGAGTGTGTGTGTGATTATTGTGTATACGTATAGTAGGAAGGGGGGGGGGGGGGGGGGGGGGGAGTGGGAATGAGGTGAGAGATGCTTCCTTGTGTGTGTGTGTGTGCATGCGAGCGATGTGTGTGTGTTTGTCACTGTGTGTGCGTGTGTGTGTCACTGTGTGTGCATATGTGAGGTGTGTGTGCGTGCGTGCGCATGTGAGGTGTGTGTGTGTACATATAGTAGGAAGGGGGGGGGGGGGGAGTGGGAATGAGGTGAGAGATGCCTCCTTGTGTTTGTGTGCGTGCGTGCGTGTGCGTGTGTGTGTGTGTTGTGTATTTAATCTGTGTAGTAGGCAACCTGGAAAGTCATAAGTCAAAGTGATAACTCTGACTGAAAGTGGTCAAGTCACTGAAGATTACTGAAAACTTACATAGTTTTTGCAGTGAACCAGCAATCAGCTTGCATCCTTTTTTAAAGTTGCCATTTGGGCATTATGTGACCAATTAACATTTCAAATACTTTATTGTCTAAGAAATAAACTCATGTAGGCTGCAAGCCATACATAGAAAGAGAGAGAGAGGAGAGAATGTGCTTGTGCATACTTGATGGTATGCTATGTTTGTGTGGGTCTTTGTGTATGTGCTATGCATGGACATAATTATGTGTGCATCAACATGCAAATGTGTGTAGAGCGTTTTTATTTTTTTTGGGGGTGGTGGTTAATTTTCTCTTTTAATTTTTTGTTTATGTGATACGAGTTAGTTGTAATGCAGAGTGAATTTATAATGTGTTTTGATATGGATGAAAATGTTGACTTATTTACACATGTGACAAAGAAAGAAACAAAAAAAGAAATGTGTTTAATGTTTGAAAGAGATATGCATTTTGACTGCTACTTTGTATGTGTGAGTATTATTTGTTTGACCAAAGAAAGAAAGCTGATTAGTATGTTAGACTGAAGGAAAGAGTGTGTGCCTGTGGGGGAAGGGAGATAATGTGTTGAGAGGAGAGGTTGAGTGACGCTCTTCTCCTCATTTGTGTGTGTGTGATGGGGGGGATGGGGAGGGGGGATAGAGGTAATGTAAGGTGAGAGATGTGACAACACCTCCTCGTGTGTGTGCATGTAATGTGTATGGGGGCAATGTTGAAAAATCATCAAGTTTCAACTGAAATCAGTGACCAAAAGTGGTCAGGTCATGAATGGAAGAGAAAAGTTAGGCAGTTTTTGCAGATGAGGTGCAGTCAGCTTGCATCATTTTTGAAGTTGCCAACTATGCTTCATGTGACTCTGAACTCTGAACAATTTTATTGTAGAAGGCCACCGGACCCATTACAATTTCACACACTCGACCAGACAGAAGACAGAGAGAGAGAGAGAGAGGAGAGAGAGAGAGAGAGAGAGAGAGAGAAATGTAATATTGTATGCATGTTAGGGGGGGGGGGGGAGATGATGAGTTGAGAGAAGTGACTTAATACCTTGGTGTGTGTGTGTGGTTGGGGGGGAGGGGGCGGGATGGGGGGTTGGAGGTATGAGGTGAGAGGAGATGTGATGTAATACCTCCTGTGTTGTGGTGTGTGTGTGTGTGTGTGTGTGTGTGTGTGTGTGTGTGTGTGTGTGTGTGTGTGTGTTGGAAGTGGGGGCGGGGGTAGTGGGAATGTGGAGAGAGGAGAAGCAACTAAATGCCTCCTCAGATGCGTGTGTGTGTGTGTGTGTGTGTGTGTCGTGCGTGCATGTGTGTGTAGACAAAAAGGGGTGGGAAGGGGAGGATTAAGGTGAGAGGAGATGTGATTTAATTCCTCCTTGAGTGTGTGTGTGTGTGTGATGTGTGAGGTGGTTTTTTTTGTTGTTTTTTGAGTGGTTTTTTTTTTCATATTCTTTTGTATGTACTGTGAGGTAGCTGTAAAGCTGATTGAATTGAAAATGTTTTAATATGGATGAAAATGTTGACATATTTTATATAATCTGACACCTTTGTCAGAAAGTAATGAAAAAAAAACCATGTTTAACGATAGAAAGAAAGATGCATTTTGACTTCTTTTGTGTGGCTAGTGGGTTTTTTGTTTGTTTTTTTTTGTTTGTTTTATTTAACGAAAGATGTTCTGCTTCCTCATGTTTGTGTGTGTAGGGTGGGTGGGGGTGGAGATAAAATGAGATGAGAGATGTGACAACACCTCCTCCTCGTGTGTGTGCATGTAATGTGTATGGTGGGCAAGTGTTGAAAAAATCATGCAAGTTTCAACTGAAATCAGTGACCAAAAGTGGTCAGTCCATGAATGGAAGAGAAAAGTTAGGCAGTTTTTGCAGATGAGGTGCAGTCAGCTTGCATTTTTTTGAAGTTGCCAACTATGCTTCATACAACCAGAGAGAGAGAGAGAGGTAATGTATGTATGTATGTCATGAGAGGGGGAGGGGGAGAGATAAAGGGTTGAGAAAAATAACTAAATGCCTTAGTGTGTGTGTTTTAGGGGGAGGGGGGGTTGCAGGGAGGGGGCAGGATTGGGGGGTAGATGAATGAGGTGAGAGGAGATGTGATGTAATGCCTCCGTGTGTGTGTGTGTGTGTGTGTGTGTGTGTGTGTGTGTGTGTGTGTGTGTGTGTGTGTGTGTGTGTGTGTGTGTGTGTGTGTGTGTGTGATGGAAATGGGGAGGGGTAGGGGGATAGTGGGAATAAGGGGAGAGGAGATGTGATGTAATGCCTCCTGGTGTGTGTGTGTGTGTGTGTGTGTGTGTGTGTGTGTGTGTGTGTGTGTGTGTGTGTGTGTGTGTGATGGAAATGGGGAGGGGGATAGTGGGAATAAGGGGAGAGGAGATGTAACTTCATGCCTCCTCATGTGTGTGTTGTGTAGGGTGTGTGGGTGTGTGAGTGTGGGTGCATGCATGCATGCATGTGTGTGGATAGGAAGGGGTGGGAAGGGGAGGATTTAAGTGAGAGGAGATGTGATTTAATACCTCCTAGAGTGTGTGTGTGTGTGTGTGTGAGTGTGTGTGTGGTGTGGTGTGTGTGTGTAGTAGATAGTCGTGGTAGGGAATTTTGTGATGATTTGACTTATTCTCTTGTGTGTGTGGTGTGTGTGTGTGATGCATGTGCGTTGTGTGGCATGCGTGCATGCATGTGTGTGTGCATTTGATCAGTGTCATGGGCAACCTAGAAAAATGATGCAAGTCAAAGTGATATCTCTCAGTGACTAAAAGTCCAAGAGAAGCAGCAATCAGCTTGCATCATTTTTTGAATTTGCCAGTTAGGCATTATGTGACCAGAGAGAGAGAGAGATGCCCTGTGTGTGTGTGTTTGGCTTTGTGTATGCGTTATGCATGAACATATGTGTGTATCCATATACAAATGTATGCAGAGCTTTTTTTTTTTTTTTTGGGAGGGGGGGGGGGGGGTGATTAGTGGGGTTTTGTGTTGTTGTTTTTTAATTGTGTGTTTGTACTGTGAGTTTGCTGTAAAGCAAATTGAATTAAAAATATGTTTTGATGTGGATGAAAATGTTGACATATTTACATATGTGACATCTTTGTCAGAAAGTAACCCCCCCAAAAAACTGTCTTTAATGATGGAAAGAATATATTTATGGCATTTTGACTGCTTTTTTTGTTGTGAGTGTTTTTGTTTAATGAAAGATAGCTGATTAGTATTTTAGATTTAAGAAAAGTGTGTGTGCACCTATGGGGGAAGGGAGATAATGCATTTGAGAGGAAAGGATGAGTGAAAGGGGGGGGGGGGGGGGCTGAGGTGAGAGGAGATGTGATTTCATGCCTCCTCAGATGTGTATGTGTGAGAGAGTGTGTATGAGAGTGTGTGTGTGTGTATGGGTGTATGAGTGAGTGAGGGAGTATGTGAGTACATGCACGTGTGTGGACAGGAAGGGGTGGGAAGGGGAGGATTTAGGTGAGAGGAGATGTGATTAAATACCTCCTTGAGTGTGTGTGTGAATGTGAGTATAGTAAAAAGGGGTGATAGGGTGGGGGGAGAATGAGGTGAGAGGAAAAAGTGACTTCATGCCTCCATGTGTGTGTTGTGAGTGTGTTGATGTGTGTGTGTGAAGTGTGTGTGTGTGGTGTGTGTGTAGTGTGTGTGTGTGAGTGTGTGGTGTGGGTGTTGTGTTTTAACTCTGTGAAGTGGAGATTATTTCCTTCAGCTGAATTATCAGTTTGTTGTGTGACTTTAATTTTAAGTGTGGGATATGTGTTGTGGATGGCTTTCATGGTGCCGGGGCTATAAACAATATTATGATTATGTTGTTGTGGATGGCTTTCATGGTGGGCAGGGCTATAAACAATATTATGATTATGTTGTTGTGGATGGCTTTCATGGTGGGCAGGGCTATAAACAATATTATGATTATGTTGTTGTGGTGGTATGGTGCTTTCATTTGTATGTTGGTGGCTATAAAAAATATTATGATTATGTTGTTGTGGATGGCTTTCATGGTCGGCAGGGCTATAAACAATATTATGATTATGTTGTTGTGGATGGCTTTCATGTCAGTTGGGCTATAAACAATATTATGATTATGTTGTTGTGGATGGCTTTCATGGTGGGCAGGGCTATAAACAATATTATGATTATGTTGTTGTGGATGGCGTCTTCAATTGTTGTGTTGGCGATGGGCTATTAAACAATATTATGATTATGTTGTTGTGGATGGCTTTCATGGTGGGCAACAGGGATTGCTATATAAACAATATTATGATTATGTTGTTTGGATGGAACTGTTTTCTTTGGCGTGGAAAATGAAACAAGGGAAAATGATGTTTGTGTGAAATTCATTGTGCATTGACCTCCTTCCCAAAAAAAAGAAAAAGAAAAAAATATATTAAAAAAAATATTTAAAGAAAGGAAAGGGGGAAAAAAAAAAAAAAGACAGAAGGAAAAAAAGAAAAAAGACCCAAAAACAAAAAAAGGAAAAAAATGGAAAGGAGAAAAAAGACTTTTTTCTGAAGGAGAAGGATCAATTGAAAGCTGTGTTAGGAAATGTGTGTTTTGTGCCTACCATCCAGTGCAGTGTGTGTGTGTGTGTGTGTGTGCAGTGTGATTATTATGTAGTTGTTATGAGTGTCTTTTGTGTGTGTTTTGTGTGTTTGTGACGTACATGCATTTCATTTATTTTTTTATGAGTGTCTTTTTTGGTACTTTTGTTTCTGAGAAATGTTTGTTAGCTGTGATTTTGTTTTATCTATGCAAGTTTTTGGATGGATGAGATTGTTGTTGTGTTGTGTGTGGTGTATGCTTGTGTTGTGGAGTGTGAGGTGTGTATTGGTATTTGTGTTGTAAAATATATGTTGATATTGTTGTATGGTATATGACCCTTTTCATCATTCTTGCAAGATGAGCTGTATATACTGTCACATTTACAGCTTGTCAATAATCATATATTTGGCATGATGATATGAGATGTTTTATTCAGCTATCATTGACTAATGCAAATGAAATATATCACTTTATTTATGACTGCAATATCTGTTGTATTTTTTATTATTGTTGTTTTGTTTATTATTGATATTTTTTATTATTATTATTATTATTATTATTATTATTATTATTATTATTATTATTTGTACAATTATTATTGTCATTGTTGTTATTATTATATTATTATTGTTGTTATTGTTTTGTTTTATTTACTAGCATACAATATTATTATCATGGTTCTCAGGGCATGAAAATGCTGTATCACACCTAGGTGCCATAGAGTTTTGTTTGTAAAAGTCAGGCCCCTATCACAAAGGAAGCACCACACCACAAGAGTTTTTTTCCAAATGGGCACAGGCATTGTTTGCCCTTGATAGTGTGTTTTTACTGCACAATATTTTCATTATGCAGAAAACATTGCATAACATGTTGATTACTTTTGTCAACATATTTTTTAAAACTTTTAAAAAAACCAAAAAGCTATGAATTTGTGAAAACTTTATCTAAGAATATGTTGTGAAGATGATCTGAATCAGTTGCATTGTCATATCGTAGTAAATGTTGAGAGATAAGTGCAAAAAATAAATGGGTCAGAAAACTGTTGCCCAGTAAGTCTAGCGGTATTTGTCACACTGTGATTCCTCCTTCCCTGATTACAGAGTGTCTCTAACCTCACCTCACCAATCCCATAGTCTAGTAGACGTTGGGGTACCACTGAAGATTTTGCATCCAGCTTCCTCCACTCCTTGCTGTTATCAGCTATCCATAGCAAGTTCTTCCATTCAAGGCCACTCTTTGATGATGTTTCCTCTGGTCTCTTCGTCTCCCTCCCTTACTGTTCCCTGTAAGACTGTCTTGGCCAGCCCAGATGTTCGTGTGATGTACATGTACCAGTTTAGTTTGCATTTTTTCACTGCAGTCAGGAGCTCTTCGTATGGTCCAGTAGCGTTTTTAATTCTGGTTTTCACTTCCGCATTAGTTATGTGGCCTCTGTGCTAGATACCAAGGAGTTTGCAAAAGCATCTCATCTCTGTTGCTTGTATCCTTTTTTTCAATGTCTGCTGTTGTGGTCCATGTTGGTGGTCTGGTAGATCAGTGGTCTAAGGTAATACACCTGCCTAGAAACGAATAGTCCAGGTTGGAACTGTGTGTGGTTCAATCCCCATTTAGGCCAAAACTTTTCCCCATTTGTTACACCATCAGTAGTGGTCTAGGTGCTAGTCTTTTTGAATAAACTGAAGTCCTGTGTGTAACACATCATTGTTTAATGCATGTAGAAGAACCTATGGCAACAGGCAAGTTCTGTAGGAAAAAAAACACCTGACAGGGAAACCAAAAAAAACCAGTTGCAGAGTTACAGCGCCCGAGATAGTCAGGCCGGTGCTTATCCTTTCTTGCTAAGAACTGAGGTAAACTCTGGTGGGTTATGCAGGAAGAAGTTGGTACCCTTTTAAAAAAAACAATGACATAGGGAAACGGAAAATAGATATAAAACCCAACCATGCCAGCGGGGTAGCAGGACCAGATTTCATTAGAAAAATCTGGTGTAAAGTGGTATTTAAAAAACAATGAATAAAAGAATGTATCACATGCTACAAAGATTATTTCTGGGCATGACCAGGAAATGCATCAGCGTATGAATGTTCAGGTCATTCTGTTCTACATGGCACCGTGTCAGGCATTTCAGCATTTAGTTTCAGCAGTGGTACTTGAATATTAACTGACAGTGTACAGCAGCCTTTAAACTCTGTCCTCAGGGGTTGTTGTTGAGACACTGTGCACATACTCAGTCTGTTTACAGAGGGGGGGGGGGGGGGGGGGGGAACAAAGCAGAAAGAGAAAAAAAATAATTTTCATTTGTTGTTGAAACAGTAATTTTTTTTTTAAACAGACAAAAACAAAAAAAAGATAATAAAATATCTTGATGCAATGGAGAGTATCAAAAGAACAAGCATAGATGACATACTATAGCCAAGTGGGGAACTTCAGTTCAGTTCATATGTTTTCAAGTTGCTGAACAAGGAGGTAGATCTTCAGAGTGACTGAAGACAGAAGGGGATAGAGAGAGTTGGTGGGGAAAACATCCACAGCTGCTACCATGAACGATGTTGCTGCCAACAGGAGAACAAGTGTTAAGCACTTAGCAGGGTGCAGGAGATAGGGGTGTCAGGTGTCTGTCTGTCTGTCTGTCTGTGAGGTGTAAGGAAAATTGACGATTGATATTTGTGTGTTGTCATGACTTGACGTTGAATTAACATGAAATGTGTGGTTTTGTTTCAGATTCAGTGGTGACCACGCAATGCAGACAATGTGAATACAAGCGTCATGCAACCACCTCTTTTCTTCTTTTTTCTCCTTTTTTTGTGCATCCTGACATCCTTGATGTCATAGGCCTGAGCGTAAATTGTGAACAGACTTATCCCTCCCCCCTTATGCATTCTTTGCAGTTTACTGCCCACTCTCTGCTGTATGACATGCACTGTTTTGTTCCTTTTTTTTAGTCCTGTCTTGCTCAGATAGATAGCAGCTTGCATCTTTCTGCTGATACCAGCAAATGACAATATCATTATAGCTGGCGTCTTCTCCCTTTTGATATGCAGCCATAGCACTGTAGCTGGCTTTCAGAATCTCACTGATGGTGAACCTCAAAGCAAGTCAAGGAATAAATGAGAAATCTACCATTTCTAAATTTAATGCTGGTGCATAGGTGTCGGTCAGTGTGTTGATAGTTAGTGTGTGCTGAATGTTGATGCGTAAAGATATGTTAGTCACATTATAGTTTGAGATGTTTGTTGGAGCTTGAAGTGGAAAATGGGTGGGGTAAGTGAGAGGGAGGGGGAAAGGCAGTGAAGGGGGGGACATGTTCACCTGTATATTTCTGTGACGCACACTTTGAACAGTTTTTCACCTTTTCATCATGTTTTTGGTTTTTTAAGAGGCTGCTGTAAAACAGTCCGTATACAGGGTGAGCTATAGCCTGGTGTTCAAGCTTCGAACTGGCTGATGTAATTGCCCAGGTTTCAGCCACTAGTGAGAGGCCCTCTAGAGGGGACTTTTCCACTGCAGTTAACATCAGCAGCACTCCACTCCCCAGAAAATCTTTAGGATGACACTATAAACAGAGGTCCTATGTGTGAACACATACAAACATTCTTGAGCACACACTTAAAACCTGAACCACTTTCTGGAAGAGTAGGCCATTGCCTGCCAGTAGGAACAGATGACATCTTGAAAAGGCATGCAGGCTGATGTCATGTTAAGACATCGCCCCTGAAGTTGGAATGCAGCTGCCTTCATGGAGGGTAAATGGTTGCATATTATGCAAGACTTGCAACATTGGTGAACCTTAGAGTTCTAGCCAAGGAAGGAACGAACAAAAGAAAGATACTTGTAAGAAAAAAAAAAGTTGTTTTCCATGGAAAGATTGGTCCACTAAAGAGCTGAAAACATCATAAAAGGGGAAACATCATAAAAGGGGAAAACATCATAAAAGGGAATCTTGTGGCAAAGCATTAATTAAGAAAGTGGAAAGAGGGAGTTAAATCAGGGGGGGGAGGGAATGGAGTGAGGATTAAGGAAGGGGAGAACAAAAAATCTTTGAGATGGGGAGGAGGTAGGTGTTGTGTTGTAAACATTAGTGTAGATGTGTGTTTTACGCAGTTATTTGTTGTGTTCCAGTGTTGGTGTATATATGGAGATGGCTGAAGACGTGGAACAAGTGCAGATGGGGCCCTGGCATATGTAAGTCATTTCTGTGTGGACTTTGTGTGTGTGTGTGTGTGTGTTTATTTTTAAAATTATTTTATTCTTTTATATAGAGGATAATGGGATAAGCACTCGTGTGCTTTTTTTTTCATCCAGTCCCCATGTGTATGCAGTTGTGTAAATATTGTTATCTGTTCCCGCTGGCCCACGATGGCCTACTCTTAAGCGGAACAGGATTTAACGTGTGCGCAAGATGTTCTGCGTGCGTTCACAAATGTCACCTCAGTTTACATCTCATCCAAAGACTTTTGGGGAGAGTGGAGTCAGCACTGATGTTAACTCCAGGGGAAAAATCCCCTCAAACGGGAATCGAACTCGGGTTATCAAATTGGCAGCGCAATGCTCTGACCACTAGGCTATCCTGTCCCCCCTCTGTGTGTGTGTGTGTGTGTGTGTGTGTGTGTGTGTGTGTGTGTGTGCTGTCAGTGTCCTGTTTTCACATGCATCTAAGAGAGAGAGAGAAATGATGCGACTCTTTTTAATGTTTTTTGACAACTGTGATTTTAGGCAACCGCTCAAACACCCACACATGTACACACAGCAAGCTTGCACCCACTCACACACACATCAGGCATGCATGGGTCCATACACACTCTCACATAATACACACACCACACTCAGCATGGTTTACAATAGCTTATCAACAGATTTCAAAACTACATGAATGATTTCAACAAAGATTAACATATCTGCTGTACAAAATGTCCTTTCCTAACTGAGGTGTGTTCTGTGTGTGCAGATGGTGACCATGATGACAGAGGCAGCAATACAGAGGGGAAGGTGTGGCCAGAGAGCGTTGAGCAAGTCATCACACAAGTTTGTTTGGGGTTTGGGTTTTTGGTTGCTTTTGGTTGGGTTTTTTTTGGGGGTTTTTTTTTTGGGGGGGGGGGCGATGGAACTAGTATAAAATGCTATTTTGGACAGCCTTATTTCCACACTGGGAGTAAGATGAATGGATGGATTTTTATTTTAGATAGTCTTAGTTTCAGTGCTGGAGGTGAAGTTAATGGTTTTAGTGGGTGGTAGGTGTAAAGTGTTAGTATTTTGGATGGCTGTAGTGTCAGTGGCAGCATTCACTAGTGAAGAGGTATATGGGGGCTAGGGGGGTCCTATGACGAAAATACGACAATCGCTTGATTTCATGTGATGCAAAGTACTTGGCAGCATATCGAAATGACTTAACAACAGTTATTTCAAAGTCGTGTTGTGTTAAAATAAAGTAAAACAATGTATGTCATCAAAATCGCTGGGTAGAGCTAAGAAGTGCATTGGGCAAAACTTGGCACCATCGATTCAGTCCAATCACGATCGATTTTTCTCAAGTTAAAAAAAATATTCCACAATCCTTACTTATCATCTCTATCATTGTTTGATTCAACCAAATCCAGCCTCTAAAACTCCTCATCGCCGTCAATATCATCAAAAAACTCACAAAATACTTCGAGTAATACGGGCGCAAACACTTGGCCGCCATTTTGCTTCCAGGCGATTGAGGCTCGTCTGAAAAACACCAACCTCTAAACCAATCGGAATCCTTGTTGCTTTGCAACTGCGGAATGACCTTCACCCATTTCTGCAGCCTTACAATTGGCCTTCACATTCATTGTGTGACCTTTGAAAGCGAAAGTGAGCCTTCAATTACGACGTCATCCCGGAATATTCCGGGAGCCGCCAGACACGCTGGACCCGATGTTCCCAGTGTATTCCGGGATTCACGTGACTTGGGTTAAATACAAATTACATTTGTTTGCTCACCTCCCCCCCCCCCTTCAGTTTTTTTTTGGGTTTTTTTTGCTGCTAATTCAAAGTCTCCAAAATCATAATCTTTGTCCTCCAATTCTGAAGGGGGAAAAACCCATCCAAGCTAGTACTAAATCATCACTATAACGTCCCACGGCTGTCATTACAGCAAAGTAAATCCACTCAAAAATTCTACTGCATTTTCACTGGCTCCTTATTCCCCCCCCCCCCCCCCCCTCAAATCCAAGTTCTAAAATGAAGCCAGCTGCAGAAATATATTAGTTATCAACCTCCTTCACCTTCACCTACATCCCAGCTGAAAGTAAAGTCTGTAGAATTTTTAGTTGTCTGCCACCCTCCCCCTTCCCTTTGTATTTAAGTGTTGGTGTGAAGCCATGTAAAATGTTACTGCAGCACCACAGGGAATGTATACCACTTTCCACATGGGAAATAAAGATTCCAAAATGACTGCAGCACCCCAGGGAATGTATACCCACTTTCCACATGGAAATAAGATTCTAAAATGACTGAGCACCCAGGGAATATATACCCACTTTTCACATGGAAATAGATTCCAAAATGACTGCAGCCATTCAGCCAGCCACCCCCTTAGCAGCAGCAGTTTGAATAAAGACATCACTAGTGCAGCCCCAGTACAATAATCTCCCTCCCCAACCTTTGTTTAAAAAATAGCCAGAAAATGATGTTGTTTCCAACTTTGCAGGGAGGTTGGGTGTGTGTGTGTGTGATGCATGCATGCACGTGTTTCCAGCGTTTTTATTTGTATGTGTGTGTGTGTGATGCATGCATGCACGTGTTTCCAGCGTTTTTATTTGTATGTGTGTGTGTGTGATGCATGCATGCACGTGTTTCCAGCGTTTTTATTTGTATGTGTGTGTGTGTGATGCATGCATGCACGTGTTTCCAGCGTTTTTATTTGTATGTGTGTGTGTGTGATGCATGCATGCACGTGTTTCCAGCGTTTTTATTTGTATGTGTGTGTGTGTGATGCATGCATGCACGTGTTTCCAGCGTTTTTATTTGTATGTGTGTGTGTGTGATGCATGCATGCACGTGTTTCCAGCGTTTTTATTTGTATGTGTGTGTGTGGATGCTTTGATCTGTACGTCATACACATAGTAGGTAGGACCACGGCAGCCGCTAACGTGTAAAGCGTAGTGGAAAGTGACAAATTAGATCTACTTTGCACCCAAATTTCTCCATCCAAATCTAAAAGAAAGCTAAAAAAAAAATACTAGTAAAAAGTTTAATGCATTAACTTAACGTCTGTAATATCATTTTGCAAGAATGATGCCTGGATAAGTGCGAGCGATGATTTAATATCGGTAATAAACTTAAAAACTCGCCGCTACTGGAGCCTCACTGGCTGAAAACGCGACTCGGTGAATTTTCGTGCTTCGTCTTCCAACACGATCTGTCACCCTTTCACTATACAAACCTATTCATAGCGCATACCATTGGAAAGAAGAAACTCTCCATTAACCCATTATATGAGAGACACTTTAGTGAAGTTTTTTTAAAATACAGTATAATGCGTTTAAAAATTCCCTACATTTTTCGGAAGTCGTAGAAATTTCCCTATTAATCGTACAAAAAAATCCCACACAGCGTTAAAAAGCTCGTTTTTTTAAGAACAAAAACCTTATTTCAGTTTATCGGTTATTTCCGTTAAATGACGTCTTATTCTCGTTTGCATACAGCACCCCCTTTTCTAACTGACCAAAATGGCGGCCTTAGCGAGTCTACACATAGATGCTTCAGACTTGCGAACGTCGATAGAGGTTTTCGATGTGTACAGCGCATTTACACTCACATCTGAAGAAGTAAATGCTGTGCTTTTATTTTGTACGTAGTTACTATCGAATCTCGATGATTTTAGATTTAAAAACTTATCGTTGATCGCAAGTTTATCCCGGACTGGGATCTCAGGGAGCGAAGAACTAGGTCATCGAAGGGTGCTCTCAGAATTTATGAGCTCGCGTGAAATTTTTCTATTATAACAATAAATGAGGGTGATGATTCTATTCTAAATAGTTTCTAGTAGTGTTTGTTTTTTTTCTTAGGATCTGTACTTTGTTATATCGTGCCGAAATGTTCGATGAAACATCGTGAAAACGAATGCAAGAATGATAACTCTTGCCTAGATCTAATTTCTAATAGAGATTTGGCCGATTTTGTTTACCGTTTGTTGTGTCTGTGTGCATGTAAGACCGATTTTAAACAGAAATAGTGATTTAACGATTAGAAATCACTCCTGAATGCATCCATTTAAATTCATGCAAAACAAAACTTTTTTTTTTTAATCAGAGCATACAAGTGCTAATCAAATTGAGTAAAACTTTGTTCTCTCTGTTGGTTTCACATTTTAAGCAGTGCATGAACTTTCTTCACTTCTTTTTCATTAAGTTGTTTTGTTTCACCAAGCATGTAGTTAGAAAGAAAAAAAACACAAGAAAAAGTGCAAACTTTGTAATGATTTTATTGTGCACAAACAAGCCTATTCAATACTAATTTTTATCACACACACACACACACACACACACACACACACACACACACACAACAGTCACACAAAGTCACACACACACAAATACAATATATATATATATATATATATATATATATATATATATTACACACACACACACACACACACACACACACACACATACACACACACACACAAGATTCACACACACACACACACACACACACACACACACACACACACACAAGATTCACACACACACACACACACACACACACACACACACACACACACACACACGATTCACAACACACACACACACACACACACACACACACACACACACACACACACACACACACACACACACACACACACACACACACACACACCACTCATACCTCTACAATTCATACTTGCATGTATGCACACTTAAATAAAATGTACAGACACTAAGAATACACACAGATTAGGCAACTCACAAAAATGTCCAAATTTGCATTTTTAATTGTACAAGAAAAATGTTAAAAAATACAACACTAATAAGTCTATATCATACAGGCATTGCAACAGTATGTCACACAGTGAAAGATATTTCAGCAGAGGTCTAGGAGGTCTGTGATATATTTAGGAAGAAACTATGCAAAGGTTAAAATCACTGGGCACAAAAAGGATACATGCAACATCACAATGCAACATGTAAGCTCACCAGAAACCTATAAAAAAAAATTAATAAAAGAACACAGATGATCACATGAGTACACCTATGATATATTGTACAGAAGATGCTTGACAAGACAAGGGAGAGGGGGGGGGGGGGGGGGGGGAAACAAACAGAATCACTTGGAATGGCCTTATAAAGACATGCCATTGTTTCAAGACAAACATTTTGATAGGTGTACCATTTTTGTCAGTCAATTAGAAACATATATGATGTTAATGCCTATGAGGGGGAGGGGGGCTGAGTGGGGGGGGGGGTGGTGAGGGGGGGGGGACCAGAATAACTTGGAGTGCTCTTTAAAAAGATTCACTGTTTCAAGACAAATATTTTGATAGGTGTACCATTTCTATCAGTCAATTAGAAGCTGAGATATGATGTTAATGCCTATTGAGGGGGGGGGGGGGGAGGGGGGAGAGGAGTGGAGGGAGGGGGGGAACTAGAATCACTTGGAATGCCCTTTAAAAAGACTCACTGTTTAAAGACAAATATTTTGATAGGTGTACCATTTCTATCAGTCAATTAGAAGCCGAGATATGATGTTAATGCCTATTGAGGGGGGGGGGGGGGGGGGGGGGGGGGGGGAGGGAGGGGGGAAGAGGAGTGGAGGGGGGGACCAGAATCACTTCGAATGCCCTTTAAAAAGACTCACTGTTTAAAGACAAACATTTTGATAGGTGTACCATTTCTGTCAGTCAATTAGAAGCTGAGATATGATGATATGCCTATGGGCTGGTTTTGTGTTATTATTTGGACAGGTTTTATGCTTCGCAAATTGTTGTCATAGGGGTGTTTGGATGACTGCAGTTTGCCTCTACATGATTTTTAGCTTTTAAAAAAAAATACATAGCATCTGAGTAATAAGTACAAGCTGTAATATAGATCTTAGACACTTTTAGGCATTCTTGAGATTTTTACAGGAGGGTAAAGTACCCCTTTCAGCTCAATTCGCGAGCTATTTTTAGAATTTTTCTCTGATTTTGATGTAAAATTCCATTTGTTTCCTTTGACTTATTTTTCTGCTTTTTAGATATTTGTTTCTTCAAAGTAGCATAAAACAATATAAAACTAGTTTCAGCACTGTCAGGTTCATAATAAGCATGAGGGAGATGTCCAAATAAGGCTTTAAATAACGAAATGACATTTTTATCCCATCTGAAAATTTTTAAAGTGGTATATCTCAAAAACCGTCTAAGATAATGATATGAAATTTTGCATGCTTCTTGATCTTGCTACTATCTTTCATTTGAGATAACAAACATCAAATTCTATGACATCTGAACAAATGAGTGGTCCTACCTACACATAGTTGCCAACCGTTTTTTCCCCTTAATGTGTCTGGATTTTTTGCGAATAATTCCAGTTTTTAACAAAGTTTTCTGCTCCTCAAAAATTAAAACAAAAAACTAACCCAAAACAACAGAGTATGAGATCAACGTGTGTGCTGGTTTCTAATGCCAGACATCAAGGTATCGTCAAAGGAAAGCGTTAGAATAGGATAGCTGTGCCTGTCAGAAGTGTCTTCACAACACCTCGACTTTTTCAGAGGCCCCCACCACACCCACAAAAAGAAATTCCATGTTTGGATTCTCGCAGGTTGGCAGCTATGTATGTATGTATTCCATTCACGGGTTTGCCTTGACTGAACTAAAACCACCTCCCACTTGTACTGCAGTACAGTTTAAACCACAGCTGCTCCCCTTCTTCTCTCTCTTGCTAAGATGTAGGTGCCTGAATTTCCTACACCCCAGCCATTGCTCGTCTTCTATCGTAACACCCCTGTCTCCGTTCATGATGTAAAACCGTCTGACATACAACTGTCATGATTAACTGTATAATCACAGGTGAAATAAAGCTGTATGAAATAAATCATCAAAATAAACCACATGATCACTTGAAATAAATCCATCTAAACTACAACCATGGTGATAAACCCTGTAACGTGAAATAAAGCCAGTTAAAATACAACTGTGGTAACAAACAACACAATCCTGTGTGACATAAACCCATCTAAAATAAATGTAATAAACCCACCTCTACATGTAAAACAAACCCATCATGATAAACAGCCATCATAATAAACCCACATCCTATGAAATAATGTTGCCTGAAATACAATTAAATAATAATGAACCCACCTGTACAGATAAAAGAGGAATTAAATCCAAAGCTACAACTATCGGAATAAACCCACCTTCATGTGTAAAATAATGACAGTTTACCTTACTAACATGTAAACCACAGTTGCATGCACAAACATTTTTGCTATTTGTGAACTTCTTGAGCAGTAGCCAAGGGAGCAAAGCATGAAAAGAAACCCCTAAAATAAAGTCGTATAGACAACCATCATAATGAGCTGCGCAATCGTGTGTGAAATAAAACCGTTTAAACTACAACCTTCACAACCAACCGTGCAACCCACAAAAACATTCAATAAACTGCAACTATGCGGAATAAAACCATATTGACTAAAACCATCGGAAGTAACTGCAAATGTTAAATGTGGTTTAATCTTGTGTAAAAATACAACCCAAACAAACTGCAACCACATGCAAAATAGGGCAAATGAATAAAACCATATGAAAAATAATGAGATGAACAGCCACATCCTCGACAAAAGCTATATAAAATACAACCCTTAGGATAATCTACATGGCCACGTAAAATAATAGTCTTCATGATAAACTGCATCACCTGTGAATATGGTTTTATACAACCATATAAAAAAATTATAGTCCTCGTTATAAAACTGGGCAACCATAGTAATATAAAACCCATATGAAAAAATACAACCTTCATAATGAAATGTGCAGCCAAGTGGAATAAAATAATAAAAACTATAATTTTTGTCATCACCTGTGCAACAGGTGAATTAAAACCGTATGAAATATAACCTCATTTTAAAATATATATATATATATATATTATATATATATATATTATTATATATATATATATATATATATATATATATATATATATATATATTAAGTGAATATGGCTATATGAAACCATATAAAAAATACATAACCCTCTGTTACAACCACACCAAAGAAAACCAGATAATGGTGGTACAACTACGTACAATAAAATGAATAATACTACCTGATAATAACCTGACATGTGAAATAAGACCATACAAAATGCAACTTGTAATATACTGCAAAACCATGATAATGTCAAATTATAATTTATACGAAACCTGTAAATTAAAACTTTTTTTTTTTAATTGTAAAACACTGGACAAACATAATTATGTGAAATAAAAATTGTGTAAAAATACGACCAAATAAATGGTATAACCACAAGGAATCGAACATTATCAAATGTAATCATTAAAAACTCCACAGTCACAAGGAATAAAGCCATTGTAAAGTATAACCGCATAAACTTGCACAACCACATGTAAACTAAAACCATGTAGGATGCAACCTCTAACTACAAAACCACCAGAAATGAAACCTTTGGATGAGACTATAAACCAAGGTCCCATGTGAGAACACACTCGGAACATCTCGTGCTCACCTGTTCTCTTTTCGGAAGAGTAAGTCTTTTTGTGCCAGTAGGAATGGATTACAAAATTAACTGAACTGCATGCACACAGGGACTGAATGTAAACAAAAAAAAAAAAAAACCTAGTGCTTATTCCATTATCCTGGAAATAAATGAATGAATAAGAATGATACCAAATAAATAAGATTTAACCCTCATACTTAACCCACAACCATATGAAATGAAGCAATGTAGAATACAACCCTCAAAATAAACTTGTGCAACCACATGTGAACTAAAACCATATAAGGTACAACCCTTGACATTAACTACAAAACCAAATAACAGCGGTGTAATAAACCCAACCACATGTGAACTCAAACCATATATAAGGTACAACCCTCAAATTAACTACAAAACCAATTAAAATAACGGTGGTGTAATAAACTACAACACATGTAAACTAAAACAAAGTACAACCCTCTTAATAAACCATGTGAAATAAAATACAACACTCGTAATAAACCGTGTGAAATCAAAACATAAATGCAACTTTAATAATAATGTGAAATAAAACCCAATTGAAATAAAGCCCTTGTAATAAATTATGTCGACTAAAACCATGTGAAAAAACCATTTGAAATACAACCCTCATAATAAACCATGTGAACTAAAACTATATAAAATACAACCATCATAAACCATGTGAAATTAAAAAAATTAAAACATGTAAAATACTACATCACAAACCATGTGAACTATAAACATAAAATTTTGATAATAAACGATGTGAAATAAACTATAAAATACAACGCATAAAAAACCATGTAAAATAAAAGCCATATAAAATGGGCCTACAACCTTTTTGATATACATAAAATACAACCTTAATAATAAACCATGAGAACTAAAACCATGTAAAATAAAACACCCATAATAAACCATGTGAAATAAAACCATAGGAAATAGACCAACCTTTAAATGATAAACTTTGTGAAATAAAAACAATATAAGCTACAACCCTCCTTGTAAACCATGTTGAGTAAAAGTATATAAAATACAACCCTCATAATAAACCGTGGGTGATAAAACCATATAAAATACAACCCTCATAATAAACCATGGGAAATAAAACCATATAAAAATACAACCCTCATGATAAACCATGTAAAGTAAAAGTATATAAAATACAACCCTCATAATAAACCATGGGTGATAAAACCATATAAAATACAACCCTCATGATAAACCATGGGAAATAAAACCATATAAAAATACAACTCTCATAATAAACCACAAGTGAAATGAAACCATGCAAAATACAACACTCCTACGGATAAGACTATAAATCGAGGCCCTGTGTGCGAATGCACGCAGAATATCTTGGCAGAACATCTTGGCGCACGTTAAATCCTGTTCCTCTTTTCGTAAGAGTAGGCCATTGTGTGCCGGTGGGAACACATGACGGTTTACAAAAACTGCATACACATGGGGACTGGATGTAAAAAAGCATGATTGCTTATTCCATTATTCTCAATATAAAAGAAGAAAGAAAGAAAGAAAAAATACTCGTACTAAACCATGTAAGATGAAATAATGATAAACGATACAAAAAGGTAAAGGTGTCCCATAACCTGTATGGTCATAGGGAAGCCAGGCATCAGAGACCTCAGCTTCTCTTGAGGCCAGCATGTTGAGGGCGGCGCCCACCTCCTCTCCCTCGCTGCTTGTAAAATAAAACCATATAAAATGCAGTACTCGTAATAAACCATGTAAAATAAAATCATATAAAATGCAATCCTCCAAATAAACCATGTGAACTAAAGCCATATAAAATAACACCGTATAAACCATGTACAATAAAACCATATAAAATGCAACAGTCATAATAAACCATGTAAAAGAAAACCATATAAAATGCAATTCTGATAAACCTTGTAAAAGAAAACCATATAAAATGAAATTCTGGTCAACCTGGCCTTGTAAAAGAAAACCACATAAAATGAAATTCTGATAAACCTTGTAAAAGAAAACCATATAAAATAAACCATATAAACCATACAAAATGCAACACTCATAATAAACCATGTAAAATAAAACCATATAAAATGAAATTCTGATAAACCTTGTAAAAAAAAACCCATATGAAATAAAAACCATGTAAACCATACAAAATGCAACACTCATAATAAACCATATAAAATGAAATTCTGATAAACCTTGTAAAAGAAAACCATATAAAATAAAAACCATGTAAACCATACAAAATGCAACACTCATAATAAACCATGTAAAATAAAACCATATAAAATGAAATTCTGATAAACCTTGTAAAGGAAAACCATATAAAATGAAATTCTGATAAACCTGGCCTTGTAAAAGAAAACCATATAAGATGAAATTCTGATAAGCATTGTTAAAGAAAACCATATAAAATAAAACCATATAAACCATACAAAATGCAACACTCATAATAAACCATGTAAAATAAAACCATATAAAATGAAATTCTGATAAACCTTGTAAAAGAAAACCATATAAACCATACAAAATGCAACACTCATAATAAACCATGTAAAATAAAACCATATAAAATGCAATCCTTATAAACAAAACCGTATAAAATACAATTGGTGAATATGTGAAATACAGTACAAGTTACAACCCCTTTCACTTTTCACATGCCCCCTCCCCTTCTTATCTCCCCCCCCCCCCCCCATCCACACACACACTCTCACGTCCCGCCCCCCCCACAACTCTCACGCCCCCCCCCCCCTCCCCCCCATCTGAACGCACGCAGGATTTGTGTACAAGTTACAACCCCTTCCACTTTTCGGAAGAGAAGGCCATTGTGTGCTGGTGGGAACGGATGACAAAATTGACAAAACTGCATGCACACAGGGACTGGGTTAAAAAATAAAATAAAAAAAGCACAAAAGTGTTTGTTCCATAATCCTCGAAATAAAAAAAATATATAAAAAAAATAAATCGAATGAATAAGAATGGAGGAACTAACGGCGCACTGAACTGTTGCGGTGGTTAAAAAGAATAGTGAGTTGATTTTTTTTTTTTTTAAAGAAAGGAAATATATTGCCTTTCTTTTTGTGTGTGTTACTTTTCTTCTGTCCTTTTTCATTGGTTTTATTGTACTTTTTGCGTGTTATTGTTGTTGTTGTTAGTGGTGATTGAAGTTGTTCTTTTGTCCTTTTTGTTCGTATGTTTCTTTCTTTATTATTTTTTTTTCCCCTTTTTGTTTCGTTTGTTTGTTTGGCTTTTCTTCCTGATGGATTTCGTAGTAGTGGTGGTACTAATGTCCAGGCTCAGCTCGCGCTCAACTAGGTAAATTTGCCAGTGCTGAATAGCATCAGTCTTCATTTTCACAATTTATTCAAATCGGGTGTTGATGCTAATGTTTCTTAAACTTTCGATGCGTTTCTGGTGTCGTCATTGCTCCTGTGTTGGATAGATTTGAGTTTGTAGATAAAAGTTAAAGAAAATTCCGGAAGTTCTAATACTTTTTACTTTTTCCGGTTTGTGGCTCAGGCTGCAATATAAAGTTGTGAGGAAAAGGGAAGTAGTGTAAAATGCCTCAAAACGGCATCCTTCCTGGCTTTTTTGTGTGTGTGGGTTTTTTTTTTTGTTTTTGTTTTTTTTAAAGAAGATGCAAATAAACATAATCTTTATTTGTAATTTAAGTGTGACCCTCGTCTCAGTGTATTAAGTTGTCAAGCATTGGCGAACTTTGTTTAAACCAGTGTTCTTTGATGAAAATATTGCAGTAGATATTTTAGTTAATGTACTTAACTACTACTTCTACTTTTTTTTCTTTCTTTCTTTTTTTTTTTTTATAAAGGAAATGCATTCAATTAGACATTTTCTTCAACAAAATGGGGAATTCATCAATTATAAAGACTCTGAAACCATGTTTGGTAGATGTGTAGACATTGTTACTTTTTATGGATGGATATTGTTGATCAAAGAATTCATTAGAAAAAAGTAGCAGGCAAGTCAAAAAACATGACACATAATCAAAACGTCCCCTCAATTTCAAGTGTCATAGACAGCATTACGAGGGGACAAAACATATCATGAGCAGATTACCAAAATGTCGGGTTTTGCTGGGTTTGGGGGGAGGGGGGTGTTTGGGGTTTTTTTTTTTTTTTTGTTTTTTTTTGGGGGGGGGGTTGGTTGGTTTAGTTTAATTTGTTTGTGTGCTGTTTGTTTGTTTGTTGTTGTTTTTTTTTTGGGGGGGGGGGTTCTTTGGCTAGAGCTGTGAGGTTTACAAATGGTGAGATTTTGCCAATGCGACTGTTTTTGCCAATCTCGAAACTAGCCACATTTCGATTTCGGGGATAAAATATTATTTAAGATGGACATAAAAACGAAATTAAGATAGTGTGTGTGTGTGTGTGTGTGTGTGTGTGTGTGTGTGTGTGTGTGTGTGTGTACATAAACAAAATATGATTTAAAGAACTTTTTTAAAAATCCCCACCAGTCAATGCAAATGAGATTAGATTCAGTTTAACGTACGCATAAGGTGTTTTTGCATGGGTTTGGACTAACATTGTATCTAGTTTTACTGTTATAGTCTCATCTGAAGGACTTTTGGAGCAGTTCCTCTCTCTCTCTCTCTCTCTCTCTCTCTCTCTCTCTCTCTCTCTCTCTCTCTCTCTCTCTCTCTCTCTCTCTCTCTCTCTCCTCTCTCTCTCTCTCTCTCATTTGGGACAAAGCAGCAACACGCCTTTTCGTTTTAAGCCTACTGTGTTAAAATGCAGCCTTTCCAGAGCACAACAGCGCGATACACTGTGCGCGGTAACAGTGTG
The DNA here is from genome assembly GCA_030674155.1 of Stramonita haemastoma. Classification (NCBI taxonomy): domain Eukaryota; kingdom Metazoa; phylum Mollusca; class Gastropoda; order Neogastropoda; family Muricidae; genus Stramonita; species Stramonita haemastoma. The sequence continues at coordinate 1,823,761 of CM060331.1, forward strand.
GAAGTGAACGAAGAGAAACGCCCTGTGTTAAAGCAATCAGCCTGAGGCATTATTTGTGTGGCGCTGACCGTGATTTTAACAAAACGTTGTCCTTCATTCGTCTGGTGCATGTGATTGTGTGAGTCAAATACATTCTGCTGTGAGTATCTGCACTTGATTGCAGGTATACCAATATTTATCAGAGTATACGGTACCTCTGAGAAGTAGCCTTGTGACACATATACACACCTTACAGGGTCTTCAAGGCATTTTGCTCTCAATTGCTTGCCTTGTCCTGTATTGCTTTTCGAAAGAGTAGGCCATTGTGTGCAAGTGGGAACAGATGACAAAATTTACAAAACAGCACACACACGGGAGCTGGATTTAAAAAAAAAGTACGTGACTGCTTAATCCTTATCCTCGATGTAAAAGAATGAATAAAAATAAAATGAAGTAAAATTTTGGAAAATCACGACTTTTTTTCTCTTTTTTTTTTAACAGGAAACGAATATCGATGTAACAGTGTACTATGGCCTTATGGGCTGTGGGCTGCTTCCGGTGATATCCACACTCACTCATCATCGGAGTCGCCCATGATTGTAGGCTAGTGGAGAGAAGAGTCCCGGACCAGATACAATGGCAGATGAGAAGAAACAAAACGGAGTGGTCACCGAAGGTGAGCAGCCTTTCGAAGTGATTCCAGGCACCAATCTGTACGTTAAATATCTTGATGACGGCATGGATGACGAGTGGTTGACAAGAACATTCGGAAAATTTGGCACCATCACTAGTGCTAAAGTCATGCGGCATCAGGGCGGAGCGTCAAAGGGGTTTGGATTTGTGTGTTTTTCAAAGCCAGAAGAAGCAGAAGCAGCGAAAAATAATCTGAATGGAAGAATGTTCAGTGCAAAGCCGCTATATGTTAATATAGCCCAGAAAAAACAGGATCGTGTTGCTTTTCTTCAAGAGCAGTTCAACAACAAAAACTTTGGAGTGAGCCCTACTGCTGCCCTTGACGGTTGGACAGCGCCAGTTGAAAACGGCAAACACTCGACACCACCCCGAACTGTTGCTTCCCCACAGCAAGTGAAAAATAACATGATTTCAAGTAAACATGTTTCACAAGCTGCAATGCCAGTGGTCAGGCCGTCCACACTCACACTACCACAACAGGTTGGCGGTGTCAACGGCTATGTGTTGATGGGTCACACAGTGGGACAGCCTGTCGCAGCACCCAGACCCACTGGCTTCATTTACGCCCCAACTTCAGCGGTGCAACACCCATCCGTACCTGTGCAGTATGCATGGCCAGCCTATGGTCACCCCACAGTGAACACCATCAACCAGGCTCAGCCATTGCTAGGGGTACGGCCAACCCACCATATACATGTGGCTCCAGCCAACCCGGCTCCCCTGTTGCTGAACCATGCTGCGAAAATCCCTCATGTTCACGTGGGTCAGCAAAACAACCCTGCACTGTACCACCAGCTTCAGATTCCCTACGGTGTTGGGCAGTCCGTGAATATTCCGAATGTACGAGTTCATCCCGTTGGTGTTGCTACTTACCCACAAGCTCCGTCGCATTCGGTCTGGGCTAATGGTCTGGGCTAAAGTTTGTGTGATTGCTGTTCATGCATAAGGTAACATTGATAATTATACAGATATCAAATTGAACTTAGAGGCTGGGACATGTCTTACCGAAAAGATTTTACAAGTTTTTTTTTCTGTAAGGTGAGGGTGGTGGCGATCTAGGTTTCAATCATTTTTGCTTCATACTTTATGCATAGGAATGAGTAATTGTGTTGTGCTGGAGCAGGTTGGCTACTGCTGTGTTAACATACAGAAATTAAACTGAAGCATGCGTTTTGATGTCTCCTGGCCACAATATTTAGGAATCCCCCCCAAAATCTTTAACCATTAGTAGAACAGTGGTTTTTTTTGTTTTTTCCCGTCAGTCTAACATCTACTTCCACTAGTTCCAGAAGTAACTAGTGTACAAAGTGAAAATTTTATACAAAAATTTTAGTGAACATTATTTGAAAGGATACTGGATAGGGGAATAAAACATTGTAAGTTTTATTAGCACTAAAACGGGATTATCAATATTGTGTCCATGAAGATTGGAAAAAGCTATGCTCAGTCATTCTGTGTTTTATTATGTTCTTTGAGCTGTGTCTGAAAGTGAAACCATCTAGTCAGTTGATCGATGTTGGTGTTTTTGTTCTCACCGTATCATCATGTGATTGTCAATACAGGCCTCTGCCACAGACTTGTAGTCTAACTTTGTGCTGACTGGTCTCCATAAACTAAAGTAGTCCCCAACCAGAGATGCCAGAAAATTGACTCATCACCTGTGGTATGAAATAATGAATAGTATGAGTATGATCAGATGGAGTCAGTATGACATTTTAATTGATAAAGTTCAAAGAGCTTTCCATTACTTCATAGTTCAGGCTCCTGTTTGATTTCATTACAGTGTTAAAATATAGTTAGTTGAATTTTAACATTGCTTATAACTCATATATTTTTCATTGCTAGTGATAGAATTTTAACCTTGGAGGTTATCATATAAAACGTGAAATCTTGAAGTTATATATGTACACATACATGTAACATGTGTATACATCATACATGTCATGTCTGTGTTTGTTGTGTCTGTCCATACTGGCATACATGTCCGTATGTGAAGTGTGACTGAATTGATGTGTTCTTGTCACTTTGTCACATGTAATATGTTAAACTTTTTTTATACTGATCATGGGGCAGGGCTCTTTGCTTGTCTGATGCCTGAAATCTGGGATTGTGATGTATGCATGAATGGTTATCAATGATGATATCAGTATCACATGTGGTCAGAGATCTTTTGATAGAAATTTTCATCTTTTAGTTTTACTTTTATTGCCGAACTTGCATTAATTGAGGTTGAGTGATAATGTGTGTCACTGAGTGACTCTGAGCAAATGACTAATTAGATTGTGGGTTGAACTTTGCCCTAAGGCTTTGAAAGTACTGATTTTTTTTTTTCCAAACTTAGCTTGGATTATAATTTATCTGTATTAGAATCATATGACTAGGACTGGGGGACAGTCCATCTGGTCATATAAATTTATAAAACTTTTAAATACACGAATTTAAGTCTGAAATTAACTACTCAGACTAGGGTCCTTTGAAGTTTGATCCACACATTTTTTAAACTGAAGAGGGTTCAGGTTCAGAGGAGAGGGTCTTGCAATATTGGGTATGCTCACCTTTTCGGCAGTATTATTGAAATAACAGGATTGCATAATGTCAGCTCAGAAATCTCAAGTAAAGGTGCAGAACTTACCAAATAATCAAGACACGCTCACTCTTTTGACAATGTCAGCAACAAGATCACACGATTCACAGGTCTATATCCAGTATGAATGTGACTTCAGCTGGGAACCCTTTGTATAAATCCATTTTGCATAATTTGTTTTGTCTGTGTCTGTGAGAAGGTCAGTCATGGAAGAGAAAACATTGGACAATAGACCCTGGTCATTTTTTTTTCTCTTGATCCTGGTCAGGTTAATTGTCAGTTAAAAAAAAACTTTTAAAAAGTTGCTAAGCTGTAAGTTACCCAGTAGGTGATAACTGATATTACTTTACTTCACTGTCATTATATCTTTTTGAGACGATCATTTTAAAATTTAAGTCAATCATTTGTGAACGTGTGACGTGTATATTATATTGTTATAAATTGACAAGCTTATTCAGTTATTGATTATGCATTGGTGCTTTTAATTCAGTGTATGATAATTAACCACTATTCTACTAAAATGTAACAAGTCTATGTCATGTATGTGGTAAACGATGCAACAGAAACTAAACTGTCTAAAGAGCTGAGTTGTATTATTAATGTATCATGAATCTTTAGTATTCAGAGAAATCGGCACCACTTACTTTGGCACTTGCCAAGACTTTTCTCATGCCCCCCCTCCCCTCTCCACAATGTTTTTGCTAATTAATACTTAAATCCTATTTCTACTTAGTGAGCTAAAAAATCTTTTCTTTTAACATTTTCTTTTATATTAAATTAAAACCATGCTTATGACTTGTAAATCAAATGTTTGTCTGCTTTTTTGTTTTGTTTGTTTTTGTTTTTTAACCAATCGGTTGAAGTTTGATAGAAAATGTGCCTAAGTCAGTTACTAAGTGTACTTGTTTATTAACAATAATTCGTATGGATGATGATAGCAGAAAAGATTTAGTGAGCATGCTTGCTAGCTTATGGCTTTTAGTTGAACTACTAAAAAAAGCAAAATCAAACTTTTGCCTTTTGGTTTTCCCTTGTTGTTCTTCAAGTCAGCCACAAAGCCACAATGGCCTATCTTTTCTAGCGTTTACAAGTACCTGTGGGCAATTATCATATGCATGCATAACATACAATGATACATAATTTATATGCATGTGTGTGTGTCAGTACACATGCATATAATGCAATACACGCACACAGGTAAATAATTATCGGTGAAAATGTTTGTTTTTTTTATTAAAGCAGGTAGCTTTGTTTTAGCTTGAGATCATTAATAGATCTAGTCATTTATTGAACTAAATGTTATAAAAAAAAAATTTTTGGGAGGATGTTGAGGATGTGTTCATCAGAAAAAATATCAACAATTGGAAAGAAAAAATAAAACAAAATAAAAAGGAAAGGAAAGCTAACATAATCAATGTAAGAATAGCTGCAAAGTATGGTTATTGTTGAAAAGTTAACTTAGAGCTTTTGTCTTTTTTTTTATCCTCCTACTCCTAGCTGTGCACAATAAATAATTACAATTAACCTCTTCAGTGCCTAATGATCAGTTTTGCTGTCATGCAGCTTCTGAAGTCTCAAAAGTGCTTCATGACAAGAAAAGCCATCATACCAAGATGAATTTTTCTGTCTTTAGATCAGAATTTTTTTTTTAATTCACAGTTTTTAACAGGTATGTTAAGAGGACTGGTGAAGTGCAGAATTCAGTCATATTCCAAATGTTCATGTTTTGTTTTTGATCCCTTTTATCCCATTTCCAATCCCCAAACCAAAATCCTTTGTTGCCAGTGAGTTTTGAATGGGTGTGGCTGCAAAGGGGTTAAAAGTTCATGAGTCAAAGTTCAGATTATTGAATTTGTTTGATAATAATACTGTTTCTTCTTTTGCAGGCTCAGCAGGGTTTCCCTTTGCCGTTGACTTTGAGTAAAATAGGATGATTTATAAAAATTCATTGAAGAAATTCCACTACCAACATGCTTTAGAAACATAATTATGATAGAGTGGAGGAATTTGTTCGATATGTTTTCTTTAGTGTGACTGTGAGTATCTACCCCACCCCTCCTTCAACATTATTGTGTTCACAGTATTTAAAGAAAAACAACTTAGTATCGTGAAACAACAAAGGATCAGCAGTATTGGAGACTTCATTGAGTGGTGGGAACTTTACTAGTTAATTATTCAACTTTTGACTGACTTAGTGGGGAGTTAGTGAATACTGCACTTGCAGAATCTAAGTTTGGTTTTTTTTACTACACAGTACAAGGCCAGGTGTATATTACGTCCAGAACACATTTTTAGCAATAAGTAGAATCATTATGATGATCTGATTATAGGTCTATACCATCTTATGTATTATCATTTTAGATAAGAATTTTTTTTCCTGTCAGTGTTACCCCCCCCCCCCCCCCCAAAAAAAAAAAAAGAAAAAGAGGTGTGTTATCAACATTCTTTGATTCAGATATTGCCCAAAGCTTATTTGGGTGGGAGGGGAGTGTGTGTGTGTGTGTGTGTGTGTGTGTGTGTGAGGACTTTTCTTAGTTTGTAATGTTAATAATAGTTCTGTCACATTTACGTGTTTGTGCTAAAGATCATAAGAGGTTATGATCAATGCCTGTGTCATGTTTTGCCTCATGAAAAACACGTCACGTGCATCATGCTTCATCAGATTGTGCCGTTCTTAGGGGTGCTCGTTATTGGACCTCAAGTCCAGTTTTAAAAGAAAAGAAAAGAAAGAAAAAAAAAAGAAAGAGTGACAGTTTTGTGTGCAAGAAAACCTTATGTTCAACTTTCATTCACATAGAACAGTCGCTTTCAGTGTAACAATATTTATTGCTTTTTTGTACTTTTATCATGAATACGTTTGTGTGTGTTCCAATTCATTTAACGTCTTTTCACAAGTTGTGATATTAGACGGTTTGTGTGTCACTGTGTGTGTGTGTGTGTGTGTGTGTGTGTGTGTGTGTGTGTGTGTGTGTGTGTGTGTGGAAAGAGAATTCTGTTGGTGCATTATTTGTATTTTGCTGACCCAGTGAGTGTGGATGTGGCTTTGTGTTTTGACTCCAGTCCATGAGTAAAGTGTACAATCACTGTAGAAAGAAAGGACACCCAAGCAACAACAGAAAAAACCTTCACTGGCCTCAGTAAGTTTACTGCAGTAGTGAATGGCTTTGTGTATATGTGTGGCAGAATGGTCATAAATCATTAAATGACTTATAATTGAGCTGATGGAACAAAACAGATTTTGAAAGTTAAGTACTCAGGATCTGCCTGTGAAATTTCTTAGAACATATATAATATATATTTTTTTTATCTGTGTGACATGCATGACAGTGCTTTTAGTTTTATAATTTTATATTATCATTGTACTTGAAAAGAACATTATTTCCTAATGAAGTCACTGACCAATGTAATGACCACACACAGGATTGCTGAAAAACTTTTTTTTTCATACAAATTACATGATCAGAAGCAAGTATATAAGTTTTTATATCCCTTCACTTGAATTTAAATGATTGATGACAAGAACATGATATTCTTACTTAAAATGGAGGATATAAGATTTTCCAAAACAGAAAAGACACCCAAGAACAGCTTGACTTAGCAAATTCTGAAACTTAATTAGTTGGAGTCGGATCCTGCTTGAATTTGATTTTTCTGGATTTTTTTTCTTGCCATAATTTGGCATTTTTGCACTCAGTTTGTGAAAAGTTTTGTACTATTATCATGTGTGTGTGTGTGTGTGTGTGTGTGTGTGTGTGTGTGTGTGTGTGTGTGTGTGTGTGTGTGTGTGTATTCACCATATATACTGATATAGTCACATTTTGTGATGAAAGTTGTACTTGTGTGAATGTGTTGTTTTTTTGTTTTTTTTTATGTATTTTATCCTGTTTTTATGCCTTGTTTTGTTGTTGGTGTGTCCTGTGCACATTTGTTTTTTTTAAACATTTATCTGCAGAAAACTTCCTGTCTCCTTTCCCGGTTTGTTTTCTTTACGGGTATGCATGTGTTCATTGTTTGTTACCTTCTCAAGTCCTTTGTTTGAAACAATCTTCTTTTTTTTTTTTTTTAACAAGTCTATAGAAAACCAAAGCTTGTGATCTATCGGTCTGACTGTGCATAGCAGAGTTGTGTGATTGTGAGGAATGTTTACGCATGGGGATGAGTGAGGAGGGGGAGGGTGGGGGGAGGATCTTTCTCACAAACCTGTTGCTCAGGACAGTATACTATATTCCCCCAGGCCCGTTTCATATTGGTGTCATTATTTCATATTCAGTGGTTTTTATTGAAAAAAGGGGGCAAAAATAATAACCCAATTCCTAAACATTTCGCATATGGTGCTAAAGCGTGCTTGATGTACAATCTGTAATAATGTTTGTAATAAGGTTGTTGAGGATAAGAAGTAAGTGTGTCTGTCTGAAATCTGAACAGCACGTATTCTTTACGCTGTTGTTGATGTGTATATGTTTGTCGAATGCTACAAGGAGCAGTCAAGTTATGAACTTGTAAACTCACGACTTGGATGTGATGTATAATGTACGTCTGTAGGAGTGTAGCAGAGGCCCCAAAGTGAGGGGTCAAGATGGAATGCTTTTCAAGTGACCAGAGTGAGGGGTCAAGATGAAAGGCTTTTCAAGTGACCAGATTGAGGGGTCAAGATGAAAGGCTTTTCAAGTGACCAGAGTGAGGGGTCAAGATGAAAGGCTTTTCAAGTGACCAGAGTCAGACCGTTTTGACCTTTGGGGCATCATACTTTGGCACTGCTTGGATTGAAAAGTAAGACAGAGGGAGTAAGAGTGTTGTACTGTCTGAGAGAGAGAGAGAGAGAGGGGGGGGGGGGGGGGGGGGGGGCTGGAGGATGTAGTTGTTTGTCCCATTATGTGTGTTTCTCCAAATGTGAAAAATGGTTGTAAAGACCCCTCATTTCCCATGCATCCTTATTCACATAATTCAAACATAGTCGTTTTTATGTTTGTGTTTTTTTTTTCTTCCCATTGAATACCCACATTATGAAGACTTTCATGCGTTGTGTTGTGGTAAGACTACAGACTATGTTTGGTGGCAAATGTTTGTTTTCATCAAGATTTGCGGGTTTTGTTGATTTTGCGCCAGTGTTTTTTTTTATAGTTTTTTTTTATTCATATTGATGTGTTCAATTTTATTAATGTCGATCCACATTTTGTTGAGTTTGCATTTTGCAAGATATGTTGTTGAGAATCACTGTAAGCAATATAACTGAAAGGTCTCGCATAACTTACCATTTCTATACAACTGCAAAGATATATAAAATTTGTTCAGAATACTGGGCAGTGTAACCCAGTGAAAAGTTACAAATGGATTCAAAGCAATCTGCCGTACTAAGAGGATAAAAAAAATACAGCACACAATGTCAATTACAATGAGAAGCAACTAGAGCCACGCTCGCATATGAAGTAGATGACATTATAGTATTATACAGATTGACTCCCTCTCCCCTGTCACCCGAATTGTGACTTGTGGTCAGAACTTGGTTCAACTCCAATGCCTTGTTTTGATCAAGTCCTATAGGCATACAGCGTGCAAGGGCTAAGCCTAAAGGCACTGTTTGACGGCCTATCCTTGAACATTAATTTTTTTTATTTATTTAGACAAAATAGTGTTTTTACCCAATCGATCTTGTGGTGCAGGGCTTTAAAGAAGTGTAAGTCTGATCAATTAAATACAGGTTCAGTGATAGTCAAAGATTGCATTCAAATAGTCAATTCCAGCTTCTTGAGAATGAGATCGTTCGGCTTTTACTTTTTGTTTTCAGCTGAAATGGACAAGGTGGCTTTTGATTATTTTTTTATTTTGAATTTTTTTAGTTGTGTTTGTATGAATTATACTGACTGTCTATGTAACATGTCAGCTGCATTTTGGTGTACTGTTAGTTTTCATGGCGTGAAGTCTGGGGACCTTGCAGTTTCTGGGGTCTCTTGCCTGTGAAATGGAAAACTGTGGTGCTAGCCTCTCTCTCTCTCTCTCCCCAGTGTAGAAGGCCAAGGCCAAAACTCTAAGTGATGTTTCGGGGACTGAAGTCTGAAGTAGTATTTCTGGTTCCAGCAAGAAGAAAAGACTGCCTGGGATATTTTTTATACATTTTTTTTTCGTGTATTTTTTCAGCATGCATTTGTGCTCTGTAAATTTCTCCACGCAGGTATTTTGAAATAGGTTGCTCTTGCTATGTTTTGCAAAATTGTGTGTATGCAGTTTTTTAAATTCATGACTAAGATATAATGTACTTTTTTGTGTGAGTTGTTTTAATGGTTACTTCCAACTCTGCTCTTCCAGATGCTGAACAGAACTGTGTTTAAATTCTATGTTCAGAGTAAACCAGTGGGTTGTATGGACTGTTCATAATTTTTTTTTTTTTTTAAAGAGAAAAGGAATTTGATTTTCATGAGTTTGAATGTGTCAGTCCCATTGGTAAACAAACCTAGAGTGCGAAAATAAAGATGGATTTTATTTTTCTTCCAGATTTCGATCAGTGTAAACTGTGCATGAGAAAAGCCCATTTGAAAATCGTGACATTCAGTTCAGTTGATGATGAACATAGAACGTGAAATGGAAATTTTTCTCTTTTTTTTTTTTTTCCTTCTTCCAGATTGAAGTTGATGTAAACTATGCAGGAGTGGAACCCATTTGAAAATGTTTGTTTGTTTGTTTTAAATCCTTTTGCTTCCAACACGGGGCGTAAGATGTTGTCCTCCATGTTTTGAATAGGAACTACAACAGTCAGTACTTTACATAGGGTTTTTTTAAGAAAATTTATTTTATTCTTTTATATCGAGGGTAATGGGATAAGCACTCTTGTGCTTTTTTACATCCAGTCCCTGTGTGTATGCAGTTTTGTGAATGTCATCTGTTCCCACCGGCACACGATGGCCTACTCTTACGAAAAGCAGAGCAGGATTTTAATGTGTGCGCAAGATGTTCTGCGTGCGTTTGCACACGGGGCCTTGGTTTACAGTCTCATCCAAAGGAAGGGTAACATTCAGAATGTTACTCAAAAGACAATACACATGGACGTTTCCCTGACCTCTACATACTATGCTATAGTTTTTCCGGAGTCTCAGTGTAGTGAACATCCTTCAGTCAGTCGCCCTTTGGTCTGCCAGTGGAGGAGAGAGAGATCTCTGGAGTGTGGAAAATCTTTAATACCCAAAAGTTCTTGTCTTAGTCTCTGGGGTTTTGACCCTATAGATACAATACATGAAAATCAAAAGAATCCCTTCTTTTGGATACTATGTTACCTAGTTGTGAAGCATTAGGAATATATAACATTTAAAGGCATGATTGTGAGGGAGTGAATTTTTCTCTGTGTGTGTGTGTGTGTGTGTGTGTGTGTGTGTGTGTGTGTGTGTGTGTGTGTGTGTGTGTGGAGGGGGGTATGATACTTGGAAAAACTACACAAAATTTGATTAAAAGTTGGGTGGTGAGATGATGGAAATGATTTCTGTTTAGGTAGCCATGTTCCCCCCCCCCAAAAAAAAAAAAAAAAGAAAAAGAAATCGCTTGAGAGTGACACTGTGATTTTCTGTGATATGTTTGGCTACAGTTTTTACTTCTGAGTCTCATCCTCCCTCCTCCCCAATTCCCCCCCCCCCCCCCCCCCCCTTCTTTCTGTGGTTTAAAGCAAAATATCCTTTGCTCCGTGCAATTTCATTCATAATACATCATATATATTCTGTCATAGAAAGTGTTGACACCTATAATGACATTGGGGTGGCTTTATTCATCAACTTCAACTTTTTTCCTTAATCATTTTTTCTCTTTCATCTACTGCAGCTGTTTCAGGCGTGGGTATAGGGGTAGCGGGATGATGATGTAACGTTACAGTGATGGGTACAAACACAGCTGTTTTAGAAAAAAAAATTGCTCTAATTTTTTTTTTTTTAAAGAGTATTTGCAGCTGTCTGTTACTAATGTGTTATCAAAAAGTGGATTATGATGTACTCCATTGAGTGTGAACAATACGCATGGTATGTTTTTTGGTGTGTGTGGGTTGTTGTTTGTTTTTTTTTGGGGGGGGGGGGGGGGGGGTATAAGTTGTATACACATCATATATAACTGTAAAATATGCTACAAGTACATTTTACTGTAAATCTAAAAATTGTTTTCTCACTTCCTCCCCTGGCTTTTTTTTTTTTTTATAATTATTTTTTATTTACTTTTTTTTTTAAAGACTATGTCAGTATCTGTGTGTGTGTGTGTTGGAGGAGGGAAGTGGAGTGTGTGTGTGCATGTGTGTATGCAATTGCGTGCATGTATCATTGTATATATGTGTGGTGGTGGTAGTGTGTGTGTGTGTACGTGTGTGTGTGTGTGTGTGTGTGTGTGTGTGTGTGTGTGTGTGTGTGTGTGTTTTATCTACTTGAATCTCTGTTTTGCTTGTTATATAATCCGCGTGAAACCTGAGAAAGAGTTTGCAAACCACCCGTGTATAAACTAAGACTTAAAAGTATGTACACTTGAGAATCCTTGGTGTAAACACGCTGTGCCATACTCAGAATAACATAGTGTGGATATATATGATATCGTGTTATGTGTACATACATGCATGCAAACATGCGCATGATCACATAATAATGTCATGATTGTATACTCAAAGCAAGGAGGTGGCTCATAAACTACACACACAGCTTTGCTTCTTGAACTCTCAGTTTCTCTCAAGATCCAAGACCACCCATTTGGAGTATATATATACTTATTCATTGTGAGATTTGTAATTTGCAAATGTCCAACACCAAATGGAAAAATTAAATGGTGAAATGGGGCATTGAGAGAGCTGACTCTAGAAATCGAGAACTCTTTGTAAAGTTACACTTTGATGTAAAATAAATGGTGAGAGCATGACTCTATATGGTGATCTCTTTGTCTCTCTGTATTGTCTCTGTCTGTCTCTCTGTCTGTCATCTGTCTGTCTGTCTCTGTCTGTCTGTCTCTCACTCTCTCTCTCTCTGATTTTTTTTTTAAACGATTGTAAGTACATTATTCCTTTTTCATAGTTTTGTTTTGAGTGAGTGACCTACGCATGGTTTTACTGTGTGGTTGGATTGTGTAATATTTAAGTTGCAAAATGTGAAAATGCAAAACTTGGTAATTTTGAGAGATAAGTGGTACAATGGTGCTTTCCTTTCCTCAACTTTTTGTTTGTTTTTTTGATATTGCTTGCCAGTACATGCACACTGTGTTACTTGTTTGACCATTGCAGTATCCACGATCTGCAACATACCACAAGTTCCAATTTAGCCCCCACCCCTCTTTTTTTTTTTTTTTTTTTTTTTTTTTTTAAAGGATCTATTGGAATTTGGAGTGTTCATGTCCAACTACAGCACAAGTATGAGTTAAGATATTTCTTTTTTATGGGTTAAAATGGGATGAAGATCCAGTAAGTCTGCTTATGTGGATCACCCCCCCCCCTTCCCCTCCCCCCTCAAAACAATTCTTTTCATGTTAATTAAATGCTGATTTTATTTCTTATGCCTGGTATGGCTTTGTGGTGGGTAGGGCGAAGTATAAAAAATAAGGTAGGGTGGGTAAGGGTTGTATTTTTTATGCTCCCTCTGGGATCTTTTCAAATTCCCGGCCTGACCCCCCCCCCTCTCTCTCTCTCTCCTTCTCTCTCTCTCTCTCTCTCTCTCTCTCTCTCTCTCTCTCTCTCTCTCTCTCTCTCTCTCTCTCTCTCTCTCTCTCTCTTCCTCTCTCTCTCTCTCTCTCTCTCTCTCTCTCTCTCTCTTCTCTCTCTCTCTCTCTCTCTCTCTCTTTTTTTTTAAAGTAAATTTTTATGAATGAGTCAGTAAGGAGGTGGAAAGACATTAAATGCATACCTTTTTTAAAAGAAAGAAATCATCATGTTTAAACTAGAATGACACAGTCCTCCCAGGCAACAGTGAGAGTTTAGCTCAAACTGGGCGCATGCACTTTTCAAGATGTATGTTTCAGTCGTGTGCCCAGAGGTTCATGATCAATCATTGTCACAGGTGGAGAAAAATCACCTTTGGTCAAAATGGGGAAGCTGTTATTTGTCAACTGTGTTGTTTCATGTTCTGTTTTGAGTTATCATTTATTTACCTTTTCTCTGTCAAAAGTCCCCATGAATGAATGACTGCAGGACAACCAGTGAGGGCATTACATTGACTGCACGTGTATGCTGCAGCTTGTGGTCAAGATGTATCGATCGATAGATCTATAGGTCTATAGGGCACACCTGAATGTTTTGAACTGGTGCAGTGACGGTTTGGTTTCTTTGTGTTTGTTATGGTTTTGATGTGCTGTCTCTTCTCTAACCAGATTTCAGTTTACCAGTGGTTGTCATGTGGGAGAGAGATTTTGTTTGTGTGGAAAGTGTGGAACTGAAAGAGAGAGAGAGAGAGAGATGTCTCAAGTGTTGGTAATTTCCAGGAGAGCTTTAACCTGATGTTATTACATACTTCTTTTCCATCACCGGTGCTTACGTTTTGCATTATTATTGTAGGATTGATGATGATGATGATGATGATAATGATATATATTGTTTTGAGTGTATACTGTTTTAATGCATGATCAGTTATTTGATGTACAATGTTCCATGTTTGAAATATGTTGATTTCTTTTTCTTTTTTTTGGAGGGTGGGTGGGTGGGAATTCACATGGCCATTTTTTTTTCAATTCAATGTTTGTATGAATATAAGTTGCATATTGTACGAAAGAAGGAGAGATGTTGGAGAATATTCAGATGAGTCATTGATAGGTTGTGTGTGCTTTTTGGTCAGCAAGTAATTTCTATGCTTTGAATTCCACCTACTCCCCCTCCTCAAACATTATTCATGAATTTTTTTAATAGTATTTGTGAGATACCATATGATTGACAACTCCGCATGCACAAGAAGGACTGGGCATGTTTTCAGGACACATGTGAGTTTATTTTGAAATTTACATCTTTTATTGATAAAACAGTGAAATTGACTCGTTTTTAAAACAGAACGGAACAATTTTAAAAGCTCATAGTAATATTTTTTTATTTTTAGTGTGATGATATTCAGCAAGATATATTCAACAGGTTGGTTATATGGGCAGGTTTAGGGGTTGAGTATATTTAAAGCAGTGCACTGGTGTGGCATGCAGCCGCATGGTGGGGAGAAGCAGCTCTGGTTTCAGTGAATCTGCCTCTGCTGGGATCACCAGCTAGATAGGTGTGGCTGAAACCAGTATCTGCACCTGACCTCACCTGACCCCGTACAATTTGACCCCTGTTTTGTGAGTTCGTGCCAACAGCATGTTTACAGTGCAGTATGGATGAAGGGACAGAACTCATCCTAGTTCTTACATCCCTTTCTTTCCTCTGCTACAGTGACATTCTGAGGCTTTAAAAAAAAAAAAAGTCCTTAGCATTTAATTTTTTTTTTTTTGCTCTCAGAACCAATAAGTACACGACACAAAGAATAATAACTGCACAGGGGGTTAATCATAAGATGTAGTACTTCATCATAAGACAGTGAGTGGTTTTTGAAACCCATCAGTTATCTAATCTTTATCATATTTTGTAAGTTCATATTCTAAAAGATTTTTAGGCGTGATTTTATTATGTAAGAGCTTTTAAAGATTTTCAGTTCTGTTTCCTTTGTGAACACAAGATTTCACTACAGTAGTGCAGCCTTTTTTCTTCTTTTTTTTTGTGATGAAGCTTGCTAAAAGTTTATGTGAGAATGGAGCACAGTTCGACATGGCTACTTTGGGGAATATGGAATGGCTACTTAGAGAATTGTGGCATGTTTTGTCTACTTTAATCAATGTCCCCCCCCCCTCCTGTATGATGTTTTTCTTGCCATTTTTTAATTAATTTAACTTATTGTGTTTTTGTTAAACTTTTTAACAATTGTTGTGAGACCCATGTATCGATTGTGTTAGTCATATATTGTATCTAAATGTTACTCCTGTATGTGTGTGTTTGTTTGAAAGTTGTGTGTACTACATTTAGTCCCCCCTCCTGTATGATGTGTTGTCTACTTTAATCAATGTCCCCCCTCCCTGTATGATGTTTTTCTCTGCCATTGTTTTGCTTTTTGAATTTTTAATTTAATTATTTTTTTGTTATTTTTGTAACATTTTTTAAAACCAAAAATTCTTTGATTGTGAGGAAACTAGTATCGAGTTGTGAATATATCATTTATATGTGTATTTGAAAATTGGAAAAAAAAAAAAAAATGAGCAACATGAATGTGTGTGAGATTCTGATGGAAAAAAGTAATGTTGTAGAAAAAACACAGTTTTTACTGTTACAATTGTGTATCAGATGCATTGGAGGTACAGTTCAATGTTCACAATATGCTGTTATCTAGGATTGTTTTCTTTTTTTTTTGTCCCTGTTAAAAGAGCTTATTGATTTCTGGTGTGATTCATTGCCCACACACTTAATTAAACAGTAAAGAAAAAAGAAAAAGAGAAATGATTGATATATAGAGGTGATCTTGGGTATGGTGGCAGTTAACTGTTTTTGTTTCTCTGACTTGACTCTTTGTTTTTAAGCATGCTTGTAATGTAAGGTACAATTTGTTTGTGAAAGACATGGTTGGTGGATGCTTTTAGGCTTATACTTTTGAACATGGTTTTATAGTTTTGTGTTGGTTTGTCAGACATTGGTAATACTTTTAACCGTAATGGATCAGATGGATATGTACATTTTTTAAAACTTGAATTTTGAGAAAGCTTTTATAGTGTACCCATAAATTATGGGTGATATTGCTTGCTTTTTTGTTCTCTATATATTGATCAGTCATGTTTGTGAATTTTACTGGGTTGTGTGCACACATGTGTGGAGTTACAAAGACCACTTGACGTGTATATTATGATGTCATTTTTACCATCTGCATTGATGACTTTTCATTGTTTATGCAAGAGATTTACTTACCAACTATCGAAGATTGGATTATTCCATTATGTGAAAACCATTTTTTACTGATTTAGTTGTGCATTTGAAAGAAGCTGTAGAACTGTTGTTTTACAGCGTGAAGTATTATTCATGTTTGATTGTGACTGTTGTCCTGCATCATGGATTCTGTGACTGACAAGTTTCTGTCTGTAGGGTGAAAGAAAGATGGGGTAAATAGAGAGGTAAGAAAAGGGGGGGGAGGGGGGGCTCATGTAATGATGCAGTTGAGAGAAGCGGTTGGAGGAATATCCACAAACAGGTGGTGGGCAAAAAGGTGATTTGTAGATGATGGGCAAGTGAGGGGAAGAAAAGGGATTTGTAGATGATGGGCAAGTGAGGGGAAGAAAAGGTGATTTGTAGATGATGTGCAAGTGAGGGGAAGAAAAGGTGATTTGTAGATGATGTGCAAGTGAGGGGAAGAAAAGGTGATTTGTAGATGATGTGCAAGTAGGAGAAAGTGTTGAGGATGTGCAGTGAGGAAGAAAGGTGATTGTAGATGATGTGCAAGTGAGGGGAAGAGTGTGGAAATCGGGAGTATATAGGCAGACTATCTCCTCCTCCCCTCCCCTCCATCACCACCCTTGAAATGAAACAATACAATCCCAGACAGAAACGATAAAAAATTGCCCATGAGTTTCTTTCAGTTTGTGTGGACAGTTTGTGTAGTGAAAGTAGATTGACTCTTGGTGTTATGTTGGCTGCATGTGACATTTTCTACCCCAAAAGATCAGATTTGTCAAAAAAAAAAGTTCAAAAAAAATTTGTTTTTTATATAATTTACAATTCCTTGGTAGTTTTTATGTTCATTTGTGTTTGAAAACCATGGTTTATTGGAAGACTAGAATGGGTTAATCCAAATTGGTTTCATGCTTTTTTTTTTCCTTGGGAACTGGCTTTTCTGCTTATAAATCTTAGAAATCAAGTTTTTATAATCATTGTCATTTTAAAAAAATCTGGTTTGTAAATCAAAGAGTGTGAATGTGCACTGTTGCAATGTGAACTTGCATTTGGAATTTGAAAGTAAGAAAAGTGTGTGTGTGTGTGCGTGTGCGCTGCATGCATGCATGCATACATACATGCTGATAGGAAAGCTGGTTGTATGATTTTAGTTCTGATTGGGATGTGCCTCCACATTACAAAGGAGGCCACAGAAAATGACCCTATGGCTAAGTTATGCAATGTCTTGTATGTCGTGACTATCACTACACCTTCAGGGCAAAGTCAAGTAAACAAAACCAAACTGTGTCGGTATCTCTCTTCCCCCTCCCCCCCTTTTTTTTTTCTTTAAAAAAAAAAAAAAAAAACATTTGAAACTTTGACTCTGCCAAGGTTGAGTTAAGATTTCTGTACTTTGTGTGTGGAGGAAGGTCCGTAAATGTTTTCACTTGCTTGGTGATGCATGAGGAAATGCTGGTTTATTTTACTATGTAAATGCCAAAGTTTGTGTGTGTGTGTGTGTGTGTGTGTGTGTGTGTGTGCGTGCGTGCATGCGTGTGAGAGAGAGAGAGGCTTTTGTAACTTAGCTGACATAAAGTCAGTGTTATATCTTTGGGTTTTTTTATGGCATCTTACAATTTTTATATGAACCTTGGACTTGAACTGGATTATATTTATATCTGAGATGTCTTTTTAATGAAGTTCTAACAGAAAGCAAGATGTGAAGTTGGTGTTGATAGCTATGAAGCGTGCAGAATGCTAGGTGAAAAATGTGCAGTGAAACACACCAACATAACAATAAATACCAAAAAAATCCCCCTATTTACTGCAGATATGTCTGGGATTTTTTCTGTAAATAATTCACAAATGAGTTGACTTTCAGATATACAGAAAGGGGGTGGGTGAGGGGGGGGGGGGGGTTAAGAGAATTTTTTAAAATGCATAAGGGGAGCTAAATCCAAGCAGTGCTTTTTTGTGTGTCTTTGAATTCTTGTTCATGTGAAGCACATGTTGCTCTTTCATGCCCCCACAGCTAGACTTGTTGTGAGAGACAAGATTCTGTCAGCAAAGCTGGCTGTGTATTGTAAACAGTGAAAGGTTTTGTGTTTCATTCTCTACCAGGAGTTTGGCATGACGTGTTGTCCTGACAGTGGTGTTCTGAAAAGTGTCCCCCATTTTCTGTGGGAGATGAATGTTGAACATTTTGGTCAAAGTTTGTACGTTGTATGCACAAAGAAGTGACTAAAGAGTCCCCCCCCAGTATGCTTAATCCGGAGGTCTACAAACAAAAGACCTGTAAAAGCAGTCCCAGTCTAGCAGAGCGTTGGCTGAGGAACCTTGTAGCTGCGTGCTGTGCATTGGTTGGGTGGCAATAGTAGTGACTCTGGCTTTGATTATACCAGGATGTGAATCAGTGGAATAAACCTGAACATGATCTGTCCTGACACACAGCATTAGGAAGACACTGGACTCCGTCTTTCTTCATACAGCATCAGCATTTGGCCTTCATTAGTGTCAATGTATTATTTCCTAACGACAAAGTCACAGATTTCAGCTGAAGAATGCAGGCCGGTGAACTGAGGGGGAGGAACCTTTGTCATGCCAGTGAGGTGTAGCCCATGACCTGCCCAGTGTTGTTAGCAGGGGGGTTGTGGGGGAAGGCTTGGTTTTGGAGTGAAGGAGGACATACATGTACTGATTTCATTCATCTCTAGGCTGCTAAAAGAGGGCTATTTGGAACATGTCATGAAGGTTTCCTTTAGCTTTGAATTTTGCATGTCAATATCAACAAGAAAAGCAACCAAAAAACACACCTTTTTTTTTAAAGAGGGGAGGGAGGGGTGGTCATTTTTGTTTGTTTTGTTTTTGGACCTTTTTTGTTTGGGGTTTCATCTGATTTTTGATGCTTTTTATTATAAGATCCACATTGCCTGAAGCATTGTCATTGTAAGATTTTGTTCATTCCTTTTTTCTCAATCTGTCTACCTTTTCCAAAAACACAGTGGCACTTGAGATTTCCACATAATTATTATATGACTGTCATAATCGGTTTTGAATCTCTGAGAAACTTGCATTATACATGTTTACATACTCATGTCATTGAAACAAAAAAGTCCCATTCTTGATTGAGTATGTTGGGTATTGACAGTCAGTTTGCGAAGTGTGTGTGTGTGTGTTCTGTCTCTGACAAATGAAGACGTATGTATGGTGTGAGTAGCATTTGCGTTTCTGATGATGTGGATTTTTTATATGCAAAAGTTGTGTGAGTGTTGTTGAATTGATGCTGATCTTCCAGTGTTGGTGGCTGTTCCCTGTGCATTGTGGTCATGACCCAGCTCTACCCTGGCAAGGCAGACTGAAGCCTACCCCCTTCTGCTGTGCCTGAACAAAAGAGAAAAGTTAGCGTTTCTGCTGGTTTCTGACCTACCTTCCTACCTACCATGCTCTGTTCTTTGTCTCTGTCATGTGGTTTGGCTGTGTTTATGCTTGGCTTCTTGGAGACTCTGTGAAAAATGGACCTGAAAATGGGCAGAGAATGGGATTGACTGTTGTGGTCAGTGTGTGGGTCAGGCAGTGGGCTGGTGATGGACGGAGTCCTGGATTGTAACGGTCACCGCGCTGGTCTCTGTCACCAAAGCAATGTGGAATAGTTTATCTATCTCAGAAGCCCCCGCTGTGAAAATGATCTAATTACAGAAAAAAGAAAAAGAAAGGTATCCCTCTGGAAGAAAGTCATGACCTGTGAAAATGACATTCACAGGAGAGAATGTTAATTTGTTTTTATTGGAAGTTTGTGTGATGATAAACTTGTGAATGTGTTTGTTTTTGGTGATGGTTGTTTTGGTTGGGTTTTTTTTGTTTTTGTGGGGTGTTTTTTTTTTTGGAGGGGGGGGGGGGTTACTGCTTTTGGTCCCATTGTCATTGTGACTTGTGCAAGTCATGGAAAGATCTGTCTGCCCCGCTGAAAGGGAAGATCTCTGCGTCTGCTAGCATGGTGTAACTGACAGCAGTTCAGGCAAACAGGGAGGTGTGGATAGCAGTTAGTGTGGACTGGTTTTGCCAACAAGTGTGGACATTGTGTATGTGGTGAGCCACATACATGATAACGTATGACAACGTAACAGCTTCTTGCCTCATTCCTCTTTTTCGCCAGCGTGTTCGTGGTTCAAGTCTCATGTGTGACCATCTTAGGTTTGGGGGCTGACTGCCACAGGCAGTTTTAGTGTCTCCATCGCTGAGTCAGTGACCTTGCACATTTTTCAAGGACTCCTTGGAAGGACTCTACTTGAAGGACCTGTGGAAAGGAAGACATTTCTTCTAGGACTGTGGGGTTTGAAAAGGGGAGAAGACAAGAACGCTTGCTTGAACATGTTAGCAGTCCTTGTGAAGAGTAGCGCTCAGCGCAAATATCAAACTCTTGTTGTGTTGTTTTTTATATTACATAAGAGATTATTATCAGGAGAGCCAGAAAAGAAACAGGGCATGTTGTGAGAAAAAGCAGGCCAGTGGACGATGAACAGTTAGGTACCACTGCTCACAGCCTGCAGCAAAGGTACAAACAGGTGTTCAGTCAGCCAGCATCATGGGGGGTGAACAAGAATTCTCTTCACTTTGCCACACCATCCTCGTTTGTGGTAGACCCCCAATAGCACATTCTGCAGATCACCAGTCAGTCCGTGATGCTGTGCAGCAAGGAGGGAGGATTCTGAAACATCGGAGACGCAGTTCATCATCAGTGTGTGTGTGTGGGGAACACATAGAAGATGGAAGACATTTGTATTGTGTGTGAAAAGAAACAAAACTGAAATCACAGATCTCGTATGGACAACATCTGAGGCGTTGGAAAAGGCGGTAAACAAACGATAGAGGAGAATATAAAAAAAAGAAGGGGGGGGGGGACAAAGGAGCACTGGAATGACGTTGACACTGTGTCTGTGATGTGTTGAAATAAGAAGAATGCGTTGCTCTGAGGATTCAGTCGGTCAGTGTGCATCAATGGCCAGAGAACTGTCATGATTTCTTCTTCTTCTTCCTTATTTACCGCAAGATGTTGGACATGGTGCCCCCTTTGTCAGTCCTGATTGATTGATTGTTGGATGTGTACATTGTTCACATGTTTGATTGTCTGCAAAAAAAGAAAAAGCAAAAAAAAAAAGCTTGAGACTGAATGAGCATGGCTTAATTAATTTATAAACAGAATGAGTGAGATGGATGCATGTCAAAAAAAAAAATGTCAAAAACTCCTTTCTCTGGCCCAAGTGATGGACGTGGATTGGTGTTTGTTTGCTTTTATCCCCTGGTTGTGTGGCTGTTAGTGACGCGTGGCGGCGGTGTTGTAAGGAACGACCCAGACAGGCCCTGTGCTGTGCGTGTTTCCCGTGACATTGTGATCACATCACGAGGTGGACTGACTTAACTATGCTTCCATTTGTGTTCTGATGCAGCAAGTGAAGGTGTGTCTGTCTGCCTGCCTGCCTGTCTGTCTGTCTGTCTGTCTGTCTGGACCTGTCCTGTCAGCATGTCATGTTACCAGTCTGTCACTACCATTCTCTTTCTTCCCCCTCTCCATACAGTCCCTGGCATTTTTTTTTTTTTTTGAAGAGAACAAATGTCATTTGGAATTTATCCATGCTGCAAAATAAAATACATTTTTAATATTGGGTGTTTTTTGTTTTTCTGTTGTGGTTGGGAGTGCTTGAAAGTTGTAACTTGGTGTGTGTGTGCCATATATGTATGTGTATACATGTGTCATGTGTGTGTGTGTGATGTGATTAATTTTAGACGGAAATAAATTTTTCTATTGTTCCTCAGCTATATCTCTAAAGTGCAACAATGGTGAGATTTTGCATACGCAACCATTTTTTGCCCACCATTAATCAAGGTAGCTGCATTTCAGACTTTGGGGATGGTGTCTAAACATGACCTGTGTACTTGCATTTAGAAAAAAAAGGTTCATCCTTTAAAGTGTCCTATTGGCAGGAAATTGCCCACTCTTCAAAAGGCTGGATGGGATTTTAATGTGTGTGCAAAACGTTCTGCTTGCATAGTGCACACAGGGCCTCAGTTTATAGTCTCATCTGAAGGATTTTAGGGGGAGTGGAGTCAGCACTGTACTGAACTCCAGGGTCAAATATTCTGAAACAGGTGCCTCCGTGATGGCTTGATGGCTTGATCCGGGGCTGTCAGATCAGGAGCACAAGGCTCTAAGCACTAGCCTAGGCTGTAGATCCCCCTGAAATCAGATTCACTGTGCCTCCTCGTGAAAAGATGCCAGAAATGTGGAACAGGGGAAGCATGAAGCCTGTGACAGCCAGGATCACATCATCTTCTGTACTGTAGCTCCTCCTAGAGGAATGGAATCATTCAGACAAAGCAGTGAAGTTTTCAGGCCCTGTCTCTTGAACACACACACCAGGTATATGGTGCTTCCCTGCATGCTGGATGAATTTCTCTTCTTTATTGATTTGAAATAGTAAAGGATTGGTGCAGGTATGGTCCATTACCTAGAGAACTACAAAATCACAGAATATTTAACATGCATATTCTTATATTCTGTATGTGTACAAGCATGAAGGGAATTCAGTTATTGGTAGGTCTGCACTATAATTTAAACCAGAAAATTGTAAAAATCCCCACCCTTAAAATTCATCAGACGCCTCATGCTGCCAAGACATGAACCTACAATTTCATGGACCTACACTACAGGCTTAGGAATGGAAATCAAATGTTCTATCCACATGGGTATACTATAGCCTAGCATCATCAGTCAATGCTACAAACTACAGTTAAAGAGCTCTACCCACATGCATATATATATAGCATCAGTGTCATACTACAGTGACAGAGAGAAGAATGAAAACTAACTCCCTGAAAAAACAAACCAAAAAAAAGTGACAAAGATTTTTTTATTTGATTACACAGAGCAACATAGCCATGTACACAGTATTCAGCAGCAGCTGGATTCCAAACGTCAAAATTTTAGAAACATTTTTTTGGTTGACCTCATGTCTCATCCCTCAACCAAAACCCTGACACGACTCATGGCAGCAAAGGTTTTTTTTTTTAATATACTAGATTAATCATATGAACTAAGGCAGTGTCTGACTACAATAACCAGTATTGATAAACGGTAATGCCATTCTGATGAATATTTAGAACACCCAATTTTGAAAGGATATTGTATTTGCGTGTCTCTTTAAAAAAACAAACTACAGAGTGCACAATCATAAATTCATTCATTCACATCATTCCAATAAAATCAAGCAAAGAAATGTCAAGCACGATAGCAATCTTTATTTCAAAATGGAGACAAAACCCAGACGAAACATCTTCCAGTAATTTATTCTGAGATTTCTTTTTTTTTTAAAAGGCTACATCTGGTTACTGAAATGAGGAACATTAATAAAAAGCAAAAACCCCAAACAAAGCAAACCACACCAAAAAGAAAGTAGTGCACAAATGAAGCAGCATGCAATAGCTCTTTTCAGATAACATGTCTTCAACCATTTCTAGATCTTCCACCCCCCAAAAGAAACTATCTACCAAAAAACCAAAACAAAACAATAAAACCCCTAACAACAAACAGAAAAACAACTAAAAAGACCCTCCTCTCTCTACGGCCAATTGTTCATTAAAACATCTCTCTCTCTCTCTCTCTCTCTCTCTCGAAGCCCCCACTGCCCCAACCCAAAGCAAAAAATACAGATATATCACTCGTCAGTGTCAAAAATAAAAGAATGCAAAGCAGAAGTCAGCAGGTCCATGAATAATTTCTTTTTCTTCTTGTTCTCCGTTCTGTTTCAGTCGTACACAGTTCTCTCTTACACCCTGGTTTTACACCCAGTATACAATGAATACATTTAAGAAACTTGGAATAAACTTCACCATACCTGTATATGGAAAGAATCACCGGGACACAGACACACACAGACACACACACATGTACACACACACACACACATTTATGTATTCACACACTCATGTGTACACACACACACACACACAAAAGAAAGCATGATCACGAGGTAGAGAAATTTCTGCATCATACATCTGATGCATAATGAAACACAAGACGACAATACCAATAAAACAATACATAATACACAAAGAACACAATACGTACTACATTATGTAATGCTGTGATGGAAACGAAACAAATTTCATAAAATCAGTTTTTTTAAAAGTTCATCAGTTTTAACATCATCACTGTGGCAGGACCACTGTTGATAGGAACAGGGATGGGTCCCTTTCATTGTGCATATCACAATCTGAAGACAAAGGAACAACTTTACACAACACGAAAAATAGCTTTCATCACAAAGGCCACAAAAATGTCAACTAATCCCAAAGACTGAGCAAAAATGAAACTGAAGCACTCCATTCTGAGCACATACATAATGTAGAGAAGTGAAAATCTTCATAAACAATTTTACACAAATAAATCCTTGGTTAATATGTGATCAATTGAAGAAAAAAAATGACACAGAAAAAGGTGTGAGAGTGTATCCATATGTGCCTGTGCATCAGCATATCTACAGCAGAGAATGTTTAAAGGCAGAAGACTAATTCCTTTATCATGAAGAAGGTCATTCCAACAATCCTTCATTAAAGGCATGAGATAGATACATTCATACTTCACCAAGAAGTCGATTCAAACAAGAACAGTTCAAATTAAAGTCAATGACTTTGCCCAGAAACAAGTCAACCAATTTAGACAGGCATGAAACACAAAAAAATCTTCATTAAAAATAAATTCTGAAGACAACTTCTGTGTTGTGCCTGATGTCTATCACCAACACGAACACAAGACAATGGACAACACACATTTGATTTCAGCCATGAAACTGCTCAACAAGGAAAACAACAAACAGCACTCTTCAAAGTCACAGTAAATATCTGAACCACAAAAAACCAATCCTTAATCCTAATGGATGCTTCACTTGCTCTGGCAAAGCGAATAATTCATATCAAGTTTTTATTTCCAGATGGTACATCACACACACACACACACACACACACACACACACACACACACACACACACACACACACACACACACAAACTTTTTTCAACTTCATTTCATATCACTTGTTCGAAGGGGGAAAAAGGACCCTTTGGACCTTTCAAGACATAAAGAGACCATTTCAAACAAAAATCACATCTTTTCCCCCAAAGCCTCAGAGTGACTTGCTCAACATTTGACATTTGGCACTGCAGACTGGCTTCAATATATAATTGGCTTAATCCATCTATCTTAGTTGGAAAAGGCAAAAAAATGTTGCTGAATTATATATTTTATTCAATAGTGCATTTACTCTACATGCAAACATTTTTTTATGTAAGGCAGCGATTCAAGTTAAAAAACAGACTTTTGAACATGTGTTCAGTGTTATGAAGTTTGGAACAAAACCTTTTTTTTTTTTTAAAAAGGAGGGTAAATGGACAACAGGACGGTGTTCACAGTTCATAATTCATGCACTACAACTCCGAAGAGTTTCTGTTCTGTCCTTGTCATGGTTTCAGCACATCAAAACCTCTACATTGACTATACATGGAGAACACCGAGAAAACTGTTTTGTACAAATATTGTTTTACCTAATGTCTATGATGATCACATCACATGCCACAAGGACTGTGTACATCTTATGCTTGTCTTATCATATATTATATATATATAATATATATATATATATATATATATATATATATATATATTATGATATATATGTAATGTCATTACAGAAGATGCTGAAAGGAGTTCAAAATTATTGTTTTCAGAGGGATTAAAATGAAATTCTTTAGTATACTACAAAAGAGAATACTTCAGAACATTTTCTTGAATTGTGTGTTGTTGTTAGTGTGTGTGTGTGGTGTGTAATGTTGTGTTGTGTCCGAGGCGCAGTAACGCACTGATTTTTATATAGTTCAGAGAAATCTCTAAATTCATACTCTGTGATTGAATTGATGGCATTTGGTGGTGTACAGATATTGTTGATATTGATGAATACTTTCACATAATCAGACATACAAATCTTGCTGTCTGTCTGTATGGGCTGAGCCAAAGTGTATGACGAGATTCATAAAACTGTCAGTGTGAAATCAGGATGAAAACTCACAACAGAAGACAAGATGTGGAACACAGTCATGAAACATGCACAATACTTCATTTGTTGTCATCATCACACACCATCAAAAACAAACAAAGAAACGAGAGAAAAAAATCCAAAACATAGATATTTGATGTGCAAAAATTCAATTTGTGCAACAAAACTTCCAAAACGAAAACACGTAAAAATTAATCATAAAAACCCTGTCTGGCTATGTCGGAATATACAAAAATACCAAGTGTACACAAAATTCCTATGTTAAAAATGTAAAGCTAAAACACACAGCACCCTTAACCTAACCACTGATTATACTATACCATTCATCACAGCCTATCTACTCCTGTCTGTGTGTCCCGTACAATAAATGTCTTTGTTAGTGGAAACACTTTCTGTCTTACAATATAAGAAAAGCTTTTTGAAGAGTAGGCCATTGTGTGCCGGTGGGAACAGATGATAAAATTTACAAAACTGCATACACACAGGGACAGATGTTAAAAAGCACAAAAGTGCTTATTCCATTATCCTCGATATAAAAGAATAGATAAATGAAAAAATGAAATAAATAAATAAAAAATAAACAGCAGGCCTAATGTAAAATTAAGCAAAAAAGAAAAAATATATGATAAAACACAATATACAATATACAATCCAGGAACCTAGACAGATACAACCACTCCTTTCAGATTCTGACATAAATGGATGCAGCTGCACAAACTAGAGCAACAATAAACCCTGACAACCGCATGCACATGTCAAGCTTTCACAGACGTCAGCCACAGTTCATACTGAGGCACACAGTCCCCCAAACAGGAGGTGAACAAAAATTTTTTACACCGCCATGAAAAAGAAGCATTAATTAATTCAGTTTACAAACCATTAACGTGAACATCATGGATAAGTCGTCAGCTGTAGTTTTGTGCTATGGGCCAGTAAAGCGACTATGGGTAAAAATATCAATTTTGAGTTTTGAATACATTTACTTTCTGTATGTTTTTCCTGCTAAATTCCCAAGTATTATTAACAAATATGAGTGTATGTATATTATTTCAATATTTTCCTGTTGGGAAAAAAAGTGAGAACTATTTGAATTTTGCCAAACTTTAACAGCTTTTTCTCAAAACGGGTCACCGATCAGTGGAGACTAAACACCTAAGTCTCAGACAGAAATAAAGATAATCAAATCTGGTTTTTGGGTCTTGTTCACAATGATCTCTTCTTTCAGATTACACTTCATCTTGTTTTCATAATTTTGACCCTTAGTCATGATTTTCGCCTGCAGTGTCACATTTTTATTTATTTTTTTTTATAAAAGTAACTGCATACATCAACACAATGGTTCCAAAACACTATTAATACAGAAAATATAACAATCCCACGTCAAGCAAAAATTATTCTAATCCTAAAGCACAATTTATCATGAACACAAAAGAACAAATCCACACAAAAAGATCACACACAAAAATCATATCCTACACAAAATAATGACTTTTTAACATGGCAACTCATTTGGATTTTAACTTGCAAATTTACGATAGTGCAACAGGACTTTTTAGTCACAAAATTATGAGAAAAAAATATGATTACACTAATGTGATCAGAAAGACTTGAGGTATTGGTGAAACAGCAAGCAACAATTTTGATAATCATCTCTTGTGAAAGGCAGCGATATCCTCATGGTTCAACAACATTACAACAACATTACACAGGCAACTGGACAAGAAGTATATCACTATCTGACTCTTTCTCTTCTTTGTTTGCTTGTTTGTGTTCCCTTTCTGTGAAGATTACAGATATTCAAATTCATTTGTGTAGCAAATGTGATCAAACTGACAAAAAGAACAGAGAAACAAGGGGACAACACTGTCATGGAGAATGTTTGACAAGATAGAACATAAACAGAAGATATTTTCATAAATCATAAGTGACAGATAATTCATAAGTGGAAGATAAATCATAAGTGAAAGATAAATCATAAGGAAGATAAATCATATGGGAGAGAAAATTAAAAATGAACAGTTGATGTCCTGTGTCTCTATCTGTCCAGATGTGCACAAAAGAAGATAATTAAAACTTTGGAGATAATTTGTGCGAGAAAGACAATTTGAAAGTGGAAGGTACTTCATAAGCAGACAGTTGTAGTTTGTGTTTGTAGCTGCCCAGCTATGTACAACAGATAATTCACAGGAATCGTAAATGAAAGATAAACATGTGAAAGATAAATCATAAGTGAAAGATAATCCATAAGTGAAAGATAAATCATATGTAAAAGATAATTTCATAAATCATATTAAAAGATAATTCATAATTGAAAGATAAATCATAGCTGAAAGATAATAATTCATAAAAAGAAAGATAATTCATAAGGTGAAAGATAATTCAAAAGTGAAAAATGAGTCATAAGTGAAAGATAAGTCATAGGTGAAAGATAAATCACACATGAAAGATAATTCAGAAGTGAAAGATAATGATCCTGTGTTTGCACCTGTCCCGACGTACACAAAAAAGTGAGCAATCTTTACTTTTCTTTCTGCACCATCCCCTGTCTTCTGGCTATAACTTTTATCATTTTTCCACTCTGTCTGTGTGAGAGTGTGTGTGTGTGTGTGTGTGTGGTGTGTTGCGTCGTGCGTGCGTGCGTGCGTGCGTGCGTGCGTGCGTGCGTGCGTGTGTGTGCGTGCGTGTGTTTTACACAGAAAAAGAACCTATTCTGTTCATGGGTGACTGTACTGTGGAATTAGAAGACGTACATGTGTGTGTTTGCATGTTGATAGGGCAGAGCAGTTGTCCAATGCAATACCAAGTCACACAGGTTAAAAACGTCTTTGTCAGCGTGACAGTAACGCACAGGGGGTGTAAGCGTTTACCATCTGCCTCACTGAGTAAGTTGATGGTCCCTTCTGTAAGGGAGATTGTCCTCTCTTCAGGTCTGCACTGCAATGTTTACCATGGAAACAGCATGTTGGGTCCATTTAGATAAGAGTTTCCTTATAAAATACACTATTTTCTGAGCCTAAAGAAATAAGAATTGGACGCATAGTTGTTATTTTTTTTCACCACAAGAAAAATGTTAAACCTAATTTTCATCTACAATTTTTGATGATTCAAATCTGGAGTGCTTCTGATGCCTCAAAGTCTTTCAGCAATTTACGTTTGACACATTCTAATCAAAGACTATGACTGCAACAAACAACAATCAAGATTACACTTCTAATTTGGGGAACGTATGTTAATTAATCTAAAAAAAGAAAAAAAAGATAGTGATGTGTAACACTTATCTTCTCTTTTCATTATTTCATTTTATTTAAAAAAATTCTGTTTCGTTGCCTAGTGCTCGAAGGTTCACCAATGGCAAGATTTTTGCAAAGGCAACTGTTTTTTTCTCTCCACCATTTAGGTAGCTGCATACCCACAGTGAGGATGAAAAATATCCAAAAAAAAACCACTTCTGACTTCTGACCCAAACAATCTCCCATACTGCTGAGCTGTGGTGAGGTGTTTACTGAGGGCTCAGGCTGTCAGGGGAGAGTCTCTCTCAGGAGAGGAGTCAGGGTTGGAGGAGGTGTAGCTTGTCTTCCCTCACTGTCCCCCCCCACACCTGCCCCACCTCCCATCTTCTGCAGCCCCACTTGTGCCAACCTGTCTGGAGTCTTCCCTTCAGACGTCTGCTTTTTGCTGTCTTCTTTCTCTTCACTTTGCTCTGCTTTACTCTTGCCGTCTTTGGGGCAGCGACCTTTGTCCATCCAACACGGCTCCCTGTCCCTCCTGCTCCGTACTTTTTTCTTGGTCAGTTTTGTTGCTTGTGTCACATTGACACTCTGCCAAACTTTCACCAGTGTTTGGAACACCGCTGTTGTTGTTGGCAGGTGTAGAATCAGCGCTCTGGTTTCCACTTTGACCTCACAACCAACTTGAGCGCTGTTCTCTGAAGATGTGACAGTTTTGTCACCATTACCATCACTGCCGCTGCTCTTCTTCAACGCTTGCTTCTTCTCGCTGTTCACTGGACACAACAACATTCTCTTCCTGTGGGAGGAGATTTCCGAGGAGCTTTCATGAGGGTCATCAGAGGTGGTGGGGGTTGTGGTGGTCAGGGAGTGTCCAGGTTTGGAGGACGACTCCTCAGCGCTGACCTCTTCACTGCGGACGGAGGTCAGGAAGCCGGAGGGTTTCTGCACGACTTTCTGCGTGTCCTTCTCCTGCTGACGCAGGCGAATGCCCACCACACGCAGAATGGTGTCCAGCTGCTTCATGTAGTCCAGGTGACCGCTCACCTGAAAACAGCAGGTAAATATGTCAATACGCTCACCTGAACACACAGCAGGTAAATATACTCACCTGAAAAGCAGCAGGTAAGGAATCATGTCAATTCGCTCACCTGAAAACAGCACAGAACCATTTCATGTGCGTGTTTTACACAGAAAAAGAACCTGTTGTGTTCATGGGTGACTGTACTGTGGAATTAGAAGATGTACATGTGTGTGCATGCATGTTGATAGGGCAGAGCAGTTGTCCAATGCAATCCCAAGTCACACAGGTTAAAAACGTCTTTGTCAGCATGACAGTAGGCACAGGGGGTGTAAGTGTAACTGCATACACACAGGGACTGGACGTAAAAAAAAAAGCACACGAGTGCTTATTCCTTTATCCTTGATATAAAAGAATGAATAAAGTAAATGTGACGCTCCACCACATAAGGAGTCGCACTGCACCAGAGGTCAATTTTTAGTTACTGACAAGTTATTAATCTGCAATAAAAAGGCTATTAAATACAAAAAACAGATTGAAAATCGGACAATTCTGTGCAAAGTTATAAAAAATTGAAATGATAGACTGCCTGATGTGACAAAATGAGAAACAGGCAAGTCTATTTTCGTAGCAGGTTGTCAGAATGAAGGCTTGGGTATTTTCAAAACACATTTAAAAGCAAAAGGAATAAAAATTATGCCTTGATATTTCATTATAAGGTAGAATAACGGATATAGTTTAATAATCAATCAAAATCTCAAAATTGACAACTTGACCACCACCTGCCTTTAATGGCTCCTAGTGCAAAACTGGGTAATGTGCTAAGCGACTCATTTCGTGGTGGAGCGTCACAAATACATAAATAACTGGCTGACTGACCACGTGGCTGAGGTCGATGTTGTGCATTCTGTGGTTGGTCCACTTGACCGGAGCCAGGCCGGCAATGCGGAACTGAATGGAGGCCGTCCTGTACAGGAACTTCAGCAGCCAGTCCCCCCCTGATGAAACACACACAACCCGGGTACATACATGGGGTACATGCCCTGATCATCCCCCTGATGAAACACACAACCCGGGTACATACATGGGGTACATGCCCTGTATCTTCCCCCTGATGAAACACACAACCCGGGTACATACATGGGGTACATGCCCTGATAGATCTATCTTCCCCCCTGATGAAACACACACATTCCGGGTAGAATACAGAGAAATCTATCTTCCCCCCTGAACACACACACAGAACTCTGCTGTAGCATACAGGGAGAACATGCCCTGAACACACGCACACCCTGGGTACATACATGGGGTACATGCCCTGATAGATCAGCCAGTCCCCCTGAACACACACACAGCTTATGTAGGATACAGGGAGAAGGGGCCCTGATAGATCTATCACATTATTCATGGTTTATCGTTATTCAAGATTTATCATTATTCATTATTTATCATTATTCATTATTTATCATTGTTCATGGGATAAAGAAATGCATGGGGATGGGATAGCTCAGTAGGACAGAGCACTCGCTTTCCCCAAGCTAAGGTTAAGCAGCATCGAGTGTCGTAACCAAGTGGAGGAGTGACCGTTTGCCCGCCTTGGCTTCAGTACAGCCTCCCAATCCACCCAGCTGTCAATGGTACCTGCCCTCTTAAGGGACAGGGAAGGTAAAGCAGCGAGGGAGAGGAGATGGGCGCCGCCCTCAATATGCTGGCCCCTAGAGAAGCTGAGGTCTCTGACATCTCACTCCCCTTCCCCCACACAGGTTATGGGACACCTTTACCTTACCTTTCTCTTTTAAAGAAATGCATCTTCTCTTTTTCTTCTTCTTAAGATTGGTCCTAGCTATGAAAATACCTGCTATTATATGTGCGGTGAGGATAGTGAAATCAGCATGCCCATAAAGTACTGTACACAGAGTTTTGTCATGTAACGGCTTGTAATTTAGTGCACTGTACAGAGCACTGAAGTTCTGATAGGCTGTCAAAACCAGGGAGTGGAGTGGAGTGGAGTGGAGTGGAGTGGAGTGGAGTGGAGTGGACTGTGCTGTGTTTCTGGAGTGGAGTGGAGTGGAGTGTGGTGTGTTTCTGGAGTGGAGTGAAGTGTGCTGTGTTTCTGGAGTCGAGTGGAGTGGAGTGGAGTGTGCTGTGTTTCTGGAGTGGAGTGGAGTGGAGTGTGCTGTGTTTCTGAGTGGAGTGAGTGGAGTGTACTGTGTTTTTGGAGTGGAGTGAGTGTGCTGTGTTTCTGGAGTGGAGTGGAGTGGGTGGAGTGGAGTGGAGTGGAGTGGAGAGGAGAGGAGAGGAGAGGAGAGGAGTAGAGAGGAGAGGAGAGGAGAGGAGAGGAGAGGTAGAGGAGAGGAAGGAGAGGAGTGTAGAAGGAAGGAGAGGAGAGGAGAGAGAGGTAGTAGAGGAGAGGAGATGAGAGGAGAGGAGAGAGAGGAGAGGAGGGTGGACTATACAGTGCTGTGTTTCTGTGGCCACGTTTTCTGACCCTACCTGCAGTAGCCGTTGATGATTCTGCCAGCCACCACACGATGGAATGACCCCCAGGCCTTGGGGTCACTGGACACAGGCGCCCCCAGAATGACCACGTCCTCTATGATGCCCTCACACCCTGCACACCCCCACACAGTGTATATAGGATACATCAGTTAGGTGTGTATATGATAATGATATACATCAGTTAGGTGTGTATATGATAATGATATACATCAGTCAGATTTCCTCTATGATGCCCTCACACCCTGTCTGCCACCACACAGAGTGTATATGTGATAATATACATCAGTTAGGTGTGTATATGATAATGATAACATCAGTTAGGTGTGTATATGATAATGATATACATCAGTCAGATTTCATCTATGATGCCCTCAAACCCTGTACACCACACAGAGGTGAAATGATAAACATCAGTTAGGTTTATATATGATAATGATATACATCAGTCAGATTTCCTCTATGATGCCCACACCCTGTCCCCCACCACACACAGTGTATATATGATATACATGGTTAGGTTTTCACCTTACCATTGGTCCCTATGGAAGGAAATCTTCTATCAATCATAAACTTAAATGGTATGAGCATGTCACAAGATCAAAAGGACTTACAAAAACAATACTGCAAAGCACTGTCCAAGGAGGAAGAAAAGAGGCAGACCAAGGAAGAGATGGGAGGACAACATCAGCCAATGGACAGGCCTAGAACTCAACAAAACTTCAGGCACAGAATGGATAAAAAAAAACAACAACAGAAGAAGAGACAGGCACGGAACTGACAAAGAAACAGCAACAACAGAAGAAGAAGAAAAGAAAGACAGGTACTTCTGCTCTCCTCTCCACAAGCTGAAGGATACACACTGAATACTGCACCTTTCCTCTTGGCCATTTCTTCCAAACAGTAGAAGATAACTCGGCCTCCCAGGCTGTAGCCAATCAGAGTCACTGGTCGCCTTCCCTACACACAAACATTATTTCATTTTATTTTTATTTTCACTTTATATCACTTTATGTCACAGCAGATTTCTCTGCATGAAATTCGGGCTGCTCTCCCTGGCAAAAGGCATCACCACAAGTGCAGCAGCATCACACTATTTTTTTTCATTTTCCTGTCTGCTACTGTATTTGTTTCTCTATCAAAGTGGCTTTTTTCTACATAATTTTGTCAGGGACGACCCTCTTCTTGCCATGGGTTCTTTTACATGTGCTAAATAATTATGTGTAATACACAGGTCCTCGGTTTATCATCTCATTTGAAAGAATTGCACCCAAACCACAACTCATGGTCTAATGGATGGGGGAAAAGTTGGGGGCCCAAACGGGATTCCAACCTGCACACAATTAGACACGGACTTTTCACTTTCTAGACAGGTGCATTACCTCTAGACCACCAATCTTCCACAGTGCACTAGACATCTTAAGTAGTTTTTGTAACAGGTTTTGACAACTATCATGATTTGCTTATAAAACTTTCAAGGAAATCTTAAGAGACAAGAACACTGATTTAATCAGAAAAAAATAGTTCATACACTTGACAAAGTGTCCCACTTCTTTACCAACAGATGAGTTATCATTTAAAAAAATAAACTAGGGACGGGATACCCTACTAAAAAAAACTGCAACACAAAACAGAGAACTTCAGTATTTAAAAAGCAACAGAAAACAAAATCACACACATACTCACACTCACACTCACACCACACACACACCATACAGAAAGCTCTTTTTTTTCTCTTTTTTGTTTGATTTTTTTTTCTTTGGGGTGTGGGGGTGGTTTTTTTGGTTTTGATTTGGGGGGGGGGGGGGGGGGGGGGGAGGGGGCACTTACAATGTGAAGTTCCAGTAACTGAAATTAATTTACAGGTTTCATTGGAACTGCTGTTTTTGTTAGGAATTGTTAAAACTGCATTTTTCCCTTTTGTTTATTGCAGTTCAGTAGGACAGTACCGTAAAGGTTGTTTCTTGATCATTTCACATGTAGGCCCTGTTGATCCCCTGAAATTCCATCTTCCATACATTACCAACTACACCCTCCTTCCCTGATACTCACACACCCTCCCCCCCTCTGTCTGTCTGTCGGTTGGTCAGTCAGTCAGTTGGTCAGTCTGTCTGTCTCTCGACGGGACAGGACAGCCTGGTGGTCTGAGTGATGTGCTTGTGAACTGCTGACCTGGGTTCGAATCTTGTTCCAGAGGATTTTTCCTCAGGAGTTAACATCGGAGCTGACTCCCCTCTCCGCAAAAGTCCTTCAGATGAGACTGTAAACTGAGGCCCTGTGTGCAAACGCATGCAGAACATCTTGCGCACACGTTAAAACCTGTTCCACTTTTTGGAAGAGTAGGCCATAGTGTGCAGGTGGGAACGGATGACAAAATTTACAAAACTGCATACACAAAGGGACTGGATGTAAAAAAGCACACAAATGTTTATTCCGTTATCCTCGAAATACAAGAATAAATAAATAAATAAATAAATAAATAAATAATCTCTCTCTCTCTCTCTCTCTCTCTCTCTCCTCTCTCTCTCTCCCCCTGTCTAATACCACAGTTTGTGCAAACAGGTTAATGACAGGACTGACCAGACAGAGCTGACTGACCGACCTGTTCCCTGGACAGCAGCACCTCTGCCAACTGACGTCCAGCGGCCGTGGCTCGCTGCAGGGCCACACTCCACGGATTGTCGATCACCTGGGACACCGACAGCAGCGCTGCAGGCCACGCAACGGCCGCCATCAAGCTGAGGAGAGAAAGTGATCAATACATACAATGAGCCACTGCTGTCAACCACAGCCACAGCAGACAGTGATCAATCCATACAATGAGCCACTGCTATCAACCACAGCCACAGCAGACAGTGATCAATCCATACAATGACCCACTGCTATCAACCACAGCCACAGCAGACAGTGATCAATCCATACAATGAGCCACTGCTATCAACCACAGCCACAGCAGACAGTGATCAATCCATACAATGACCCACTGCTATCAACCACAGCCACAGCAGACAGTGATCAATCCATACAATGACCCACTGCTATCAACCACAGCCATAGCAGCAAGTGATCAATACATACAATGAGCCACTGCTATCAACCACAGCCACAGCAGACGGTGATCAATCCATACAATGAGCCACTGCTATCAACCACAGCCACAGCAGAAAGTGATTCATAGAATGAGCCACAGCCTACCAGACACTATCAGGATCCAAACCCACAAGCTTTCACTTTCAGCCCATCACAGTTCAAACGCCTTGTTTCTAAAAGCTTTGTAAGTTATTGAAGTACGCTAAATGCCAAGGCCTACTTTCCAATTTTTTGTTGTTGCTAATTTGCTGCCTCATCTCCTCTCCCTCGCTGCTTTACCTTCCCTGACCCTAAAGAAGGCAGGTACCCATTGACAGCTGGGTGAACTGGGGTACTGTACTGAAGTCAAGGCGCGCAGTCACCCATCCACTTGGTAACCACACTCAACGCTGCTTAACCTTAGCTTGGGGAAAGTGAGTGCTCTGATCACTGAGCTATCCCATTCTCTAATACAAAACACCTACTGAAAACTGACCATTCTGTGAAAAGTAATTACAATATGAAATAACTGACTGCAGGAAGAGACAAAGTAAGAAACTGACCAGTTCTGTATTGTAACAGGTGGTCAGAATGAGGACTTGGATGTTTTTAAACCCGTTTAAAAGCAAAAGGAAACAAAACTACACCTTGCTACTACAGTTTTATAGTCAATCAAAATCTCAAAATTGACAACCTTACCCCCACCTACCTTAAATGGAGTTCCTGGCAGTAAAGTAAGTCAGGTGCATTGCGACATATTTCATGGTGGAGCATCACATATTTGACTGACTACAATACACTGACCAACAGATCCTATACAGTTTTCTTCCTCTGCTTTCTTTGATTACAAAAAAAAACCATAACCCCCTGATGACTGATGACAGTGTGACTGACTGATTGACTGACCAGACAGGACTGTGAACTTGACATTACAGACACTATACAGTGTCTGCCTACTATACAGACACTAGACAGTGTCTGCCTACTATACAGACACTAGACAGTGTCTGCCTACTATACAGACACTATACAGTGTCTGCCTACTATACAGACACTAGACAGTGTCTGCCTACTATACAGACACTATACAGTGTCTGCCTACTATACAGACACTATACAGTGTCTGCCTACTATACAGACACTATACAGTATCTGCCTACTATACAGACACTATACAGTGTCTGCCTACTATACAGACACTAGACAGTGTCTGCCTACTATACAGACACTAGACAGTGTCTGCCTACTATACAGACACTAGACAGTGTCTGCCTACTATACAGACACTATACAGTGTCTGCCTACTATACAGACACTATACAGTGTCTGCCTACTATACAGACACTATACAGTGTCTGCCTACTATACAGACACTATACAGTGTCTGCCTACTGTTGTCACCACTCAAAGCACATGCTCCCTGCCTGACCCAATGTGACAGACTGATGGACCAATGGACAAACTGAGGGAGAGACTGAGGGGCTGACAGACAGACA
This sequence comes from Stramonita haemastoma, assembly GCA_030674155.1. Classification (NCBI taxonomy): domain Eukaryota; kingdom Metazoa; phylum Mollusca; class Gastropoda; order Neogastropoda; family Muricidae; genus Stramonita; species Stramonita haemastoma. The sequence goes on from CM060331.1 coordinate 1,861,288, forward strand.
GACTAATGGACAGATAGACAGAGGGACAGAGGGACAGAGGGCCAGACATACTGACCGGAGAGGACGGTGTACTTGAGAGCCTCGTGTGTGGCCATGGAGACGGCAGTGTTGACGATGTAGTCCATGGCCTGACCCAGCTCCTTCAGGTAGCGAGGCTCCCAGCACACCGCGTACTGCTCCTGAGACTCTGCCAGGTTCTTCCATGGCTGCTTGAAGTCTGCACATCATCAACAACAACAGGTGACTATTGGCTGCTTGAAGTCTGCACATCATTGTCATTAACAGCTTATCATTGGCTGCTTGAAGTCTGTACATCATCGTCATTTACAGCTTATCATTGGCTGCTTGAAGTCTGTACATCATCGTCATTTACAGCTTATCATTGGCTGCTTGAAGTCTGCACATCATCAACAACAACAGATGACTATTGGCTGCTTGAAGTCTGTACATCATCGTCATTTACAGCTTATCATTGGCTGCTTGAAGTCTGTACATCATCATCATTTACAGCTTATCATTGGCTGCTTGAAGTCTGTACATCATCGTCATTTACAGCTTATCATTGGCTGCTTGAAGTCTGTACATCATCGTCATTTACAGCTTATCATTGGCTGCTTGAAGTCTGTACATCATCGTCATTTACAGCTTACTATTGGCTACTTGAAGTCTGTACATCATCGTCAGCTTATTATTGGCTGCTTGAAATCTGTCAATTATCATCACTAACAGTTTATTATTGGCTGCTTGAAATCTGTCAATTATCATCACTAACAGTTTATTATTGGCTGCTTGAAATCTGTCAATTATCATCACTAACAGTTTATTATTGGCTGCTTGAAATCTGTCAATTATCATCACTAACAGTTTATTATTGGCTGCTTGAAATCTGTCAATTATCATCACTAACAGTTTATTATTGGCTGCTTGAAATCTGTCAATTATCATCACTAACAGTTTATTATTGGCTGCTTGAAATCTGTCAATTATCATCACTAACAGTTTATTATTGGCTGCTTGAAATCTGTCAATCATCATCACTAACAGTTTATTATTGGCTGCTTGAAATCTGTCAATCATCATCACTGACAGTTTATTATTGGCTGCTTGAAATCTGTCAATTATCATCACTAACAGTTTATTATTGGCTGCTTGAAATCTGTCAATCATCATCACTGACAGTTTATTATTGGCTGCTTGAAATCTGTCAATCATCATCACTAACAGTTTATTATTGGCTGCTTGAAATCTGTCAATCATCATCACTGACAGTTTATTATTGGCTGCTTGAAATCTGTCAATCATCATCACTGACAGTTTATTATTGGCTGCTTGAAATCTGTCAATCATCATCACTAACAGTTTATTATTGGCTGCTTGAAATCTGTCAATCATCATCACTGACAGTTTATTATTGGCTGCTTGAAATCTGTCAATCGTCATCACTGACAGTTTATTATTGGCTGCTTGAAATCTGTCAATCATCATCACTAACAGTTTATTATTGGCTGCTTGAAATCTGTGAATCATCATCACTGACAGTTTATTATTGGCTGCTTGAAATCTGTCAATCATCATCAAACACTTTACTATCCCCAATGTCAGAATGTGGCTACCTAAATGCTGGGGTGGGGGAGTCGCATTTGCAATAATCTCACCACTGGTGAACCTCAGAGCTCTAGCTGAGGAACAAAAAACCCCAGTCCCCCCCCAAAAAAAAAAGAAAAAGAAAAAAAAAACCCTAACAAAACCCCCAATCTTACAGACAAAACATGCGCCAACTGCAACAAACGTCCTTGAAATTCTCATCTGTCTACCACAGTGCTTTGCTTTAAACAAGCACCACTGCAAAATCCCCCACCTGATTTGCTTAGATTCTGCTTCGTTGAATGTTGAGACAGCAACTACTTTTGTCTGTTATATGAGCAAAACTGCGTTGTGCTGCCGTTAGGTACCTGACAAGACAGGCCCAGTGCATCCACTTCAGAGAGAATTGTTCTCTTTTAAGGCTTTCTGGAAAAGAGGCAGGAGAATGGACCAAGAAGGCAGAAAAGTTGGCTTTAGTAAGGTGTATTCATTTAACAAGCATGGAACAAGCGTGACATGAAGAACTTAATCAGCATAACAACAACAAGTAACAAGCTTATATTGTGCTCAAGTACATCAACATTGTACTGAGTGAGTTGCTTCCCTTGCTTTATCATCCTCCACAAAAACACAGCACCCAATGTTTTCCTTATCATTCAATCTGTAACTACCATCTTCATCATAATTCAATATATGACATTTTCTTACCATTCAATACAGAATGCACATGTGTGTAAATGCACACAGACATATGATACATGTTCACACAAACTTCACACCAGCAATGTCTTCAGTCTCTACAGTCTTACATTCTCTTACAGTATGGCATTTACTTTTCAACTGTCCTCTTCTTAAAGAATTGTACACAGAAAAGGGAACTGATGTGAGATCAAAATATGGGGGGTTTCAAAGTATATGATATGATTTTTGGCAATATCTAACATCAATTGCTGACGTCATATATCATTCAACAGAGGGAAGGTTACTGTAGTCTATTCCAGGACCCTGCATAATCCTGTTTCCTTTTGATCAATAGCTTTGTTCTAAAATTCTGCTTGTCTAAATCACCTAGCAGTGAATAGGTATGAACTCACTCCATATGATACACTGGTCTTGTGTCTACAAAATCACTGTGATCATAGGATTTAACCTTGGGATTTTTTGTTTTTGTTTTAGCTCAATGATGTTAACTTTTCTACAAAAATCGGGCAGCTGGCTTTTGACTTTGACCTTCCACCTACACGTCAACAATAGACCCTGAAAATTTCATGTACTTGTGTTGAGTGTCTTTTTAATTATGAATTGTTTTTACTACTGAACACAAACGGCCCCCAGCTGTCAGTTTCCCCACTTTCAGCTGCTCTTGGCAGCTAATTAATCCATTCCATCCCATCCCAGCCCAGCTGGGGCCAGCTGGTGCTAATCATTGCAGGGACTGACCACACTTGGACTTGGTAAAGTACAGGAGGTATTAACTTTAGCACTCTTGACTGGGTGAGGTTGGATTTGTCATTGGTTGCTTGTGTGTTGTGTGGGTCAAGTGCAAGCGCTTTGATTTGTTTTTGCAAGATACAGGGCTATATAAATTCCATGTATTATTTGCACGCTGTGGGCCGCCTAGTATACAGATAGGCACAGTAAACACCAGCCAGCAGGGAGTGAAGTAAACCCAGAAAAAGAAAAAGTAAGTGATGACTCTCACCTTGCATCTTGTTGTCCAGCCAGCCAGTGACAGCGATGGTGATGTGCAGCTGTTGGCGAATGGTCTTCAAGTGCAGAGGGCCTCCAGACACCAAGGGTTCGAACCCAAACTCCTCAATGGCTCCAACACGCTTCTTCATCTTGTAACCTACACCACACATCATACACCATCATTGTAACCTACAACCACACATCATACACCATCAACACTTGTAACCTACATCACACATCATACACCATCATTGTAACCTACATCACACGTCATACACCATCATTGTAACCTACATCACAGAACACCGACACTTATGAACATTTCATAGAGCTACTTGTTAGGAGGGACATCTTTTGGTTTATAATTTATTCAATCTATTTCTTCCTTCATTTTGTGGATAAAGAAATAAGCGTGTAAGTGTGTGTGCACATGTGTGCATTATGAATGTGTGTATGTATGTAGCAACTTGTAGACGTGTAGTATTAGATCAGAGTTTCTTGAAGAAGAGTCAACAACAAACCTAGATGAATCGGTGGTGTACAGGTAACACGCCTGCCTAGAAAGCAAAAAGTCTGGGTCGGAGTGTATGGTGCTTCAAATCCCATTTGGGCCCAAAATTATCCCCCCATCCATTAGACCATAAGTGGTGGTCTGGGTGCTAGTCTTTCAGATGAGACGATAATCCGTTACACATCATTATTAATGTATGTAAAAGAACCCATGGCAACAAGAGGGTTGTCCTTGGCAAAATTCTGTAGAAAAAATTATAGGGAAACCAATACAGTTGCAGAGAGTAAAAAGATAAAAAAATATGGGTAGGCGCTGCTCTTGTGGCGACGCACTCTCCCCAGGGAGAGAGAGCAGCCCGAATTTCACACAGAGAAATCTGTCATGACATGAAGTGGTATAAAAAAGATAAAATACAAAACAGACCGGTCAGTCCTGCTCCGGCCACTCCAAACAGCGACCCGATGATGGCCACGCCGGCCGCTGAGCCAAGGGCCGCCGCTCCCGCCCCCCCAATTATGGCCCCTGCCCCCGCCGCCACCAGGGGTGCTGCTAGTCCCCCCGTCAGACCTGCAGACCACAGGCACACAAGGTGAAGATGAACTCCAACTCAAAATGTTTATTGAGAGTAAATGGATAAGCACAAGGCTTCTTTACACCATGCTCTCACAAAAATTTTTAAAGGGAAAAAAAGAAATGAAAGAAAAAACACACACAAACACGCAGCACGCAGCATGCGCAGCACAGAAAGGCGACACCACACACACACACAACACACACACCACACACCACCACACACACCAACACACACACACACACAACACCACACACACACACACACACACACGTACACACACACACGTACACACACACACACAGAGACACACACACACACACACACACAAGACACACAACACAACGACACACACACACACACACAACACACCAACACACACACACTACACACACACACGACACACACACACAAACACACACACACACACACACATACACACACACCACACACACACACACACACACATACACACCACACACACAACACCACACCACAACACACACACACACAACACACACACACACACACACACACACTACACACACACACACACAACACACACACACACATACACACACACACACACACACACACACACACACACACCACAACACACACACACAACACCCACCCCTACCTATGAGTGTTCCCCCTGTGACTGTAGCCAGACCAATCAGTGCTGCCCGCTTGTATTTCCTGTGCTTCGCTTTCTTCTCCTGCTCTGCTTTTCTTCCCTGTAGAAAAAGAAACAACCAATAAATCACAGTTTTTCTGATTGTGAAATACAACAACAACAAAAAAACCCAATCTATCTTATTTGTTGTTATGATTTCTTGACCTTCGATTCAATTCAAAATGTCTTGGATTTCAGACCTCAGTGATGTGGTGGGCTTACACGAGATATCTTACACATCAAATATCACTTGTATTGCAAACAAATCCCTTAAAGTCCCTATGTCAAGTTTATATTTTCTTGTGAAGCATTTTTAATATAAAATATATTAACTATCGCTTACACAGCAAACATTTAAGGATATCAAGTTTAGATAAAATACAGGAGTTAAAAAATTTTTTAAGTCATTAAATTGCACAACTATGAAACACACACACACACACACACACACACACACACACACACACACACACACACACACACACACAAACAAACACAAACACAAACACACACAAGTACATACATACACACAACACACCACACACACACACACACACACACACACACACACACACACACACACAACACACACACACACACACACACACTGCAAATGAATGAATGAATAAATAAATGAATAAATGAATAAATAAATGGATGCATACTTAAGTTTCATTTTCTCTACTTTCTTTTACATCATCCAAGAAAATGCCCTTCTCTTCTGTAAAACTTTTCGCTAAAAAGATTTTATAACATAATGATTAACAAGATGGCTTTAAAAAAAAAAGTGTCAATCTATGAAAAATTGACTGATTTCACTGCAATAAATAGGTTTTAAGAACAATCTTGATAATTAACATACCATGTGACTTTACACTTAAAAAAAAAAGAACAAGCTTTACTGATAAACAGGTTTCCATAATGGTAATACAAACAATAATTAATCATACAGAAGATCATATTAAGACACTCTTTGTCTTTCATTGATTCAACAAACAGCATGCATCTGCAAAGCTGAAAACTACTTGAAAAACAGAACTTGGTAAACATGAATAATAAACAAAAATCAAACAAACAAAAACAATACTAAAAAAACTAACAACATGCATCACAATCAATCCTGATAACAAACAAAAAGCAAGCTTGTCACTAAAACACACATAAAAAACAACAAATCTGAACTTCAATCTGCACCAAATCAGCATTATATAGAATACAAAAACAAAAAATAAAATTAGGTACAGGTAAGGTAGGTAAAGGTGTCCCATAACCTAGGCGGTCGTAGGGGAGCGAGGCATCAGAGACCTCAGCTTCTCTAGGGGCCAGCATGTTGGGGGCGGCGCCCATCTCCTCTCCCTTGCTGCTTTACCTTCCCTGACCCTAAAGAGGGCAGGTAGCCATTTACAGCTGGGTGAACTGGGGGGACTGTACTGAAGCCAAGGCGCACAAATGGTCACCCATCCAACTGGTAACCACGTCTACGCTGTACTTGACTTGGGGAAAGCGAGTGCTCTGACCACTGAGCTATCCCGCCCCCTTTAAATAACATTAACAGATGACAAAAAAGATGGAACAACAACTTTTGATTATAAATATCACAACACATTTTTTTTCTTCTTCTTTTTAGAACTGGCATTCATAACTCTTAACAAAATATAAATTGTCTGAAATAAGCTGGACTGCAAAAACTAAGGAGTAAATAAACATTGATCATTTTTTACTTTAAAAAAAGACCTGAAAATAATGACAATTATACATTGAAAAGAAACAAAAAAACAAACAACAAAAATGAACAAAAACATAACAACAACAAAAACTAACAACCCCCCCCCCCCCCACCCCCCAAAAAAAGCATTTAAAAAAAAAGCAAATAGCAAAAACAAAAAAATTTACACACATCAGCTTTGTGTGCAATTAAAATTTTTTAAAATTTCAACTGCAAGTCAACCTCCCCATAACTTTTCAACAAATACAACAAATAACTGTGCTGTGCATGACAATACCTGTTTGTGAATACAAATACAAAAACATATGTACAGAAAAGCAAACTCATTAAAGACAATTTTATACTATGCAGACAATATTATACACCAACAAACATTAATGTTTAACAATACATGCATTCCAACTATACAAACCTTTCCTGACTGAGGCAAAAGACAAGAAAAAAAAAAAAAGAAAAGTGTGAAGAAAATGACAACCATTAAAACAATGTTTTTTTCAGTTTTGATGTTGTCTTTCAAACAAATTACAGAGCATGGCCTATCGCCCTATCCCTGCCATCATAACTAAAGGTGAAAAATCTTGTCGGAGTATCTGACTCAAATGTGACCCAAACTGTAACATCTGTATAGTGTTCTATGTTGCTTCCAATTGTAAAACAGACACAACATATTGATGATATTCTGTATTGCGTCCAATGTTATTTCCAATTTTTAAACAGACACAATATATTGATGGTTTTATCTGTTTATTCATCTCCCTTACCTCCCCCCCCCACTTTCATTCCTTTCTCTGTTTTTAAAATATGAAAAAAATGAAATGTTAGCTTTTCATAACTTTATGCACTATGTGATTATCTATTTTTGTTGTGATATTTCCATGTATCTCTATCAGATCTTATAGACAAAACAGTACAATGAAAAGAGTCATATGCATGTTCATATACATGTGTACACACATGTATTACACACAGACACACACAGACACAGACATACACACACAGACCCACACACAGACCCACACACATACACACACACCACACTCTCTCTCTCTCTCCTCTCTCTCTCTCTCTCTCTCTCTCTCTCTCTCTCTCTCTCTCTCTCTCTCTCTCTCTCAACAACATCCCTCCTTCAAAACAAGTTCCTCGCTAATACTGTGAACGTACACACACAAAACAAACATACAGACATAATTCTGAAGCATGAGAGAAGTATGAGTATACAAAAGCTTCAGAACAGGCACAGAATATAACAATAAATGAGAATACAGGAGTGGCTTTGATAAGAAGCTACACAGGAAAAACAAACCAAATTCCCCTGGCTAACAAACGATCTCAACACTCACTGGGACATTTCGTATTTCTGAGCAATGATGGTTTCCGCCATGTCACACTCCAGCTCCTCCAGAAAGTCCCAGCTGATGTGCAGGCGCCAGGCGATGTGCTTGATCAGCACTCGTATCCGCGCATCGTAGTTCCCTGTAATGAGGATGATGATGATGATGAGAGCAATGAGGAGGAGGAGGAGGAGGAGGAGGAGGAGGAGGAGGAGGAGAGGAAGAGGAGGAGGAGGAGGAGAGGAGAGGAGAGGAGGGGAGGAGGAGGAGGAGGAGGAGAGAAGAAGAAGAAGAAGAAGAAGAAGAAGAAGAAGAGAAGAGAGAAGAAGAAGAAGAAGAAGAAGAAGAAGAAGAAGAAGAAGAAGAAGAAGGAGGATGAGGATGATGATGAGATGATGAGATGATGATGATGATGAATGATGATATGATGATGATGATAATGATAACTTTAATGATGATGTTGATAATAATGATAATAATGATGATGGTGATGATACTCTCTTCATCTCATATCTCTCTCTCTCTCATCTCTCTCTATCTTCTTACTCATCATTCTCTCATTTTCTTATATATATATATATATATATTCGCCTTACCTACAATCGCAGAATATCTCTGATATTGTGAAAATGATAAACATAATCATGTACTTGAACTGACAATACAAACACCCCTAACAGCAAAGAGCTAGTATAGATGGCTGAACAAAAAGTATGTTCCTGATGTCAAGACTGCAGCAAAAATTATAATTATCTCCCTTTACTTGCACAGGTACTTACTAATACTGCCATTCTCCATACATTCAGGCATCACCATTTTGCAACAGAATTACCTCAAAAAATCAAAATATCTGCTATTTGTGTGTTCCATGTTGTAATATATCAAGCTTGCCATGTCTGCAGAACATCATCAATATCAACAGAGACAGAAGAGGACCAATTTACTGAGTTGTCATGAGCACCAGTTCCTGGGTACAGTGCAATACTGATTTCAGTTTGATGATGATGGAGATAATAATGATGCATGATGATGATGATTATATATGATGATGATGATGATAGATGATGGTGATAAATAATGAGTGTATGAATAATGTATGATGTATGTGATGTAATAATATATGATGATGGTAATGATGTATGATGATGGTAATAACGATGTATGAGGAGAGATGGTGATAATAACGATGTATGAGGATGATGATGATGGTGTAATAATGATGTACAATGTTGATGATGGCAATGGTGATAATAATGTGTGATGATGATGATGGTGGTGATGATAATAATGGTGTGTGATGATGATGATGATGTTAATGTTAACAACAACAAATCATCATCATCATCACCATTATTATTGTCACCACCAGCTATTAAAGGCGACTTATCAGTGTGCGCGCACATGTATCAGCCTGTCAGTGTGTCTTTCTGTGTCTGTCTGTGTGTGTAAATGCGTGTTTGTGGAGCTAACTACAAGCCTGCCTGCATACCTGACTATGTCCACACACACAGCACCAACAACCATGCAAGTGTGCAGGCCAGACAAGAGCATGTTTCGAACCGACAGAATGAAGTCTTGGGTGTGTGTGTGTGTGTGTGTGTGTGTGTGTGTGTGTGTGTGTGTGTGTGTGTGTGTGGATGTGTGTGTGTGTGACTCTGTGTAACCCAGGACTCAGGAGATCTATACTCGCAACACACACAACCAACCACCACACACACACACACAACACACACACACACTAACAACACACACCAAACAATCACACACACCCACACACACACACACCACACAACCCACACACACACACACAACACACACAACACACACACACACCACACACACACACACACAAAACACACACACACACACAACACACACACACACACACACACACACACACACACACACACACACACACACACACACACACACACACACACACACACACACCACACACACACCCACCTTGGGACAGGGCGATGCCGATCAGCTCTGTGACCACAGGGGTGGCGTTCTTCCCCAGAGCCTCCTCTTTGAGGATGACCTCCACAAAGGGTGCATGTCGTCCTGACCCTCGCCTGAGTACATGGCCTGGATCGCTTCCTGCACCTGCAAAATCACAGGTGACAGATTTCCAAAACTGTATACACAAGGGGAACTGGGTGTAAAAAAAAAAAGCACATGAGTGTTTATTCCATTAACCTTGATATAAAAAAAAGAATGAATAAATAAAAATTAAAAAATGAAATAAACAGGCAGATTCTTTAGAAATCAATGGTGGATCGGTGGTCTAGAGGTAAAGCCCTGCCTACAAAGCGAAAAGTCCAGGTCGGAAGTGTGCGGTGGTTTGATCCCCGTTTGGGCCCTGAAACTTCTCCCACCATCCATTAGCCCTGAGTGGTGGTCTGGGTGCAAGTCCTTTGGATAAAATTATAAACTGATGTTCTGTGTGTTGCACATAATTATTTAGCACACATAAAAGAATCCACGGCACTAAGAGAGTTGTCTAAGTCCTATGGATGAGACTATAAACCTAGGCCCCCATGTATGAACACACAGAGAACATCTTGCACACACGTTAAAAACCCATTCCGTCTATAAAAAAAAGTAGGCCATTGTGTGCCAGTAGAAACAGATGACAATAAACCCCAAACAAACCAACATGCACACTGGTGTCATGTTTACACACCATCCCCAAAGTTGGAATGCGACTACTAGAAGGTGGGGGGGGGGGGGGGGGTAGGGGTAATGGTTGCATACACAAAAATGTCACCATTGCTGAACCTTGGAGCTCTCGCCAAAGGATGAAGACAGTTACCATGGCATTGTACTTAAAGATGGCTGAGGACAAATACTTGGGCAGAGAAAAAGTGTAAGAGAGAGAAGAAAAAAGAGAGAGAGAGAGAGAGAGAGAGAGAGAGAGAGAGAGAGAGAGAGAGAGAGAGAGAAGAGAGAGAGAGAGAGAGAGAGAGATTGTGTGTGTGTGTGTGTGGTGTGTGTGTGTGTGTGTGTGTGTGTGTGTGTGTGTGTGTGTGTGTGTGTGTGTGTGTGTGAGTGCGTAGTGTATGTGTGAGTGTGTGAGTGTGTGTCGTGCGTTGCGTGCATGTGTGCGTGCATGCATTTGTGTGTAAATCTTTACTGGACAGAAATGTCATTCATATGTACACAATGATACATATTTACATACATATATATTATATATTATAATACAACAATACATACTACATACCATAATACATGTATACATACATGTAATACATACATGAAATACATACATGTAATACAATACATGTTATACATACATTATACATACATACATACATACATAACATACATACATACATACATACATACATACAATACATACATACATACATACATACATTCATACAGTATAAAACACACACACATACCTACATACATACCTGCATACACACCTACATACATTATGTGTACTATATTATATACAGGCTGATTAACATGTTCTGACCTGTTTGGGTTGTTCCAAGCCATTCAAAATCAGTGACAGAGCATCTTTGTTGAATTGGCTGCAAATAAAAGAGAGAAAAAATGCAGTAAATTACTCGAGACAACTGTTTACTATCACAAATGGTGACACAAAACAGCTGCAGGTGTACATGATGTCAACAACATTTATTTGTTTTCTTGCAAAGACACAAACGGTACTAAAGGAAAGATTTACAAAACTGCAAACACATGGGGACTGGATGTAAAAAAGCACATGAGTGCTTATTCCATTATCCTCAAAATAAATTTTTTTAAAAATAAAATGAACAAAAATAAAATAACCCTACCCTCAATCCCATCCCATGTAACCCTCCTCCCCTTTAAAATGAAATCAATAAAACAAAGTAAAAACAAACAAAACAAATAAAACCAAAAAAATTCACTAAAATCTAAAACAGCAGAAGGCACCCATCATTCTCGGAAGACTATGTAGTTGCACTCTAGTCTTTAGAGCGCAAAGCCTGGGTAAGTAAGTATGGAGGGCAAGCTGTTAATCTAAAACAATCTAAAACAAAACAATCCAAAACTGGCAATTCTATGGCTGGTATGAGCACGGCTAACAAAAAAGGAACTTAGACAATTAAAAAATAACTCAGAAAAGGGAGAAAAAATAAAAGGAAAAGAAAAGAAACTGAAATGATGAAAATGTTGGAACAGATAACAAAATTCACATAACTGCATACACACGGGGACTGGATGTAAAAGAGCAACATGAGTGTTTATTCCCGTTCCAACGCTCTCTCTGAGACTTCAGATGACACTATAAACCAAGGTCCCGTGCGCGAGTGCGCGCACAACATCTTGCACACACGTTAAATCCTGTTCCGCTTTTCGTAAGAGTAGGCCATTGTGTGCTGGTGGGAACAGATGACACGATTTACAAAAACTGCATACATACACACGGAGACTGTATGTAAAAAAGCACACGAGTGCTTATTCCATTATCCTCGATATAACAGGAAAAAAAAATTATAAAAAAAGACTGGTACCCACCTGTTCCATTCCTCTTCAAACAGCTTCTGCAGGCCCAGGGCACAGAGAGCAGCGCAGGAAAACTGACCAGCATCGGTCAGCTGGCGGTGAATGGACACTACACACAGACAGACAGACAGAAAACAATAACAAAGTTAGTCCTTAACTACAGCATGAAAAGGTAAAGGTAACTCAGGGAAAGGTGTCCCATAACCTGTGCAGTCGTAGGGGAGCGAGGCATCACAGACCTCAGCTTCTCCAGGGGTGGGCATGTTGAGGGCGACACCCATCTCTTCTCCCTCGCTGCTTTACCTTACCCTGACTTTAAGGAGGGCAGGCACCATTTTACAGCTGGGTAAACTGGGAGAACTGTACTAAAGCCAAGGTGCGCAAACGATCACCCATCCAATTGGTAACCACGCTCGATGTTGCTTAACATTGGTTGGAGAAAAACGAACGCTCTGACCACTGAGCTATCCCGTCCTTAACTACACCATACAGCTCCATGCACTGTACAGTCTGGCTTATGATTTTGTGGGAAGAGCCACCAGTCTGGTATGAATTTTTTTTATAGATCTATATGCTAAGTTTTTGTTCGGTATGTCGGGGGGGGGGGAATTTTGGGGGGTTTGGTTTAGGGTTTTTTTGTGTTTGTCTTCTTTTTGTTCTGGTGGGGGTGTTTTTTTTTCAGCTGGGTCTTTTTTAAGTTACTAGTACTGTTGTTGTTTGTTTTGCTGTTAGATATACTTTCAATGTGACTTAAAATAATTGCTACAATGACTAGTGTAAAGGAGAAAGAACTAGATAGAAAAGAATGTAAGTTTATTTGGTTGTAGTTATGTTCATTAAAAATGTGAATATGTTTGCAATAACTGAGATATGACCTACAGTAAATATATCACTATCATGTAATGATGGTGGTTGAAATGTGATAGAAATGGTGTACCAGTAACAGCAGTGGATAGAGTTAGCAGCTACAATAGTAGTAACATTGAAACAGCAGCAGATGTTTTTGTTATCATGACTGACGGTCTCCCTTTTCAGTTCTATGGATCGCTGATGCCTCAATACGGGTCACTAGATGGGATCACCCAAGAGACATGTAATGTATGCATCATGCTTCATTCAATCTTTCAGTCAAAATGATGTTTGTACTAAAATTAGACTGATATGATCACATTTGTTTATGTACATTCATACCTGTTTAAGTCCATAGGAATTTGGCAGAGACTAGGTATTTTTTCTTCAAAGTTAGTAACATTAAGACCTCACACAGTCACAGCTGATTCTTTACGACTTTAGAGGAAGTAAAACCACCAACTGACCACCATAACGGATTTTTCTCTTCCCGAAACATTCCATTCCTAATGATGATGTCTGCCAACCGGATATAATTATAATGACCATCTAACTTAGGCACAGTGAACTTTTAATCTCCATCTTACAACTGGAACTTAGTTAAATAACCTTATCAGATGCCAGCTGTGTCACAGCATAAAAAACAACTTTAAACTGAGAATATTGAAAGACTTGAGCTGCAGTGCACACTCTGACATTGTAAGATTGACCAAAAATTGGTTTAATGTTTATGTAGGCTATCTGATTCATAATAGGCCTACTAAT
>CM060331.1:1880501-1890501 GCA_030674155.1 Stramonita haemastoma
AGAGAGAGAGAGAGAGAGAGAGAGAGAGAGAGAGAGAGAGAGAGAGAGAGAGAGAGAGAGAGAGAGAGACCCTACCAAACAGAAGCATAGGGAAAAAGAATGACATACAAACAGGCAATGAAGGAACAGAGACAGAAACATAGATATGTAGAGAGACAATAGACAGACAGAAACAGAGACATGCAGAGAGACATGCAGAGAGACAGATAGACCGACTGATAGACAGACCGACGACCGACAGATAGACAGACAGACATGCAGATAGACAGACAGACATGCAGACAGGCATGCAGACAGACAGATAGACAGATAATCACACACAGAGAGGAAAACAACAAAGGAACAAAAAGACACACAAAGACAAGTAAAGTGAAAACAAAGCCCCGAAACCATCTTTCAGAAAGCACCTGTTCGCAATCTTACAGCCCACTCAATGACATTTACTACACGGAAGCGCCATCATATCAGAACGCCAAATCAACACCCCACCCCCCTCCCATCTCCACCACCACCACCCAGTCCCCACCCCACCCCCTCCACACACACCCTCCCCCTTCTAGTATTCTGAACAGCAATCAATAAGGATAACCACCCCAAAATAACTCCATCCTTTTCCACCCCCCTCCCTCCATACCTCCAACATCATCCATCCATCCATCCATCCAGCTATCCATCTAGAGTCAGTCTCAAAAGTCAGCCTATAAGAATTCGGTCGGGCGCTGAACGAATTCTGCAATGACAGATTGACAGAGTGAAAGAGAGAGGAGGAAGAAATCGTTGAGGAATAACAGGTTTAGGTGGACTCTGCATTCACTCCCCAATCCATCTCTCCCTCTCTCTTTCGCTCCATTCTTTTTTTTCCCCCCTTACCCCCTTCCTCTTGTTATCTTCGTCCTCCTTATTCTGAAAGTGTGGTAATGAGATGAAATTTGACGCAACGGTATGGGGAAATGCACGCGTAGATATTTTGCTATCGCGTCACATCCTGTGAAATAGTCTTTTGCTATCGGGTCATATTCTGTGGAATAGTCTGTGCAAAAGTCAGATGATAAGTCAAGTGAGCATAGCGTCATATTACCATTGTTTGTTTCTTTGTTTGTTTGTTGGAAGTTGAATACAGGTTTAAAAAAAACTACTGAAATTCATACAATATGCCTTGATTTTGATGTCCATTTTCTTGTTCTTCTGGTTCCTGAAGCTTCCATATTTTTGTCTGTCTTCTTTCCTTTTTAAAACAAATATCTGCTTGGCTATGAAGAAGCAATTATGCGCAATGAAAGAAGAAAGAGAAGTAGAAGAAAAGATAAAAACAAATGTAGAAGAAGGAAGAGAAAAAAAAAGAAGAATGAGGGAGAGGTGGAGAAAAAGAAGGAGGAGAAGAAGGAGAAAAAGAACAAGAGTTAGAAGGATGACGATGTTGATGACGATGATGAAGTGAAAAGAAAGAAGACGAAAAAGACATTAAGAAAAAAGAGTGATGAAGAAAAATAAGAGAAGAAATATGAGAAGAAAAGAGAAGGAACATTCCTATGGAGGGGAAGGTGGGGAAAGAAGAAGAATTGCGAAGAAGATTGCAAAGAATGCAAAGAAGAAGAAGAATGTAAAGAAGAAGAAGAAGAAGAATGCAAAGAAGAAGAAGAAGAATGTAAAAGAAGAAGAATGCAAAGAAGAAGAAGGATGCAAAGAAGAAGAAGAAGAAGAATGCAAAAAGAAGAAAGAAGAAGAAGAGAAGAAGAAGAAGAAGAAGAAGAAGAAAGAAAGGAACACGAACAGCAGTAAACTATTACTTCTTTAACACGTCATACCCCCTGTAGGGGGGCTAGGGGGCTGTAAATATAAACAGCATCCCAAACTTCTGGAAAGTCTGTGCTAAGAATTGCCTCTTTTCTACCCCTTTCTTTGTTTCTGCCTTGTTCCAGTTTTCTGCCTGTCATCTCTTTGTCTGTTTTCTGCCTTCTGAGTCCATTCTCCTACCCCTTTCTTTATGAAGAAAGGCTTAAAGGACAATAATTCTCTCTCACGCTTAAGTCAGGTGTGGCTGGGCCTGCCTTGTCAGGCACTTAATGGCAGCACAACCCATTTATGCTCAAGTGACAGACATCAATAGTTACTGAGTGTTGATCAAAGAAGAAATAGCTTCTCCTCCACAAACGTTATATTTTGGAAAATGCACATAGAAGAAATAGCCTCTCATCCAAAAACACTATCTTTTGGAAAATGCACGAGAAGAAATAGCCTCTCATCCATAAACACTATCTTTTGGAAAATGCACATAGAAGAAATAGCTTTTCATCCATAAACACTATCTTTTGGAAAATGCACATAGAAGAAATAGCCTCTCATCCAAAACGTCATCTTTTGGAAAATGCACATAGAAGAAATAGCCTCTCATCCATAAACACTATCTTTTGGAAAATGCACATAGAAGAAATAGCCTCTCATCCATAAACACTATCTTTTGGAAAATGCACATAGAAGAAATAGCCTCTCATCCATAAACACTATCTTTTGGAAAATGCACATAGAAGAAATAGCCTCTCATCCAAAAACGTCATCTTTTGGAAAATGCACATAGAAGAAATAGCCTCTCATCCAAAAACGTCATCTTTTGGAAAATGCACAGAGAAGAAATAGCCTATCATCCAAAAACGTCATCTTTTGGAAATGCACGCAGCCATAGTTTTTACTGGTCAGTTTGTAAGTCAGTGACCACCTCACTGAGGGCTGGCACAGGCTAATGTGATTTATCTGGGAGGCAGAGAGGTCCGGTCTGAGGCCGACCCACGCATAACCGCAAGTTACAGCCAATACACAGAATCGATCACCCGTCACGTGGACCATTGGACGGACTAAGACAAAGGAGTGACCTTCTGTTGATGTACTTCTGTCTGTCTGTTGGCTGGCTGTTGCGGCTGAGGCTGGCTGTCGGGTGTGTGTGTGTGTGTGTGTGTGTGTGTGTGTGTGTGTGTGTGTGTGTGTGTGTGGTGTGTGTGTGTGTGTGTGTTTATCTTTTTTTTAAATTTTTTATATCGAGATAATGTGTGTGTGTGTTATTTTATTTTATTCTTTTATATCGAGGATAATGTTGTGTGTGTGTGTGTGTGTTGTGTGTGTGTGTGTGTGTGGCGGTCGGGCGCGGTGGTATAGTTTTGTCAGTCTGTTTTGTGTGTGTGTGTTGTGGTTGTGTGTGGGTGTGTGTGTGTGTGTGTGTGTGTGTGTGTGTGTGTGTGTGTGTGTGTGGTGTTGGTGTGTCGTGTGGTCGTGTTGTGTGTGTTGGTTGTGTGTTGTGTTTTCACACCCCAGCGCTCTCTCCTAGTAGTACATGATTCTGATTAAAGGAGGAAAAAAACTTGGAAAAAATCCCTAATCTCATCTCATCTGTTTCACCTGCTCTGTATATCTGTCTGTGTATGTGTGTATGTTTGTATGTCCATATTTTTATTTGTCTGTCTGTCTGTCCGTCAGTGTGCCTGTCTGTCCATTTGTCCGCCCTTTCTCTTTGTTTTCCCATCTTCCTCTCAACACCCACCCCCTTCTGTCTGTCTGTCTGTCTGTCTGTCTGTCTGTCTGTCTGTCTGTCTGTCTGTCTGTCTCTCTCTCTCTCTCTCTCTCTCTCTCTCTCTCTCTCTCTCTCTCTCTCTCTCTCTCTCTCTCTCTTCTCTCTCTCTCTCTCTCTCTCTCTCTCTCTCTCTCTCTCATTCTTGGATGGAAAGTGGGGCAGGTGACTGACCACTGCCTTCACAAAGAGGGCAGGCTGCCCCCTGATATAGGCCTATACAAAACAAAGGCAGAGGAGATACCAGACCGGCTTAAGGCTTAAAGCAAACAGCAATGTTATCAGCAGAACTCTTAGATATGACAGAGAGAAAGAAAGGGTGGAATGATGATGAAGAAAGAAATAAAGGAAGAAGGAAAGCAAGAAAGAAGAAATGAAGGAAGGCAACAAAGAAAGACAAAACCAAAGCCAAAAAAAATTAAGGGAAGGAAAAAGATTGACATACATACAACAGACACATACTCAGACACAGACAGACAGACAGACAGGCAGACAGACAGAAAAGGAAATAGACATTTTGAAAATCAGTAGACAGGTCACCATTGTTACATCGTACCTATTTTAACCACCACCACCACCACCACTTAGCCCACTTCCACCACCACCACCACCACACCACCACCACCACCGCCACCAAATTCAGCAGATGCACCATCACAAAAAATGGGTTTTTAAAAAATATATACTTTTAGACAGTTGAAGTTTTCATCGTTGTGGTCGTCATTATTCTTCCCCTCCTCCCGTCCCTCTTTTTCTTCCTCTTCCTCCTTTGCCTCCTCGTCCTCTTCAAAGAAAATTTTTATTATCTATCTATCTATCTATCTATCTATCTATCTATCTATCTATCTATCTATCTATCTATCTATCTATCTATCTATCTATCTATCTACTATCATCTATCTATCTATCTATCTATTTTTTGATTTCGAGGATAATGGAACAAACATTCATGTACATATGTGGTGGGTTTTTTTTAGCCAGTCCCCATGTGTATACAGTTTTGTCAGTTTTGCCATCTATTCCCACCGGCACACAATGGCCTACTCTTCCGAAAAGTGGAACAGGTTTTAACGTGTGCGCATGATGGTCTGCGTACGTTCGCACACGGGGCCTCGGTTTATAGTCTTATCTGTAAGACTTATTGGGGAAAGTGGAGCCAGCAATGATGTTAACTCCATATGAAAAAATCCTCTTGAATGAGATTCGAATCCGGGTCAGCAGATTATGAATGCATCACTCTGACAACCAGACTATCCTGTCCTCCAGACAGGCAGACAGACAGACAGACAGACAGACAGACAGGCAGGCAGACAGAGAAACAGCTAGTAGACAACCTGAAGTCATAGTTTGTGGTAAATTGCCTTATGTGATAAAATACAGTTTGCAACTCGTTTCCAAATGTTGCATTCATTTCAGCACTCTAAATGTCTGTCTGTCTGTCTGTCTGTCTGTCTGTCTGTCTGTCTGTCTGTCTGTCTATCTGTCTTTCTGTCTGTCTGTCTGTCTGTCTGTCTGTCTGTGTTTGTCTAGTCTGCCTGTCTGCCTGTCTGTTTGTCTGTTTGTCTATCTAGTCTGTCTGTTTGTCTGTCTGTATGTCTGTATGTCTATCTAGTCTGTTTGTCTGTCTGTATGTCTGTCTCATTCTCCCCTCTCCTTCCCCCTCTCTCTCTCTATTTTGATTTTGTTCTTCTTTTTTCGTTTTGCTTTCTGCTTTATCTTTGCTTTTTGTATGGTTTTCTTCTGTTTTGGTGGGGTCCCCCTTTTCTCTCTTTTTAACAGGGAAAGGGCCGGATGAAAAAATAGTATGTAAATACTTACTTGGTTACCCTTGAAAAATAAAGATTTTCATTCATTCATCATTCATTCTTCATTCATTTCATGTCATTCATTTTCTTCTGTCTCTCTCTGTCTCTCTCTTTCTCTCTCTGTCTCTTCTGTCTCTTCTGTCTCTCTCTGTCTGTCTGTCTGTCTCTGTCTGTCTGTTCTGTCTGTCTGTCTGTCTGTCTGTCTGTCTGTTCTGTTCTGTCTTTCTTCCTCTGTCTCTCTCTTCTCTCTCTCTCTCTCTCTCTCTCTCTCTCTCTCTCTCTCTCTCTCTCTCTCTCTCTCTCTCTCTCTCTCTCTCTCTCTCTCTCTCTCTCTCTCTCTACTGATCATTCTTGATAAAATACAATGAGTGACAATCATCAGTCACAAAGTGGGTATCAACTCCTCCTAAAAGAGTCTAAAGAAGGAAGGAGAAGGAGGAGAGGAGAGAGAGAGAGGAAGAAGAGAGGAGAGGAGAGGAGAGAGGAGGAGAGAGTGAGGGTCAGGCCAGCTTCATTAAAGTCAACAGCAATGGTATTAGTTTAAGATATACGATGGAGAGAAAAAAGGGAAGGAAGGATGGAGAGAATGATGATGAGCTTTATTTCCTTGTTTGTCTGTCTGTCTGTTTGTCTGTATGTCTGTTTGTATACTGTTTGCTTTTTTGTTGTCTGTCTATACGTCGTCTGTGTGTTGTGTGTCTGTGTCTCCTGCTGCTTACTGCTTGTCTGTCTGCCTGCCTGCATGCTGTCTTTGTTGTGTCTGCCTGCTGCTGTTGTCTGTCTGTCTGTCTGTCTGTCTGTATGCCTGCCTGCTGTCTGTCTTCGTCTGTCTGTTGTCTGTCTGTCTTGCCTGCCTGCCTGCCTCTGTCTGTGTCGTCTGTCTGTATGCCTGCCTCTGTCTGTCGTCTGCTGTCTGTCTGTCTGTCTGTCTGTCTGCCAGCCTGTCTGTCTGTCTGTCTGTCTGTCTGTCTGTCTGTCTGCAGCCTGTCTGTCTGTCTGTCTGTCGCTGTCTGTCTTATTGCTCGCCTGTCTGTCTGTCTGTTGTCTGTCTGTCTGTCTGTCTGTCTGTCTTTGCTTTATTTGCTTTCCTTGCCTTCTCTTCATCTGCTCTGCTCAGTAATTACACAGAGGTGAGCTTCACTGGTGTTAGCTTGTCTTTGCCTTTCTTGCTTTCTTTGTTTTTCTTTCTTTGTTTGTTGCTTTCTTTGTTTCTCGGTTTGTTTCTGGTTGTTTCTGTGTTTGTTTCTTTGTTGCTTGCTCTGATGGCTGTATTATTGATGTGCCTTTGTTTGATGGGGGACGGGATAGCTCAGTGGTCAGAGCACTCGCTTTCCCCAAGCTACGGTGAAGCAGCATCGAGCGTGGTTACCAACTGGATGGGTGACCGTTTGCCACCTTGGCTCAGTACAGTCCCCCAGATCACCCAGCTGTCAATGAGTACCTGCCCTCTTCAGGGTCAGGGAAAGTAAAGCAGCGAGGGAGAGGAGATGGGCGCCGCCCTCAATATGCTGGCCCCTTGAAAAGCTGAGGTCTCTGACGCCTCGCTCCCCTACGACCACACAGGTTATGGGACACCTTTACCTTTACCTTGCCTTTGTTTGATCAGTCACTTCACTGTTGTATTGTTCAGAAAACTGTAGAAAAGAGAAACAAGTTGCAGGTTACAACTTCTTCATCTTTTGAAAAAACGATTTATGAAAAATTCTAAGTGAAAAAAAAGAATGAAAATGTTTCTAGAAAACAATATCTTTCAATGACAGCATTTCAGGTTTTTTTGACTAAGAACCATGCCTTTGGCCTGACCTGACTGGAGTTTTGGCTCCTGGTGAGCCTTCTTCAGAGGTCCGGCGGTGATAGAAAGCTTCACCTCTATGGCGCCTTACAGCCAGACACGTTACATAATTCCGGTGTCATTGGCATTCAAAGAATATTGTATATCTTGGAGTCTTTGTCATTTGTTGACATGTTGACCAGTCTATGGAGTATTTAATACAGACACTGCTTCACCTGAAACAAAAGGAATGACGTGATTTTAACTTTACTTGACTTAACTTGATCTCTTCTTCTTTGTTGTTCGACGCCTAGAAACAACTTTGTGGCTGCCGTTAAGTTCCCGACAATTCAGGCCCATGCGCATCGGCTTCGGCGTGGGAGAGAATTGTTCTGTCTTTTAAATTTTTGGGGAAAAAAGGAGGAGATGGACCAAAAAGAGTGAAAATCCACGAGCTAGGAGGTGACACGAAAGAAAAAAGCTGAATATAGGGATAGGAAAAGAAGGATATTCCTAGCTAGTTGTCATCATTAAAAAAAAAAACTTTTTTTTTTTAGTTTACATTTTACTTCACTTAAGTCCTGCAGATTTCCCTGCGTGAAATTCGGTGCTCTTCCCAGGGAAAGTGCGTCGCCACAAGAGCAGTCCACCCATTATTTATTTCTTCTTTTCCTGTCTGCAAATGTATTTTTTCTACAATTTTGCCAGGGACAGCCTTCTTGTTGCCGCGGTCGTGCATACAAATAATGATATGTAACACGCGAGACCTTGGTGTATCGTCCATCCGAAAGACAAGCGCTCAGACCACCATTCATGCCTAATGAATGGGGGTAAAGTTTTGGCCCAACGGGATTTGAACCACCGCACACTCCGACCGGACTTTCCGCTTTCTAGACGGGGCGACGTTACCTGTAGACCACCGCTCCCGTATCACAGGTACAGCGCTCTAATCACCAGGCTCTCGCTCTGAAACAACAATTCCCTGAGGGGATGCCGGGAGCCAGTCAGTCTAAACATTTTTCCCACCCTTCTGAAATATATGTGCTAGGAACTCCCTCTTTTCTATCCCTTCTCTGACTCTACCTAGTTCCTTTCTTCTTGTCAGCACCCTTCTGTATATGTTCTGACCCGCTAGGTCCATTTTCTCCCTTTCCCCCATAAAAACTCTAAAGAGAACAATTCTCTCCCATGCGAAGTTGGATACGCTAGGCCTGACTGTCAGGGGCTTAACGGCAGCGCACCGCATTTTCGCTGATATGACAGCAACACTAGTTGCTGTCTGAGCGTTACGACGACGACGACGACGACGAAGAGAAGGAGGAGGAAGAGAGAGGAGAGCAGGAGGAGGAGGAAGAGGAGGAGGAGAGGAAGGAGGAGGAAGAGGAGGAGGAGCAGGGAGGAGGAAGAGGAGGAGGAGCAGGAGGAGGAGAGGTGAGGAGCAGGAGGAGGAGATCAGAGGAGCAGAGCGAGCAGGAGGAGGTAGGAAGAAGAAGAAGATAAGAATGCTAGAGAGTTCACATTCAGCATGGATTCTTCAATAACAGGGGGATTAACTTACTATGCTTCTTGGCTTCTGTCCTTGAGAACTACTCTTTTTCCAGCGCATACGTACACATAGAGTTAAGAGATTGTATTGTGTATTCAAAATGTCTGCTACTGATACAGGCATAAAATTTACGTATGCGCATTGGCATGAAGTTGCGAACATGCATGCAGAAGGTCTAGAATCTTTCATGCTAACGGGATCCACTCGGCAGCACTCGTGTATATTTTCATTCAATCATGCATAATTATACCTTCGAGTATATACATGCATGTGTGCATGCACGCATACACATACATACGCGCGCGTGTAACACACACACACACACACACACACACACACACACACACACACACACACACACACACACACACACACACACACACACACACACACACACACACACACACAGAATACGTTTTTGATTTCATCCTTCCTTCCTTCCTTCCTTCCTTCCTTCCTTCCTTCCTTCCTTCCTTCCTTCCTTCCTTCCTTCCTTCCGTCCTTCCTTTTTTTGTTTCTTTCTTTCGCTCTTAATTTCTTTCTTTCTTTCTTTCTTTCTTTCTTCTTTCTTTCTTCCTTCCTTCCTTCCTTCCTTCCTTCCTTCCTTCCTTCTTTCTTTCTTTCTTTCTTCTTCCTTCTTCTTCCTTCCTTTCTTTCTTTCTTTCTTTCTTTCTTTCTTTCTTTCTTTCTTTCTTTCTTTCTTTTTTCCTTTCTTTCTTTCTTTTTTCGTTGCTAACAAAGCTGATAACTATCTTTTATACTAAAGCAAAATGCCGCGCGCACACAGTGTTATCTTTCAACTGTCGTGAGGTATAGTGTGGTATAGAGTGGTGTGGAGTGGTGTGGTGTGGAGTGGTGTGGTGGTGTGTGGTGGGGTGTGTTTTGTTTCGTCTCGTGCCGATGACCCATAGGTCGTTGACCTTGCCTGATACTATCTATACTCTCTCTGCTCGTCAGCTGAAGAGGGAGAGAGAGAGGATTAGTTTCATAACCATCTTCGTTATAGCTTCTCTCTTGTTCTTGTTGGTGTTGTTGGTGGTGGTGGTGGTGGTGTGTGTTGTTGTTGGTGGTGGTGGTGGTGATGTTGTTGTTACTGGTGATGTTGTTGTTGGTGATGGTGGTGGTAGTGTTGTTGTTGTTGTTGTTGTTGTTTGGTGGTGGTGGTGGTGGTGGTGGTGGTGGTGGTGGTGGTGGTGGTGGTGGTGGTGGTGGTGGTGGTGGTGGCGACATTGAGGACGCACTGGCCCAGGCCAAAAGCTGTGACAGTTATTGATGTCAGCTCATTGCCAAAGCCTACGCTTAGATGTTGTTATGTTGTAAAA
>CM060331.1:1895501-1913001 GCA_030674155.1 Stramonita haemastoma
TCGGAGTGAAACGGTACTCGTACCGCTATTTCATATCTTCTCGATATACCCTTATTCTTGGGGGTGTGTATGAGCGTGCATGCACCTGTATGTGCTCATTTGTGTTTATGTGTGTGTGTGTGTCTGTGTGTCAGGACCCTGCACTGTGACGCGCCATCATGTATAGGCCTGTTACCATTAATTTCTCTGCAATACTATGTATTGTTGCGTACACCGTACCAAGTTTGCTCTGACAGACTTGCTAAGTTTAAGCCTCGCTGCTGTCATCAGGGCTGTGGTGTCGCCACAAGAACTGCGCCACCCATATAAAATATGCCAGTAATGTGTGTATGCATACAGTACAGCACTCTCATAGTGCCATGGGCTCTGTAACTGTGCAAAGTTGGTGTAGGGCGAGACTCAAACCGCCATTTTGTCACATCCTCTTGATATGGCGTGCTGGCGTTTGTGTATTCGTTTTGTTGTGTGTGTGCATGCGTGTGGCAACATCACTGCACTGTGCTGTGATGCATCATATTGTATATTATCATTATTATTTTGTGCAATATTATGTATTGTTTGGTACACTGTACCAGTTTTGGTTCCGACAGACTTGGTATATTCAAGATAGGCCGCCCTCTTCAGGGCTGTGGTGACGCCACAAGAACTGCGCCACCCATATCAAAGATGCTGGTCTAGTGTGTATGCATACTGTAGGGCACTCTCATGGTGCCATGGGCTCTGTTACTGTGCAAAAGTCGCGTATGACAGGACTAAAACCGCCATCTTAGAATAATCTGTGAGAAATACTTGCAACACCAACAAGACCTTTACCGCGTCTTTGTGGACTTTAAGAAGGCGTTCGGCAGATTCTGGCATGCAGGTCTGTGGGCAACCACGAGGATGTATAACATCAATGCCAACCTGAACAGAGCCATAGAATGCCTGTATGACAAGGCAAGCAGTGCAGTCTACTGTAACAACTACATAGGAGATTGGTTCGGAACCACAATTGGAGTATGCCAAGGATGTCTGCTCTCTCCCACCCTCTTCAACGTCTTCTTAGAAAGAACAATGGCTGATGCACTTGAAAATCACGAGGGAACAGTCAGCATTGGAGGCAGGACAATCACAAAATTCCGTTTTGCCAACGACATCGACGGCCTAGCTTGAGAAGAACAAGAGCTAGTTAGCCTGGTAAATCACCTTGATGAAGCCTCATCAGCATATGGCATGCAGATCAGTGCAGAGAAAACCCAGCTGATGACAAATAGTGCCAATGGCATCAGCAATGACGTAGTTATAGATGGTAAGAAAATCGGGACGTCCATATCAAATATCCGGGAGCAATAGTATCAGGTGAAGGATCAAAACCTGAAATTCTCTCAGGATAGCCCAGACCACAGCTGCAATGACCAAACTTAAAGTCCTCTGGAATGATAAGAACATCGCCATTAGCTTCAATTATCAGACTGATGCGTTCCCTGATCATGTGGTTCCAGTGCAGTCACAAGAGCCGCCAGAACGGGAACTCCGACTCCAACTGCCCGATTTTTCCTCAGGGATGGTGTCTAAACACAACACCTGTGTGCATGCTGGTTTTTTTTTTGTTTTAAAAAAAAATATTTTGTTGTCATCCGCTCCTACAGACACACAATGGCCTGCTCTTCTGAAAGGCGGAAAGGGTTTATAACGTGTGCGCAAGATGTTCTGCGTGCGTTCGCACACGGGGTCTCGGTTTATAGTCTCATCCGAAGGACTGATATCAATGTACAGAAGTCATGCCTAAGGTGGATGTGCTGGGGTTGGCTAGTCAGTTGCCTGACAGCAGCGTAACGTCTTCATTTTCAGTCATATGTCTGTCACAGACAATGTCCTTCTGAGCGTTCCAATAAGTGCAAGTCAGCACAAACAATGATACGGCAACACATGTTCTGAGTTTGCTAAAGACAATTATGGATACAGTGCTTCTGCAATGTGAAACATATAATCGATAACCAGTTATGACCCTGATAAGATTGAGTTCAGTGTTTAAATGGTTTGGAGGACTATTCTATAACCAGCTGCCAGATTGCACAAGGCTAGATTTACATGCTGTAATTTTTGGAAAAGGAGGTTTACTTTATGCCAATGTTGGAAGTCATCAATGTCAACATAATCTTACAAGAGAGGAAGTACCATTAGTGTGATGTATCTTAGCTCAGTGGTCAGAGCACTCGTTTTCCCCAAGCTAAGGTTAAGCACCATCGTTCGCGGTTACCAAGTGGATGGGTGACCGTTTGCGTGCGTTGGCTTCAATACCGTCCCCTAGTCCACCCAGCTGTAAATGGGTACCTGCCCTTTTTAGGGTCAGGAAAGGTAAAGCAGCGAGGGAGAGGAGATGGGCACCGCCCTCAATATACTGGCCCTTAGAGAAGCTGAGGTCTCTGGCGCCTCGCTTCCCTACGACCACATAGGTTATGGGACACCTTCACCTTTTTACCTTTTATCTTATGCTTTACTGTATAAGATACTATGCCTTTGAAAGGAATTATGACCGTTTTTTGTATTTACAGTCTGTCTAAGAAGACCATTTGATTACTGAATAATTTAACTACTCTTATAGATGCTAAAGGAGGCTAGATGTGCTTGGTCGAATTCCAAAGGGCAAGAAGAATCCCGTAGCAAAAAATAATGCAAGGAACCAGTCGAGGATAGGAATGTTAGGCCGTCGTACAAAAAGGAACTAATCAATGGTGTTGACAACATAAGATGGACCGCCCAACCCCTACAACACCTCCTACTAGCCACACAGGATCGTGAAGCATGGAAAAGATCTCTGTTGCGTCTTCTCTCATGTCCCCCCTACGTCCTTTGGGACATGGGACTGAGTGAGTGAGTGATAGATGCTAGGCAATGGTCTTAGAATGTCTTAGCTTGCTGAATCCAAAGGGCAGAGAAGTAATCCGTGTAAATAAATGAAATAAGGTTTCTAACCAGTAGAGGTTAGGAATGTTTAGTCCTTCTTTGTAGCAATACTTACACTTGTGAACTCTAAATACTTCCACCAGGATCGGTTGTTATCAACTCTATACTTGTGACATTAATTTCTTCACTAAGATATAAATAGTTGGCAGTTTTAGGGTAATATCTTAATGTTTTCTGGTGGTTATTATTAATTCTGTTAGGTTTTTCTTTTTGGGGGGAAGAGGGATGCAGAGACATCTGGTTTAAACGTGTCCACTCTATAAGTTGTTCAATGCTTTTTTGCATAAAATGACACGTGTGATGAACATCAGAACTACATACATGTAAGGCTGTGTCATTGGGAAACATTTCGCATTGTGCTTTAGGTTAGAGAGAGAGAGAGAGAGAGGAGAGAGAGAGAGAGGAGAGAGAGAGAGAGAGAGAGAGAGAGGAGAGAGAGAGAGAGAGAAACTGATAAACGAACAGACAGACGGACAGAGAGAAAGATAGACAGATGGACAGGTAAACAGACAAATAGAGAAACAGAGAGACAGAGACAGACAAAAGCAAAGATAGAAGAGATCGGAAACGTCACCAAAAGCAGCATGCAAATTAACTACCAAAGTCAGCTTCTTTTTTCGCGCTTTTTTTCTTGGCTTCTTTTATTTTGTTTTGTTTTTCTTGTTTCTTCTTGTTTTTTTCTTTATCTTTTTAAAAATTGCGGCAGAACTGTGAGCACTATCGCCTTCCGCGTGAAAAGTGTTCATGTATGTGGGCTGGGGGGTGCAGGGCAGTTTGCAAGGTGTCATTTCAAACGGCCCCCTAGCTGCAGTGCAGACCACTGGCACTGCTGGGGAGGTAAAAAAGAAAGACCTGTGGAGACTTGACATTCAACTTACTGGTCGGTGAAGACTGAAGAAGCGGTAGGTGTCAGTGTTTCTTTTTTTGTCACTGTCATTAAGAGTGTATATCTTTATTGTAATTAAGAGTTAGACCGCTACACGCGCTTGCACTTCACCAAAACATGTTAATAATGGTCAAACAATGTTAATAATGGTCAAACTGCTGACCGCTGAACAGTAATGGAAGAAGTAGTACATATAAGCTGAGAGGTTGGTTTTTGTCCCACAAAATCTGGGTAGGCCTATAGATATATTCTTGCATCAGCAAAAGTTTAATTGAAAACTGAGTGGTATCTTACTAGGCCTGTTGGTCCCATATTGAATTAGTAAATGATTTTTTTCTTATATTGACAGTCTCACCTTTTCTTCAAGTCCTCGATTTTCTTTAACTATTAAAAGAAGTTGGGGGGGGGGGGGGGGGGGGTTAAACTACTCAAATTCAAAACAAAATATTTTTCGTATTTAAACCTGTTATGGTCATCTGCTTTGGAGTGTTATTCTTACTTTGTGTAATTTGGGGATGATAAATCGAGAACAAAGGCTGGCGTCCTCAGCACAGCCTGGTTTAATGGGCCTAAAGGAATGAATTTAATCATTCAAATTTCTCATTTAATTTTTTTTTCGAATTGACAGTGTGGGATACTTGGGGGAATAAGGTCGTGTTGGTTTTAAACTTGAAGGAAATGTTTCTACTAGAGCTACAGAAACTGAATAGATTGACGCCTGATATGGCCTTCGTGGTCAGTAGGGCTTTAAACAACATAAAAGAAACAAAGCTGGAAATCAGTGCCAGAGAACTGAAGACGAGGTTTGCTTTTGTTTCAGGCTGACCAGATCCTGCAGACACAAGCTGCCATGCTGATGCTGCCCACAGCTGTCCTTCACCAGAAGCCACTCTCCTCTTCTCTCCAACCACACCCTCCTCCATGGCCAGACCCTGGAAAGGTCACTCCACACAGCACCTGGGGTCATGCGGAGACAAGCTGACTTCACACAGCACATGGAAAACATCGGTGCCAGGGCCAACACAACTCGGGGTTTCCTGAGAAGGAACTTGAAAGTGTGCTCCAGCCGTACAAAGAACTGGCCTACAAGCAATGGTCTGACCACTGTAGAGTACGCTCCACTGCAAGGGACCCACACACAGAGAACAACTCGTCCACACACCACTGTCAACTGAAAGGTTCAGAAGGACAGCCAGATTCGCAACCAACCCTACCGCAACACTGGAGTGTCCAGACATGGTGACACTGCTGGAATGGCCCTTCAACAACGACGTCACTGCACCAGGCTTGCAATGCTCCACAAAATCCTAAACCAGCATGAAGCAGCCTCAAAGCAGTCCGCTAAAAATCCAGGATCTGCAGCTTCACGGAATCCCTCCCCTGCGGCTCCGACTACAGAAAGTTTGCATTCTTCCCCAGAACAGTGGCTGACTGGAGCTCCCTCTCTCCCAGCTGAAGTCGCTGAGCCCCCCCCCCCCTCGCCCCCCCCCTTCCCCTCCTCCTGCGGGAGCAGGGGACCTTCTGCTGAGGCAGGGGGCCCTCCCCCCTCCCCTGGACAAGTTTGTCTGCACCTCCACCACCATCCTCCCCCTCCCCCCACCTCGCTCCCCCCCCCAACTTTTGTTGTGGTCTGGCGCCTCACGCCCTGCCCACCAGTGCCGGTGGTGTGGGGGCACTTCTAACCGCCAGCCTGCTGGTGGGACAAGCGACCGTGGTAGCCTGAAGTGACAGTATGTGTAAATGCCGGACCACTTTCCACTCCCCCCTCCCCACCCCGGACCGGATGACTATGAAGATGAATTGTGATTAGGTACACACATTGCACTTCGCCAAAAATATTAGTATGGTCAAACTGTTGACCACTGAACGTTAATGGAAGAAGCGGGGAATGTGCAGATCCTGGTAACTCCCGCTGATTTCCTTGTTCTTCCGTCTTCTGGCAAGATGAACAGGTAAGAGATTTTTCTCTTGTCTATCTTGTTCCGTTTTTGTTTTTCTGTCACTTCGTCTTTTTTCTGCCTCCTTGGTCCATTCTCCTGCCTTTTTTTCCAAGAAAGACTTAAACGATAACAAATCTCTCCTATGCCGAAGTCAGATGCGCTGGGCCTGACTTGTTAGGCCCTTTACAGGCAGCGCAACGCATTTTCACTCATATGGCAGACAATAGGTGCCGTCTGAGCTTTTGAAGGATTTTGTTCTCATCCGCTCTTACCCAACGAACAGCCTGACTTTTCAAAAAGCTAAACAGGCTCCAATGAGTATAACAAAATGTTCTGTGGGTGTTTGCACAAGTATCTTCGGTTTAAGTCTCATGGAAGAACTTTTGAAGGGTTGAGGTCGGTACTGATGTTAACTCCACGGAGAAAAGATTTCAACAGGTGTCTCCGTAATGACCAAACTCAGGCTTGGTCCTGAAACGGCAAATCGCCAGTGCAACGCTCTAACCACTAGACGCCCCCCCCCCCTCCCCCCACACGTTATATTCCAACTAAATTGCTTCAGTGTGACGCGAGTCACTGCCTGTCACCTAAGAGGAAAAGCATCTCAATGTTGTCTATGTTATAATAAGTAAACTCTTACCAACTCAGTTCATAGAGGTAAACTCTCTCAAAACCTCTTTAAACTATTCACCTGTTGGTAGATGAAGATGCACGCGCACGAACGCGCACGCGCACGCGCACGCGCACGCACCACACACGCGCGCCGCGCGCGCGTGCGCGCGTGCGCCCAGCATACACTGCTCTGTCTCTCCCTCTCTCCCTGTGTGTGTTGTCTGTGTCTGTCTGTCGTCTCTGTCTGTCTCTGTCTGTCTTTGTCTCTCTGTCTGTCTCTTTGTCTCTCTGTGTGTCTCTCTGTCTGTCTCTCTGTCTGTCTCTGTCTCTCTGTCTCTGTCTCTGTCTCTCTCTCTCACTCTCTGTCTGGCTTGTTTGCTTGCTTGCTTGCTTGCTCGCTCGCGCGCGCGCGCCCGCATATGCTCTCCCACGACCATACACGTTATGGGATACCTTTACCTGTGCCTTTACAAAATGCGTACATCGTAAACACAGTCATGCGCGCGGCGTGCGTACGCACACACACACACACACACCCACGCCCACACACACACACACACGTACACACACACACACACACACACACACACACCACACACACACACACACACACACACACACACACTCATCTCTCTGAATATATACCTATCTGCTTTCTTTAAACCATAAGTTGATCTTTGGTTATTGTTGGTGGTGGTTTTGTGATGGAGGGGGCGGGGTTGCTGATATTTTTTTGAGAGTATTTGGATGTTTTGTTTGGGGTTGGTTTTGTTTCCGATTTTGTAGGGTTTTGTTTTTGTTATAGTTCGTATCGGGGCAAGGGCCGAATGAAAAGAATAATGTAAATGTTTATCTGTAGCCCTTGAAAAATGATAATTCATTCTCTCTCTCTCTCTCTCTCTCT
The DNA here is from genome assembly GCA_030674155.1 of Stramonita haemastoma. NCBI lineage: Eukaryota > Metazoa > Mollusca > Gastropoda > Neogastropoda > Muricidae > Stramonita > Stramonita haemastoma. The sequence goes on from CM060331.1 coordinate 1,902,790, forward strand.
CTCTCTCTCTCTCTCTCTCTCTCTCTCTCTCTCTCTCTCTCTCTCTCTCTCTCTCTCTCTCTCTCTCTCTCTCTCTCTCTGTTCATGGTCTTGTCACAGATCTTCGCCGGTGATCGTGATCCTTCTCACAGAGATCATGGAGACGCCATCGCCACGATGATGGAGCACATAACCCTGAACTTGTCCAAGATCCCCATGACTTAGTAGACATATGTCAGATCTATGGGAAAGAAGGGTTGAGAATAGGGGAAAGGAGAAAGTGCTACATCAGATCCCGAAGGGCAGACTAGTGCACAGCCTGGTTCCGTTGCCCAGGGATCTAGGACATAGTCACCCGTCTTCATCTTCCACTGGGTTGAACAGCAAACTATGTCGGAGTTTGGGGGCTTTAATAACAGCGGCGTTGACATGACCGCCCATGTCTGCAACACTTCGGGAAGCAAAGGCGATGAGAGCAGGAGGGGCTGTGGTCCTTGTGGTCATCTGCTAGTCGACGTAGAACCGACAGCAGAAAGAGGTAGGGTTGCAGAGGATCCGAACATGCAACCCCTGTCTTGCACACTTTCCTGGCGTGTCTATACAGAGTATAATCTGTCAACGTGTGTGTGCTCAATGTCCACAAAAGTCACCCAGTCCTTCCTAGTTTCTGAGCTCGAATCAAACTTCGTCCCGGAAGTTCTCCGCAAGACTCACTGACCACAGGGTTGAGTACTGCCGTCAGTATCCGTTCAACCTTTTCCGCAGTGGTCACACAAAGAGAGCGCACCTAGAGTGGTGTGGAACACAGATTTGGGTGTCCTAAAACGGCACAGCCTGCCTACCCTCGCATACCGTGCTCTCGAGGGGAAGGGACACCTCACGCCCCCAAACATTTTTTAAAGCACTTCCCAGACCTTCTGGGTCACTCCATTCTTGCTCTGAAGCCTTAGAAGTCTGGCATAGGTGTCGACAGTTGTCGTGGGGATCGAATCACAGTTCTGGGCGTGTGTCTTTCATCGTGGCAGCAGAAAGTATCCAGACAATCATTGTGGATGCACTACGAACCAAGAACTCATAAGTGTAAGTGTTATTTTTTCGTTCCTTGGATAGAGCTCCGAGATAAACCAATGGTGAGATTTGTGTAGGCAAACCCTTTGCAATCCGTTTAGCTGCATCTCGACTTTTGGGATGCGTAAAGACAGTATTATGCATGCGTTATTTTTCCTTTGAAGATTATCTATTTTGGCACACGATGGCCTACTCTGCCAAAAGGTTAAATGGGTTTTAACGTTTCGAAGGATTTTCTGCGCTTGTTCACACATGGGACCACGGGTTTTAGTCGCATGCAAACAAATTTCGGGGAAGTAGTCAGTACTTGTTAACTTCAGGAGAAAATGCCATTGAACAGGTACCTGGGAGGTGGCTCAACCCCAGGCCGTCGGATCACAAGCACAACAGTTTAACCACCAGGCTATCGCGCCACCCGTAACCAATTCCATCTTTTTTAAGTTTTAGTTTTTAAATGCCTCGCTGCTACTGTGAAGCTGTAGATAGATGCTGACCAGGCGTTTTCACGCCATAAGCAGGCAAAGTTTACAGATCTTTAGGGTGCACATTTGATCTTAAACACGTGTCTTCACAAATAAATCTAAAGCATTGGCAAGTCTGCATCTTAATATATTATGTCATAGAACATAAAAATTTCTGCCCTTTATTCATCAAGCGCTGGTGAGATTAAAAAATTTTTTTTTTACCTTCCTCGGTTAGAGCTCAGAGGTTTGCCAATAGTGAGATTCTGCCTGTGCGACCTTTTTACTCACCATTAAGGCAGCAGCATTCCGACTTCGGGGATGGTGTCTAAATACCAAACCTGTGTACATTCGTTTTTAAAAATTTTTTTTAGATGTCATAGTTCCTACCGGCACGAAACAGTTTTTCTCTTCCAAAAGTCGGATCGGGTTTCTAACGTGTGGACAAGATGTTCTGCATGCTATCGCACATGCGGCCTCAGTTTAAAGTCTCATCCAAGGAACTTTGGGGACAGCGGGGATAGTGTTATTGCAGAGATTTAGTCCTGTGACCAAGAATTCTGAACTAGTTGTAACGAAAAAACGTGTCACCTTAGTCATCTTGCTATCGGTGGATAGGTAGTCTAGTGGTTACGTACCTGCCTAGAAAGTGAAAAGTCCGGAATCGATCCCCGCTCTGCTGGAACTTTTTTCCAGAGAAAATTAATTTTAAATAGATACTGAATAGATTTATTTGAATATGCACACCGTCCGGATTGCTCAAGTTGCTTGTTGATGCTGTTTTCAGGAGTTCTGGCGCCAGACCAAAGTACCAAGCATCCCAGGGGTCTGGAAGCAGTTCCAGACTGCAGGTAAGGGTCAACAAGGAGGAGGAGGACAACACCCCCAGCCCCAGGTTTTGGTGCCAACACCCAGACGTCTGTTCAAGAGATGTTTCCCCTAGTCAACATCAGTGCCGACTCCACTCCCCCGAGAACTCCTTTAAACGAGACTATAAACCAAAGCCCCCCCCCCACCCCCACCCCCTCTCTGCGCAAACGCAGAACATCGTGCACGCACGTTAAACGAACCATTTTGAAGGCGTAAGCCATTGTGTTCCGGTGAGACATTTGAAAAAAAAAATGCATGCACACAGGTGTCGTGTTTAGACATCCCCGACAACCTTAGACAACCTTAATGGAGAACTTCAGAGCTCGAACCCAGGAATACAACAAAAAACCACCTGCTGATATATCTTTAAAAAAAAATTCTTTTTTTTTAATGAATCTTTTGAAATAGTTGTAGTAGAACTGTTTCTACTATCATATCCTGTGGGACTGGTAAACATTTTCTTTCCACGAAATCGAATGAAATAATAGTGTGTTTAAGAGTATCTGCCCCTTGATAATCACTATCAATGCTCTCTGAATTTTTTTGGACATGAAACAAATTGTTCACCATTATTGGAAAATAGATCCATGTGTTCCATAACCTATGCAGCCCTTGGGCAGCAAAAGTGTCAGACCTCGAAAATTTAAAAAAAAAAAAAAAGAGCAAACAAGCAATGAAATAGCGATTCCTTTTGGCTAGAGTAGAAATGTGTACTAAAAAGTCCTAAGAAAGGTCGCAGGATGGTTAAGACGTTTGCTTGCCAACGAGTAAACCATGAGGTTCTGGGTTCGATTCCCAGCCTAGTTCTTTCTTCCCATTTTGAAAAAAAAAATCTGAATGTCAGTCTTTCAGATGAGACTATGAATTGAGGCCCCGTATGCGAACGCACGCAGAACATCTTGCTCGCACGTTAAAAACCCGTTCTGCTGTTCGGAAAAGTAGGCCATACTGTGCTGGTAGGAGCAGATAACCCCTTCTCCCAACTTGCACACGTGTGTGTGTGTGTGTGTGTGTGTGTGTGTGTGTGTGTGTGTGTGTGTGTGTGTGTGTGTGTGTGTGTGTGTGTGTGTGTGTGTGTGTGTGGAGAGAGAGAGAGAGAGAGATTTGTGTGTATAGAACGGGTAGTTACATGGAAGAAAAAGAGGCAGACCAAGAAAGAGATGGGAGGACAACATCAGTGAATGGACAGGCCTAGAACTCAACAAAACTTTCAGAAAGGCAGAACAGAGAGAGGAATGGAGGGAACTGGTTGTCAAGTCTTCAGGGGTGCCCCCACGGTCGCCAGACTAAGGGATAGATGGGTAGATAGGTAGATAGGTAGATTGATTGATTGATTGATTGATTGATAGATATGAGGAGGAGACAACAGGTTTGAAGGAGAGGCAAGGAAAGGAAAAGGGGTGTTTACGAGGGTATGGATGTGTATTTAAAGCAGTGGGGGTAGAAAAAAAAAGATGGCTAAGTTTTCTTACATGGTTTATTTTGGCTCGTGTTTGTTTGTTTGGGTTTTTTTTTATAAAACGGATGCAACTTCTAAAAAAATATCTCCGGTTTGAAATCAATTTGACCGCGCTTACACAGAATCTCCCCATTGGTAAACCTTGCAACTCTAGCCAAGGAATAAGCCAAACATTGACCGTAAAATCATCTGTTGCTGGGACTAGGGATTCTGATTTAAAACTCCACGATAATACTGTGAGCCACGTACCATAGTGTCTTTAGCTACTTACTATTTGTCTATATGCCTATTGTGTCCATTTTTCTAACATTCAGTCCGACCATCTGACAGACAACCTTTACCCGCTATTAACTCTAACACTAACCTTTACACTAACCTCAACTCTAACCATGACTCCCCATGTGGACACAAAAGGCAGGTAGATATATGGTATATGCTGACGACACTTCTTCGTTTGCTCATATTTGCTAGAATGCAAAATGCCTGGTCTTTTTCCACGCTGCTCCTCTGCAGGAGGTCTATGCCTTGCTGGCCTCAGCCGACACATTCCCACGACAGGGCAGTTCATTAACGAGAACAGATATGCTAGAAGAAAAAGAAGCACGAGAATAGACTGGGTCGGTAGGAAATAATCTAGATAGGATAGAGCCGAAGGGAAAGTCAAAAATTAAGCGAAAGATAGAAAAGAGGAAATTTCTTGCAGAGCATTTCCAGGAGGTGGGGAAGCTCTTTATACTGAAAGAGCACCCGGTTGTGTTGTTTTTTTTGGGGGGAGGGGGGAGTATGTTAACACAATGCATTTTTTTCAGGGTAAGTGGGAATGGGGATGCAAGAATTTTAGGGAAAGGCAAGGATGAGGGGGGGGGGGGCGAGGGGGGACAAGGGGGGGGGAGCGGTAAAGTAAACATTTGTACATAGGGATGAGAAAAAAACAACCGGTTGTAGAATGCCCAGCTATTTGGCCAGGGTGTGCATTTACATTAAAAAAAAAATTAAAACCGAAATGGGGGGAGGGGGGGGGGGGCATGATGTTATATGGAATTGTCATTGAAGTAATGCGAAATAAGACTGCACTGCAGAAAAATGGGCGTTAGTAAAGAGTAGAAAGTATGTTCGTGTGTTTGGTGTGTTTGGTGTGTGTGTGTGTGTGTGTGTGTGTGTGTGTGTGTGTGTGTGTGTGTGTGTGTGTGTGTGTGTGTGTGTGTGTGTGTGTGTGTTGTGTGTGTTGGGGTCAAGGTGTTAAATAGAAAAGAAGGGCCGATACCGGAATAACATGAAAATAAGCTATCCGTGCTTGTAGCAGGGTTTTAAAATTGATTTGCCAAACTGCTGGATTTGCGGCTGTAAAAACATTGACTTGAAAAAATCGCTGTAAATTTGGAAAGGTGGAGGTGAAGGAAGTAGTGAAGTGTCGGATTTAAAAGATTTGCAGTATTTTTTTCCCCAAAAATATGACGTGTACATCTTAACAAACTTGCATTAGAAGGCAGGATAGGTCAGTGGTCAGAGAACTCATAGTAAATGTGTACCCGCCCTCTTTGGGGACAGGGAAGGTAAAGCAGCGAGGGAGAGGAGATGGGTGCTGCCCTCAATATGCTGGCCCCTAGAGAAGCTGAGGTCTCTGATAACTTTCTCCCCAACGACCACATAGGCTATGGGACACTTTTACATTTTGGTGAATTAGAAAAGGCATTGTGCTGTTTATCTTTATATTTTTACTGGATAAGGTGCAAGAAAAATGTCAATCTTTCATTCTCTAATATGTGTAAGATAGCCGGCACTTTGTATCAGTATGTCCTGCTACCTTATTTCCTTCTTGCCTTTTGCTTTGCCATAGGTCAGGGACATGTCCACTACCCAGGTCATACATGTAGCACTCCCAGCCCATCAGTAGACTACTCCATCTGCATCTCTCCCAGCAGTTTTTTGATTCCCATTTTCAACTCAAACTTAAACCATTATCACAGTCGTCATATTTTTAAAAATGTTTTTTCCCTCGAAATGAAAAAAAAGAGTAACAGGTTGGAGATCTCATATTGTAATTAAACAAAACAAAAACCTAAAAATAACGGAAAGATGAATCAATAACAAACAAAAAAAAGAATAAATAACTGGAGACAGAAGGGGTGGGGAGGTGGGGGGGGGGGGGGGGGTTGGGGGCTGGAGGCCCCACATGGTTTTAATTTTTTTTTAAAATTATTATTAGCAAGACTAGAGTGAAAAACTTTACTTTGATCAGTGCTCATTGTTGCATGATTCTGGTCTGCTTTCTGGCATTGGTCCAACCTTTGTATTGTGCTAGCTGTTATATATGCCTGATTTTCTGAAAGCATGAAGCTCCACCTGAATGTCTTTAGCAAAATTCCAATATAGGGAATGTAAAATACTGTATTCTTGCGATAATACAATGCGGTACAGTTGGTGTTTTTTTTTATTGTTTTTTTTTAATCAGCCTCTTCTTGCTTTTACTTTTCTAGTCTCACGATATCTAGGTTGGGTAAAACTAGAAATTTAATGGTTTAGCATGTATGATTTGTTTAATTGGTGATTTCAAACTGTTTACAAGCAGTGGTGTGAAACACTTGGCTCTTATTTCAAGTCGAGTCAAGTCCAAATTGTGTGTGTGTGTTGTGTGTGTGTGTGTGTGTGTGTGTGTGTGTGTGTGTGTGTGTGTGTGTGTGTGTGTGTGTGTGTGTGTGTGTGTTTAAACTGATTTAGTAAATATTCACGTGCATTTTGGCACATGAATTGTATTTTATTTATTCTATTTATTTTTTTATATCGAGGATAATGGAATAAGCACTCGTATACTTTTTACATCCAGTCCCCGTGTGTATGCAGTTTTGTAAATTTTGTATGGAATTCTGACAGTTTTGCATGGTATCTGTATCTATTTTTAAGTTCAGTTAATGCGCTCCGCTTTGTTTGCTGACCCTTCCCCCTATGTTATATCCTTCCAGGGTCAACAGTAGAGTTGCAGAGTTTTACTAGAGAATGTTTTTCTGTTGAAGCCGAGTTTAAGGTGCATTCTTTTAAACTGCATTGAAAATGAAGCTGTTTTTCAAATAATTTTACTCCTATGAAAACGTGAACTGAAACTCCCATTTATCAGTAGCGTGTTAGACGTTTTGCTTTTGGGGTTGCATGTTTTATCAATGATTTCCTTGCTTTGTTAGTATACTTAGTTAAAAACTGCTTCATTTTGCTTCTAACCCAGTTAAGCTTGCTCTAGAATCCCAACTAGAAATGTGCGAAGGTGTAGAAAATGTTTGTTACCTATTTTGGTCACCTATAATTATTACTTGCGATGATAAAGATAATGCATGTTCTTTTAGAGGACCAACAAAAAGTTGTTTGTTGCTAGTTTCGCTTCCATTTTTACTGTGTCATAGCAGCTCTGTAAAGAATGGATAAAATGTATAGATTAGAATGTTTAGACATAAGTGGTGAGCACACACCACAGGCACTTAACTTACTGACTTATTTTTCCCTGAGAAAAATACCAGCTTTGCACAAATCGCTCTTAGAACTTACAAGTTGATGATTTGCAATTATCTATTAATCTTTTTTTTATTTCGATAATGGAATAAGCACTTATGTGCTTTTTTTTATAACATCCAGTCCACGTGTGTATGTAATTTTGTTAATTTTTTCATCCATTCCCACTGGCACACAATGGCCTAGTCTTTCAAAAAAAGCGGAACAGGTTTTAACGTGTGTGCAATATGTTCTGCGTGCGTTCGGACACGGGGCATCACTTTATAGTCTCATCCGAAGGGCTATTGGGGAGAGTGGAGTCGGCACATATGTTAACTCCGGAGGAAAAATCCCCTTGAACGAAATTCGAGCCCAGGTCAGCAGATCACAAGCGCATCACTCTGACCACTAGACCGTCTCTTTCAAGATGCCTGTGCTTTTTGGTCGTAAAGATAACATGACTGGAATCAAGAAGTGTTTTGTCACTTCCATGTTTTAAAAGCACATTAAGAATGAACAGATCATTTTGGTCTAATATTAGAATAGTGTGATAATTCAAAAGAAAGTCAGTGGGTCAGTCATTGTGTCACTGCTGGTCAGAGCATTGGGAAAAGCCTACCTCCCCCTCCAGCAAAAAAGGCTGGAGTTAGGGTTGGGTAGCCGGCTCGCAGCTGAAATCAAACGAAATGAAAAGGAAATTTCAGAGCTACTTTGAATAAACATTGTCAAAACTGGATGAAAAGTGATACAAGGAAGCACAAAAACGCGAATGTTTGTGATTTTACTTGGCCGAGTTTATAACTGGCTGAGGTATAGTTATTTTTAGGTGCTGTTTGGATACTGTTGTGATATATATCCGTGATATTATGTTTACATGTTTACTCTTTATGTATGGCTTGTAACTTGCTTGAATTTCTCTCTGATATATTAAAGTGTTTGAATTGAATTGACATGAAATGTTACCAAAAATAAAACAAAAACTTGATCTGTCTTTGTTCCATTAATGAATGACTGTTAACAAGTGTAAAGTATATGCACAAGATCTCAGATATTTATACTCTCTCTCTCTCTCTCTCTCTCTCTCTCTCTCTCTCTCTCTCTCTCTCTCTCTCCTCTCTCTCTCTCTCTCTCTCTCTCTCTCTCTCTCTCCTCCCAATCACTCCCCTTGTCTCTATTCATGTATAGTTCACTCCCCTCTTTCCTAACATTTAAATAATTATTTCCAATCTAAATATACGCAAACTCTCTAGCCCATTCACAATGTCTAAATGCCTCTAAGAAATAAACATGCACGAACAATTGTAAAATATCTAAGTTCAAAATATCTTTTAAAATTCAAAGTAATTCCAATGATATGATATATGGAATTTGTATAGCACTATTTCTTGTTAAAAAAAAATCAAAGCGCAGGCATTTTACTTGGGTAACATAACAAAGCTATGGACATGCAACAAATCACAAATAATTTTGACCAGTTTAAATACACTAGCGAATACACGCGCATGCACGCACAGACATACAGGCACACACACATACAGACAGGCACACCACCCACACCCGTGTGTGTGTGTGTGTGTGTGTGTGTGTGTGTGTGTGTGTGTGCGTGTGTGCGAGCGGCGACGACCCTGCACTCTGTTGTGCATCATATGGATGTTATCATTAATACTATGTGTAAAAGGGGAAAGTCCCCAAATACCGAACAGGTGACTAATACCGAACAGCCGATTTCTCAAAAACAGGATTTAACTGCTCAAATTGGATCGTGCGAGATGGTGAAGTACTGTCGCTCTACGAAAAATAATGGCCGAGAAAAGCGGCCCACGGAAACGCTGAGTTATCTTATGATTTTAGGCCTCTCACTGCTGTTTTTGACGTCAGAAACTTTGGTTTTAGAATGATTCTGAGCTGCTTTTAGTAAAAACGTATGTTTTTAATAAATCATATAATTTATCTTCAAGTCAATAAAGTCATTCTATAAGCAATCACCTGAAGCTTGTCTGAACAGGATGATATTTAAAGAAGTTAAGAAAGTTTCAAATACCGAACACCCCAATGGTTCAAATTCCGAACAGTATTTGGTATTCGGACTCTTGTGTTCGGGTTTTGACTCCCTCTTTTTATATTTATTTTCCACATTCTTCTTTCAGAATCTTTTTATCATATGCACATGTGAATCTTTGCCTAGTTTACAGATGATGTGTTCTCAGTAAAAGTCTATAACATCAATTTATTCTGAAATCTTGATCCTCGTCGATAAACGCGTAATCTCTCTCTCTCTCTCTCTCTCTCTCTCTCTCTCTCTCTCTCTCTCTCTCTCTCTCTCTCTCTCTCTCTCTCTCTCTCTCTCTCTCTCTCTCTCTCTCTCTCTCTCTCTCTCTCTGTGTGTGTGTGTGTGGTGTGTGGTGTGTGTGTGTGTGTGTGTGTGTGTGTGTGTGTGTGTGTGTGTGTGTGTGTGTGTGCGCGTGAAGTTCACCACACGCGCGTGTTCGTGTATGTGTTTTTCTATATGTGTGTATATTTGTCTGTGTGTATCTATGCTTATCTGTACATCTGTTCCTGTACGTGTACGTGTGCATGTTCTGTACACTCATCAGCGCGCGCAGACATGCCTAAAATGTGCTGTGTGTGTGTGCATACATGCATTTGCGTAAGCAAGTGCATGTGCACGCTCGCGCTCATAAGTACATGCGCACCGACTGCCAGCTCTGGCGTGGAAGTCAGTATACGTAAGTGCACACGTAACGGCCATTTTCCTTGCAAGTGTTAGGTGACCTTGAGTTAGTCCAGGAGTGTTTTTCTGGTCCAAGATTTGTACATACCCCCCCCCCCCCCTCTCTGTCTGTCTGTCTGTCTGTCTGTCTGTCTGTCTGTCGTCTGTCTGTCTGTCTCTCTCTCTCT
>CM060331.1:1918001-1923001 GCA_030674155.1 Stramonita haemastoma
TATGAATTTTAGTAAGAACAAAGAAGACAACAGCGTTCTTGCTAAGGGAGGCAATTCAAAGCATGGGGGACAACCTTTATGAATTTTAGTAGATTTAAAGAAGGCAACAGTGTTTTTCATGGTCAGGGGAGGGAATTCTAGGCGTCAAGCATTAGCGCAAAATGGACCGATGGGTATACAGGCAGAATAAGACAAAAGAAAGGTAAATAGTTTTTTAATATTTTTTCCTAACATGTTTTTGAAAAAAATAGTTGACTGTAGATGTTCTCTGTTCGGCATAATAGATTATCGCTACCCCCATCCGATACAAATGAAAAGGGAGTGAGAGAAGGCCTTGTAAGAACATACCTCGCACACCCTGCATGTAAACCTCTTGGAGGGACAGCAGGCTATATGAATTAGCGTTAAGGCAGATGGCCTTCAGGCTTTTGACAATTTAATTTTTTTTTTTCAGGAAATGTGAGCGTTTCTTTTCTTTCTTTCTTTTTTAATGGAAGGAGAGAACGTGTACCTGCAGTGACCTGTTCGTTTACTTACGCTTGTTTCCCTTTTTCTTACTGACTGTCAGTTTGTTGTTTTGTAGTTGTGCTTTTTGGCAAGGCGTTCCTTCTTGATTTTGTGATAGTCCCTAATCAGGGCAAGGGCCGGAGGAAAATAATTTATGCGAATGCTTATCTGTAACCCTTGGAAAATAAAGATCTCTCTCTCTCTCTCTCCTCTCTCTCTCTCTCTCTCTCTCTCTCTCCTCTCTCCCTCTCTCTCTCTCTCTCTCTCTCTCTCTCTCTCTCTCTCTCTCTCTCTCTCTTTCTCCCCTTTTATCAAAATGCTATGATTTGAATGACTTTTTTGTTACAGATGGTGGTGGATTGATGTTTTCAGTCGTTTACTTCATTATATTTTCATGTTGGTCTTCATTGCGCTTTTTTAAAAGATCAAAATCATCATTTGATTCTTACTTATTTTCGTTTCTGAATCCTGCCTTAAAAAATATGTTACCTTATTAATGTATTTTTTTCTTATTTCTTGTCTGTTGTTTGCTACTTGGCATGGTTTCTTGCTTTGGTATTTGGATTATTATTATTATTAGTATTATTATTATTATTATTATATTAGTATTATTAGTATTATATGTTTTGTTGTTTAGTTAGAGGGTGTTTTTTCTTTTATCTCGATGTATCCCTGATAAGGGCGGGGACTGGATGTAAAAAAGCACATGAGTGCTTATTCATTATCCTCGAATAAAAGAATTTGCCTTGCCTTGCCTTTCTTCTCTCTTATGTGCAATTCACGCAAGCACCCAAACACGCACAAGCACACATGAACACACAGGAAAACACACACACACATACACACACACCACACCCCCACACACACACACACACACCACACACCACCACACCCCACACACACACTACACTACAACACACAACACCACACATCACACACACACACACACACAACACAAGCTGGATCGCCGCAACTTGTCGTCACATGACACGCAGGCTCAACCAATGTAAACAAGACCAAAAGTTACATGCCAAATCAGAAAATAAACGCCACAAATGTGTGTGCGCGCGTGCATGCATATATGTGTGTGCGTACTCACGTATGCGTGTTCATGTATGCGACCGTGCGTGCTTGCGAACGCGTGTGTGTCTGTTTGTATGTATGTCTCTGTGTGTATGTGTGTGTATACGTGAGAGAGAGAGAGAGAGAGAGAGAGAGAGAGAGAGAGAGAGAGAGAGAGAGAGAGAGAGAGAGAGAGAGAGAGAGAGAGAGAGAGAGAGAGAGAGAGAGAGAGAGAGAGAGAGAGAGAAGAATGATGAATGAAATGAATGAATGAATATGAATAATCTTTATTTTTCAAGGGTAACAGAGTAAGCATTACTACTTTTTTTCATCCGGCCCTTGCCCTGATCAGGGAATAAAGCTAAGAAACCCCCTCCCTACCCCTACATACCAGCATCACCACCAGCAGCAGTTCAACCAATATTTTAAAAGAAGAAAACAGAAATGCATTCAACAAAACGCGTCATCCTAACTGGATACACTGATAATTATTTAAACAAAAAATAACATAGCAAAAAAAATATTTAAAAATAACAAATATTCAGGACCATGAAACAGAAGGCAGAGAGAGAGAGAGAGAGAGAGAGAGAGAGAGAGAGAGAGAGAGAGAGAGAGAGAGAGAGAGAGAGAGAGAGAGAGAGAGAGAGAGAGAGAGAGGAGAGAGAGAGTGTTGTGTGTAGTGTGTTTGTGTGTATGTGTGTGTGTGTGTTTGTGTGTCCGTTCGTGCGGCGTGGTTGCGTGAACGTGCGCGCGGGGGTGTGTGTATGTGTGTGTGTAGTCTGTTGTTGTTTCTGTGTATGAGTGTCTGTGTTTACAGATGCGCCAGCATGCTTGCGTGCTCGTGAAGAAACCTTGGGATGGGAAGATGTGAAGAAAAAAAAACAAGGATGGGGGGTGAGGAGGAGGAGGAGGAGGGTAGATGCGATGTGTGGGGGAGGGGGTGAGGGGGAGGGAGAGAGGGGCGCTAGTAACAGCAGAGGAAGTCAACTACTGCGTAACCAATTATTATGATTCATTGGGAATTGCGACTCACTGATAAAGCTCAACGCGTGTGCATGGAGATGTATACTTGTGTTTGGTATCACAACACAGGGTGGGAGGGGTAGGGGGATTAAGGGGGGGGGGGGGGGCACGAGAAGGGAGGAGGGAGGAGAGGGGGGCAGGTGAGGAAAGAGGGGTGAAGGTGGGAGGTGGATGAGTTGAGTGACGTGTTTGAGTGCGTGTCAGTTTCTTGGCACTCGATTTGTTTGGGGGGATGGGGGTATATGTTCGTAATTGCCTTGATTTATCTGTGTTTTTTTGGAAGGAGGATATTGAGGATAGTGTGTGTGTGTGTGTACTGTGTGTGGTGTGTGTGTGTGTGTGTGTGTGTGTGTGTGTGTGTGTGTGTGTGTGTGTGTGTGTTAGTGTGTGTATGTGTGTTAGTGTATGTGTGTGTGTTGTGTTAGTGTGTATGTGTTATTGTGTTTGTATTGTGTGTATGTGTGTGTTGTGTCGTGCGTGTGAGTGTGTTGTGTTTGTTGTGTGTTCTATTGTGTGCGTGCGTGCGTGCACGCGCGCGTGTGTGTATGTGTGTATATGTGTGTGTGTGTGAAACCCTGTAAGAAAAGAGACAGACAGAACACAGACAGACAGACAACGACGCGGGCAGAGACCCCTACAAAGCTGAACAAAGACACTCTAAGCCAAGCCATCCTCCTTTGCCCTCCTCACACACACAGAGACAACAACGGAAACAAAATCACTGTAACCTGACAATTCAACAAGGAAATCACCGCAGAAGGAAAAATAAACAAACAAAAACAAACTGGAAAGGCAGAAAACAAACAAACAAAATAAACGAAAAAGGAACAAAAACAAAACAAACAACCCTCCCCCACCACCTCAATTTTCTTGGCTTTGGCTTCGAGGTTTACGAATAGGAGATTTTTTTTAAAGAGTGCAATCCATTCTTGCCCACATTAAGGTAGTCCGCATTTTCGGACCTACGCCTGTCCAGTCTGAGACAGAAATGTAATGTATTCGTATTGTCTGTATCTATCTCTCTATCTCTCTATCTTCTATCTATCTCTTCTATCTCTCTATCTTCTATCTATCTTCTACTCTCTATCTATCTATCTATCTGGCGACAGTGGGGGCACCCCTGAAGACTTGACAACCAGTTCCCTCCATTCCTCTCTCTGTTCTGCCTTTCTCAGGTTTTGTTAGTTCTAGGCCTGTCCATTCGCTGATGGTGTCCTCCCATCTCTTCTCTCAAGGAAGAGACTTAAATAGATACCTCAAAAAAAAAGATTGGGCATGAACTTAGCGAAATGACGATTGTTGTACTCCAAAAGAAGGGGACCATTGGTTCTCAAGTATCAGTATCAAAGCTGCATTAAATCAAGCACTAGCATCCCTAATGTCCAGCTGGCATCGCACGACACATATTCACAGTCATCTGTCTGATCAAAAAGGAAAACAAAAAACAAAGATCCTCAAGTAACGCACTGATGATGCATGATTGTGACAGGTAAAAAGAAGAAGCGAGGTCAAGTGGTGCTAACAACAGCAGCACACAGTCATGCCCACTGGGGGTGTTTTAGTAGAACCCAGCGCAATATTTCACTAACAGCTTAAAAAACGTATTTGAAATAAGCAATCACAGCACAGCATCACACAGCAGCAGCAGCAGCAGCAGCAGCAGCAGCAGCAGCAGAGCAGCAGCAGCAGCATCGTCGTCGTCGTCGTCGTTGTAGTTTTTTCTCAAATGTCAGGCTTTTACAATTTCTTAATTTTTATCTCCAAAAGTCTATTTTCAACAAAAGCAAAAGAGATTACTTACATGTTTATTGACAAATATCCTCAACAACAATGTCGGCTTATCATATTTGGCACAAAAAAACCCTGGAGTTTTGTGATTAAAACAGAAGAAAGGGGCAAAGATTCAACAAGATAAAGCATACTCCCTTTACATTCTTCGAGAGTGGAGTCGGAACTGATGTTAAGATTAGGGAAAAATACCTGTGGTGGTTTTCGAACCCAGGATTGATCCTGGGCGTCAGATAGCACGTGCAACGCTCTAACCACTAGGCTATCCCGCCCCCACCTCATTTATTTGACACACACTTCAAACAAAGGTGAAACATTTATTTGATATCAATACAAACTTTACAATATGCCCAGAGCACTCGCTTTCTCCAAACCAGTTAAGCGAGCATCGAGCGTGGTTACCAAGTGGGTGGGTGACCGTTTGCACCCCTTGGCTTCAGTACAATCTCCCCAGTTCACCCAGCTGTAAATGGGTACCTACCCTCTTTAGGTCAGGGAAGGTAAAGCAGTGAGGGAGAGATGATGGGCGCTGTCCACAATATGCTGGCCCCTAGGAAAGCTGAGGTCTCTGACGCCTCGCTCCTCATCGACTACATAGGTTATGGGACACCTTTACCTTT
>CM060331.1:1925501-1930501 GCA_030674155.1 Stramonita haemastoma
TTTTCAGACGGGCTCCAAGCGGTAGTTTGGAGACGTTTCCTATACTTAGACGATTCTTCTTGTTAATTGTACAGTAAAAAGGGAAAAAAGATTGTTTAGTTTGTCTGTACTGCTGAAGACAAGGTATTTTTCGACCAATTTTTTATGTATGTTGCTATCATGTGAAAATGTCACTTAACCCAAATTTGTCAAGGTGGAGATAAAAGTATTCTTTCATGTTCGTGAATTTGCTATAAAGGATACTAAAAAAAGAGGCGCGATGGTTTGTTCTTGCTTATGTTTGACGTAGGTGTTATTTCGTGTATGGACGGTATTGAACTTTTTATATTATCATTATTATTATATCGTGTCGTATTTACTGCAAGGTGGGGACGGACAGCTCAGTGGTCAGAGTAGCTCGCTTTCCCCAAGTCAAGTTAAGCAGCGTCGAGCGTGGTTACCAGTTGGATGGGTGACCGTTTGCGCGCCATGGCTTCAGTACAGTCCCCCAGTTCACCCACCTGTAAATGGGTACCTGCCCTCTTTAGGGTCAGGGAAGGTAAAGCAGCGAGGGAGAGGAGATGGGCGCTACCCTCAACATGCTGGCTCCTAGAGAAGATGAGGTCTCTGATGCCTCGCTCCACTACGACCACAAAGGTTGTGGTGACACCTTGACCTTTTCACCTGTACCCGCTTGTGTTCCTATATAGCTATGTATGTTTCTCCATCGGTCTGTCTGTCGTCTGTCTCTGTCTGTCTGTCTTGTCTGTCTGTCTGTCTGTCTCTGTCTGTCTTTCTTTATCTGTGAGCATGGCTGGCTGTTAGCCAGCCTGTCTGTCTGTCGGTCTGTTTGTCAGTTTGTCAGTCTGTCTCTCTATGTCTGTCTGTCTGTCTGTCAGTTTATCTGTCTGTCAGTCAGTCTGCCATTTAGTCTTTCAGTCAGTTAGTCTGTCAGTCAGTCTATTTGCCTATCTGTTTGTTTGTCTGTCTGCCTGTCTATCAGTCTGTCTGTTTGTCAGTCTGCTAGTCAGTCTATCTATCCGTTTACCTGTATGTCTGTCTGTCTGTCTGTCAGTCAGTCAGTCACTCAGTCAGTCAGTCAAGTCTCTTCTATCTATCTTTCTTTTCTTCTGTCTTCTTCTTTCTTTCTTCTTTCTTTCTTTTCTTTCTTTCTTTCTTTCTTTTCTTTCTTTCTTTTCTTTCTTTCTCTTTTTCTTTCTTTCTTTCTTTCTTTCCTTTTCTTCCTTTCTTAGTTTCCTTTCTTCCTTCCCTCTTTCTTTCTTTTCTTTCTTTTCTTCTCTCCCCCTTTCTTATTTCTTCTTCTTCCGCTACCGCCTCCTGTTTTCTTTTGCTTCTTTCCCCATACTCTCTTTCCTACTCCTATTGTCCCTTCCCCTACCTCGCGTCCTACGAAGCACGATAAATCTATTAAGCTGTCTCAGAGACTGCGACAAGAAAACCTGACACATACACAACTCCATTATAGTCACCCTCCTCCTCAACAGCAGACAACACACACACACACCGACAGCGCCACACACGACACACACACATACACACATACATACACACTTACTCACACACATACACACATACACACACAACACACACACATACACACACACACACACCACACACACACACACACACACACACACACACACACACACAAACACACACACACACACTCTCTTACACATACCACCACCATCACATTTCAGCCTATTTCATCCCCTGTATCTCTGTGTCTGTGTATCTTTGTCTGTCTGTCTGTCTTCTCCATATCGTCTGTCTGTCTGTGTTTTCATCTCTGTTTGTCTGTCTGTGCCACTCTCTCTACCTGTTTCTTGTGGGTTTCTTTGCCTGTGTGCATGCGCTCTTTCCCCTGCTTGCTCGTCCATAGGTATGTGAAGCTCTGTATCTGTCTCTCCCTGTATTCGTCTATCTGTCTGTCTGTCTGTCTGTCTGTCTGTCATCGTCTGTCTGTCTGTCTGTCTGTCTCTGTCTGTCTGTCTGCTAGTCTTTCTGGTTGTCTGTATCAGACAAAAGAAAGAAAAGAAGAGGTATCCTAAAAAAAAAAAAGAAACAGAGAGATATCCTAAGTGAGAAAGGTTTCCTAAAAGAGAGGGGTATCCTTAATTAAGAAGAAACAGAGAGGTTTCCTAAATGTGGGAAGAGAGAGAGAGAGAGAGAGAGAGAGAGAGAGAGAGAGAGAGAGAGAGAGGAGAGAGAGGGAGAGAGAGAGGAGAGAGAGATGTAGAGAGAGAGAGAGAGAGAGAGAGAGAGAGAGAGAGAGAGAGAGAGAGGAGAGAGAGAGAGAGAGAGAGAGAGAGAGAGAGAGAGAGAGAGAGAGAGAGAGAGAGAGAGAGAGGAGAGAAGAGAGAGAGAGAGAGATGATGATGGTGAGAGAGAGAGAAGAGAGAGAGAGAGAGAGAGAGAGAGAGAGAGAGAGAGAGAGAGAGAGAGAGAGAAGAGAGAGAGAGAGAGGAGAGAGAGAGAGAGAGAGAGAATGACCTTTCCTATGGTCTACCACACACCCACTCGTTTACTTAACTTCTTGTTTTCATTTTTTTTTTTCTTGTCTTCTTTATTTTTGTTAATGCACAACTCCCTGCTCGAGTAAACATGTAAGCCTACTGTCTCTCTCTGTCTCTGTCTGGGTGGGACGTATAGCCTAGTGGTCAGAACATTGCGCTGGCAATTTGACGACCCGGGTTCGATTCCGGTCGAGGAGATTTTTCTCCTGGAGTTAACATCGGTGCTGACTCCACTCTCCCCAAAAGTCCTTCGGATGAGACTTTAAACCGAGGCCCCGTGTGCGAACGCACGCAGAACATCTTGCGCACACGTTAAATCCTGTTCCGCTCTTCGTATGAGTAGGCCATCGTGTGCCGGTGGGAACAGATGCCATTTACAAAACTGCATACACACGGGGACTGGATGTAAAAAAAAGCAAAAGAGTGCTTATTCCATTATCCTCGATATAAAAGAATCCTCAATAAAGAATCAATCAATCAACATCTGTCTATCGTCCTCCCCCCCCCCTCTCTCTGGTATGTATGTGCGTGTGTGTGTGTGCGTGCGCATGAGCGCGCGCGCGCGCGCGCGCGCGCGCGCGGTGTGTGTGGTGTGTGTGTGTGTGTTGTGTGTGTGTGTGTGTGTGTGTGTGTGTGTGTGTGTGTGTGACTGTGCAAGTAGGCCTATGCACAGGCAAACGATCCATTTTGCCAAACGTTCGAGGAGATGTCTTTCACAAGCGAAACGAAACTAATAGCCTTTAATTTCTGAACAATTCTTTTGCCCCCCTCCCCCCACCCCTTATATCTCCGTCTCCCTCCCATTTCCTTTATTCTTTTTCTTTCCATTTGCTTTATTTACCCCCCCCCCCCCCACACACACACACACACACCTCCCACTAAGCAAACTTCCTTCTCTTTTGTCAAAAGTCGATTGCACCGATTTGGGGGCGGAACAAAAAGTAAAAAAGAAAACTCTACGTGTTTACTATAGAATCACTATTTCAGGGCTAGTTTTGCCTTGGCCTAGTTTTACTTCATAGTTTAGATTGAATGGGTTGTTGTTTATCATTTACTGACAACTTTTTATTCATTTAGTCATTTTAATCATTATTATACCACTTTATGTCACAGCAGATGTTTCTGAGTGAAATTCGGGCTGATCTCCCCGGGAGAATGCGTCGCCGCAAGTGCAGCGCCACTATTTTATTTTTTCTTCTCCTGTCTCAACTATTTTTTGGTTTCCCTATCAGAGTGGCTTTTTTCTACAGAATTTTGCCAGGAACAACCCTGCGCTTTGTTGCCGTGGGTATCTTTTTCTATGAATGTATGTATGTGATGTATGTAATGTATGTATGTATGTAATGTATGTAGATATGTAATATGTATGTAATGTATGTATGTATGTATGTATGTATGTATGTTGTATGTATGTATGTATGTATGTTATGTATTTTTGTCTATCTATCTATATCTATCTATCTCTATCTAATCTAATCTATCTATCAATCATCTATCATATCTATCTATCTATCTATCTATCTATCATCTATCTATCTATCTATCACCACTTTAGTCTGGCGACTGAGGGGCACCCCTGAAGACTTGAAAACCAGTTCCCTCTATTCCTCTCTTCTGTCTGCCTTTCTTCAAATTTTGTTGAGTTCTAGGCCTGTCCATTCGCTAATGTTGTCCTCCCATCTCTTCTTTGGTCTGCCTCTTTTTCTTCCTCCTTGGACAGTGCCTTGCAGTATTGTTTTTGCAAGTCCATTTATCTTGTGACATGCCCGTACCATAAAGATTACGCTTCTTTACGATTGATTGGTTTTCGTAGGGACCAATGGTTTTCTGGATTCTGTTACGCACATCTTCGTTGCTTATTGGTCTCTGTAGGAGATGCCAAGGAGTCTCCGGAGCATCTCATCTCTACTATACCGCCTGTACTCTTCTCTCCAAATCTGCAGTCAGGGTCCACGATTCACAGGCATACAGGAATATGGATATGACAAGGGACAGTATGTTCAAGTGTATTCAGTAGCTGGAGAATGTTGTTACTGGCAAACTCCAGAGTCTCAAGCCTCTTTCATTTGTTTCTTTGTTGCAGTGTGGTCCACAAACACCCTCCCGCTTGTGGCAGGAGGTACTGAGAACAAGGCGCTCAAAACTTTTCATAACTATAGATGTTAAGGCACAACACACATTGACACAGACACACACTGACACATACACATTATGACACAGATACATATGACACATACATACTGACACAGACACTACTGACACAGACACATACTGACACAGACACATACTGACACAGATACACACGCAAACACAGACACAACACACACAGACACACAACACACAGACACAACACAGACATGACACAGACACAGCACATACATACATACATACATACATACATACATACATACATACATACATACATACATACATACATACATACATACATACATACATACATACATACATACATACATACACACA
>CM060331.1:1948001-1953001 GCA_030674155.1 Stramonita haemastoma
CGAATCATTTGTTTCTCTATGTTCTGAAAAAATGTTCGCTGTAAGGCCCACACAGAGGATGAAGCTTCAGTCACGGTCACGACCTCTGAAGAGGGCTCATCCAGGAGCCGAAAAATCCAGTCAGGTCAGGCCCAAAAGGTCTTATGAAAGAAGTCTAAAAAAGTTGTCATTGAAAGATATTTTTGAGATTTTTTTTTTGGGGGGGAAAATGGGGGGGGGGGGGTTGTTTGTTTAATTGAATTTTTGATAAATCATTTTCAAAATGATTGAGAAGTTGTACTGGTTACCCTACAACTTGTTATTGTTTTTGTTGTTTTACTCCACTATTTTATCCTCAATAATAATCAATGATTTTTAAGGAGTGAAGGAGTTTGAGAAAAAGGGAGTTGACCAGGGGGTTTTTGCAGAAACAGTGCCAGATTTTTAAACCCCAAAATTGTTTTTCTTTTTTCACAGCAAGAGGAGCATGTGGGGAAAAGGGGGGCGGGAATTGCCAGATTTATGGACGACAGCCAGAAAAAAAGAAACTTCTTTAATGGTTAGAGAGGATAAGTAAGAGTGTTTTGTGTGTGTGTGGTTTTGGGTTGTTTGGGGGGGTGTGTGTGTGTGTGTGTGTGTGTGTGTGGGGGTTGTGTGTGTGGGGATGTGTGTTGTGGTGGGTGTTTTTATGGGGTTTGGGGTTGGGGGGGGGTTTGTGTGTGTAATTCCTGGGGAAAAACCCCAGCCAGCAAAAAAAAATTTGATATTGGGGAAAAAAAAATTTAAAATAAGAAAAGGGAAAAAGGGTAAGGTTGTGTGGGGTGTGTGTGTGGTGTGGTGTGTGTGTGTTTGTGTGTGTGTGTGTGGTGTGTGTGTGTGTGGTTAGGAGGGAGGAGGAACAAAAAAAGGAGGAGAGGGACCCCCTTTTAAAATCAGAGGGGGGGGGTTTTGAAGTGGATTGTTAGGGGTGGGGGGGGGGGGTTTTCAAAATTGGTTCCCCCCCCCCCCCCCCCTCTTCACATTACTATGGACCCTAGTCCAAAGATATTTCTTTTTTGGGGCCTAGTTTTTTCCCCAACAAAAAACAAAAAACCCCCCCCCCCTCCTTTTGGGGGGGCCCCCGTCTTTTTTGTATTTGGGGGCAAACCCCCCCTGTTGTATTTGCCCCCTGGGGGTTTAAAATCAGGGTGAATCCACAGAAAAAGGGGGGGGGAAAAAGGGGGGGAAAGGGGGGGGAAAAAGAGGGGGGGCCAAGGAGGTAACCCCCTTTTATGGGGGTTTTGGAAAAATTTTTTTGTAAATGTACTTGGCGCAAAATTTTCCCCCCTGTTGGGGGGAAAAACCTTTTCCCCCCTTACCCTTAATTACGCGAAGTTTGGAATCTCCCCCCAGCATGTGTGATTGTGTGGTGTGTGTGAGAGGGGGGTTTTTTTTGGTTTTGACATTCATGGCTAGAGGGGGGGGGTTGGGTTTTTAGTGGGGGGTTTTACTAGCTTCCGAACATTCATAGTTACTCTTGTTCTACGCAGTGGAATGCCCCAGAAAAAAAAACTCTTGTTTTTGCCCCCAAAAAAGTAAAAAGGTGGAGTTTTTTTGTTACCCCCAGGGAGAGTCAGCCCCAGTGCCCCCAAAAACCTTTCCCCGGGTATGGGAAAAAAAATTTCATTATCCTTCATTTTTTTTGAAAAAAAAAACCCCTTTCGGAGAATCCCCCAATGAAGGCGGAAAACAGAAAAAAAGGAAGTGGGGGGAAAAAGTAAAAAAGGCGGGGGGGCAAAGGTGGGATAAAAAAAGAAAAAGGTTTTTCCCCGGACAGAATTTCCTGAAGGTGGGGTTTTTGTGAATATTTTACAGCCCCCCCGGGCCCCTTTTCAGGAGGATTAAAAAAAAAAAACAAAAAACCAAAAATTTGGGGCCTTTTACCTTGCGAGAAAAAAACCCAAATGCCCGTCCCTTTGGGCCTTTTTGGGGGGTTTTTTTTTATATTTTTCTTCCCCCCGAAAGGCCAGTAGGCACGTTTTTCCGTTATTTACCCTGCAGTTTCGGTAAGTACTCCTAAAAGCCAATATTTTTTGGGCCCCAAAAAGCCCCCCAAAATTTTCCATAAAATACCTATAGGGGAAAAAACCCCCCAAATAAATAAAAAAAACACAAAGAAAACCACACACACAAAAACCCCCCAACACACCCACACACACCAAAAATTCTTAGTCTGCCCCAAAAAGGAAAAACTGTCGGAGGACGGGGGGAAAAATCTCCCCAAACGGGAAAAATTTTTCCGAAAAAAGCGCAGTGGGGACGTGTTGGGAAATTTTTTTTATGTTGGAAACAAGAGGCTACGACCGCGGGCCGCGGCGCGCGCGCGCGCCCCCAAAGTGTGTGTGTGTGTGTGTGTGTGTGTGTGTGTGGGGTTTTTGTGTGTGTGTGTTGTGGCGGGGTCGCGTGCCAGTGCTAAAAAAAAAGACACTGACGTGTTTTTGTTGTAGATATAAAAGGGGGGTGAATAGGTGACTGCATTCTTTTTTTTTTAGTCTGCCTGCTTCCGCCTCCTTCCCCCTGTGTGTTTTTTGTTTGTGGGGGTTGGGGGAAAGGGGGGGAGAGAGAGAGAGCCCCTTTTTAAAACAAACAATGCTGTCTTTTTCGATTTTGGGGGGACCCCAACAAAAAGCAAGGAGTTTTTAACGACGCAGTTTTTTTTTTTTTTGTTTGTTTTTTTGTATTAGAAAAGTTATCTCCAGTTATCTAATTTTTTTTTCTATTTTTTTTTAGGAGCCGGCTCAAGGGTGATATATTTTTTTAAAAAGGGGGGGAAAAAAAACTGGTATGTGTTTTTTTGTTCGTTTTTGGTTTTTGGGTTTTTTTTTTTTTGTTTTGCTTTTAAGAGAATTTTTTTTGGGTTTGTTTCTAGAGTGTTTTTTTTTTTCGATTTTTTTTTTTTTTAGTTTGGCCCCTTTTTTTTTTTTTTCTCTTTCTTCTTTTTAAAATTTTTTTTTTTCCCGGGGTTTTTTTTTGAAATTAAATTTATGCATTCCCCAAATTTTTCATCGCTCTTCTTTTGTCCCCTTTTTTTTTGTTTTTATTTTTTTTTTTTTTTTTTTGTTTTTTTTTTTTGGTTTTTTGGGGGTTTTGGGGTCTGTCTGTTGTTTTTTCTGTCAGTTGTTTTCTTTTGGGGGTTTTTGTTTTTTGTTCTGTCTGGGGGCCCCATTCACCCCATAAAACACACGCACACCACGGCACACACGCACAAAACCCCCCCCATACACCCACACATACACACACAAGTTGCTGAGGTAGGCAGCTGTAACAGTGTTTTTATTTTTAGCGGGAGGCAGCAGCCCCAAGGGGCCCCCTTGTCAGAGGGGAAAAAAAGGGGAAACCCCAAAATCACAGCCTGTCTGTTTTGCCCCTGGGGGGGGGTAGCTTTTTTTCTTTCTTTTCTTTCTTTTTTTTCTGTCTTTCTTTTTTCTTTCTTTCTTTCCCCTTTTTTTTTTTTCTGCCCGTCTGTTGTCGTTGTTTTTTTCCCCTTTTTTTTTTTCTTTTTTTTCTTTCTTTCTTTCTTTTTTTTTTTTTTTCTTTTTTTTTCTTTTCTGTCTGTCTGTCTCTCTTTCTGTTTTTCTTTCTATCTATTTTTCTTTTCTTTTCTTTTTTCCTTTTTTTTTTTTTTCTTTCTTTATTTTTTTTCTTTCTTTCTTTTTTTTTTTCTTTTTTTTTTTCTTTTTTTTTTCTTTCTTTTTTTTTCTCTTTTTTTTTGTCCCCCCTGTCTTCTTTCTGTCTTTCTTTCTATCTATTTTTCTCTCTCTCCTCTCTTCTTTTCCTCTCTGTCTCTGTCTGTCCCCCTCTTTTCTTTTCTTCCTTTTTTTGTTCCTGTCTCCCTGTCTTGTTCTCTCTCCTCTCTCTTTTTCCCCTTCTCTCTGTTTTTTGTCTCTGTCTGTTTCCCCTCTCCTCTGTTTCTTCTCTCTGTCTCTGTTCTCTCTCTCTTTGTCTTTCTCTTTCTCTCTTCTTTCTCTTCTGTCTTCTCTCTCTGTCTCTTTTCTCTGTTTTGCCCTTTTCTCTCTGTTTTTCTCTTTTTGGGTTTTCTCTCTCTGTCCTTTTTGTCTCGTTTCTGTTTTTTTCCCCTGTCTCTCTGTTTCCCCTGTCTCTCTCTCTCTCTTGCTCTCTCTCTTCTCTCTTCTTTCTCTCTCTTTTTCTCTCCCCCCTCTCCTCTTCCCCTCTTCTCTCTGTTTTTCCCCCGGGCTATCTGTTTGTCTATCGTTTCCCCCCCCCCCCCCCCCTTTCCACTTTTTCTTTCTTCCCTTCTCTTTTTTTCTGTTGTAAGCCGACATTAAAAACCCCCCGAAAAAACGGAATTTTCCCTGTTGGAAAAGATTGGGGAGTTTTTTGTTTTATTTGTTGTGTGGTTTTTTTAAGGCCCCCTGTATAAAAATGATTAAAAAAAAACTAGAATTTCTGGGTGGCCTTTTAAATAAAGTGAAAAGTTTATGAGTTTTTTTATTTATTATTTTAGCGAGGATAAGGAAAAAGCACTCATGTGCTTCTTAATCCAGTCCCAGTGTATCCCCGTTTTGAAATCGTTCTTTTGTACCCACCAGCAAAAATTCCCCAAATTTACAAAAAAGGGAAAAAGGTTTTTTTCTGGGGGCAAGGGGGTTTGAGCGGTTGCACAGGGCCCTTTTTGGTTTTGTTCATCAAAACTTTTGGAGAAATGGGTGCACTGATTTTTAAATCCGGGGAAAAATTTTCCCCAAGGGGGTCAAATCGGGTTTTAAAATTTTTTCGGCGCAATGTTCACCTTGGGGTACCCCCTTCCTAGGAGAAAAAGGGGGAGAGGGGAAGGGGAGAAAAGTGGGGAGAGGGGGGGAAGGAGAGAGAGGAGAGAGAGACAAAAAGGACAGGGAAGAGAGACGGGGAAAAAAAAGAGACAGGGAGACAGAGGAGACAGAAAGAGAGAGAGGTTTTTAATCTTGAGATTTTCCCTTTTTGTGAAGAAAAGCCTACAACGTAGCAGTATTTTTGGTCTAGAT
>CM060331.1:1958001-1965501 GCA_030674155.1 Stramonita haemastoma
TACAAGTCTTTCTGGGAACGACAAAGGCTGGACACTGGACCAAGATGGCAGAAAAATACACACGGGAAGGTGGTGGATGCTGTTTACACCGACAGCCTCCCTTCATTTATTGATTTTTATTCTTTTATATGGAGGATAATGGGATAAGCACTCATGCGCTTTTTTCATCCAACCCCCGTGTGTATGCAGTTGTGTAAATATTGTCATCTGTTCCCACCGGCACACAATGGTCTACTCTTACGAAAGGCAGAACAGGATTTAACGTGTGCGCAAGATGTTCTGCGTGCGTTTGCACACGGGGCCTCGGTTTATAGTCTCATCCGAAGGACTTTTGGGGAGAGTGGAGTCAGCACTGATGTTAACTCCAGGGGAAAAAATCCCCTCCAACGGGAATCGAACTCGGGTCGACAAATTGCCAGCGCAATGTTCTGACCACTAGGCTATCCGTCCCTGTGTGTGTGTGTGTGTGTGTGTGTGTGTGTGTGTGTGTGTGTGTGTGTGTGTGTGTGTGTGTGTGTGTGTGTGTGTGTGAATGTGCGTGCGTGTGAGCGTGCGTGCGTGCGTGCGTACGTGTGTACGCGCGTATGTGTGTGTGTAGGTGGAGGTGACAATCATTCTTACTATGTGACAACTGCCGACTTCACCTCACACAAGAGACTGTACTGTACTGTAGGTTGGGGCTGGTTGGCTGGTGGTTAGTTAAATCGATAGGAGTTACCCTGTCAGTCGCCTGTGCTGTGCTGTGCTGTGCCGTGCTGTGCTGTGCTCGGTCGCTTGTTGTTTTGACCGACACTGGACCTTGCTGAGAGGGGCAGTGACCGGCCACTGACCCCAACCTGCCCGCCTGCCTGCCTGCCTGCCTGCCTGCCTGCCTGCCTGCCCGCCTGCCTGCCTGCCTGCCTGCCTGTGTCTCTTGTTTACCGTCAGCCTGCCTACTGGAAGCATTGTTGGGTTGCCAAGTAAAGTAGGCGCACCTACCTCGGACATGTCGAGAACTACTGTGACTGTTTGAGATGGTACCCGTTGAAAAAAGTGTCCCTGTTATATGTATGTGTGTGGTGTGGTGGTGGGGGGGGGGGGGGGGGGGGGGGGGGGTCGGTGTGTGTGTGTGTGTGTGTGTGTGTGTGTTGGAGGGGGGAGTTGTGTGTGTGTTGTTGTTGTTGTTGTTGTTGTGTTGTGTGTGCGTTGTGTTGTGTTTGTTGGTGGTTGTGGTGGTGGTGGTGGTGGTGGTGGTGGTGGTGTGTGTTGTGTGTGTGTTGTATTGTGTTGTGTTGTGTTGTGTTGTGTGTGTGTGTGTGTGTGTGTGTGTGTGTGTGTGTGTGTGTGTGTGTGTGTGTGTGTGTGTGTGTGTGTGTAATAGTAGTAGTAGTAGTAGTAGTAGTAGTAGTAGTAGTAGTAGTAGTAGTAGTAGTAGTAATAATAATAATAATAATAATAATAATAATAATAATAATAATAATAATAATACAAGTAGTAGTAGTAGTAGTAACAGCAGCAGCAGTAGTAGTAGTAGTAGTAGTAGTAGTAGTAGTAGTGGTAGTAGTAGTAGTAGTAGTAGAGAGAGAGAGAGAGAGAGAGAGAGAGAGAGAGAGAGAGAGAGAGAGAGAGAGAGAGAGAGAGAGAGAGAGAGAAGGAGAGAGAGAGAGAGAGAGAGAGAGAGAGAACAGACAGACAGACAGACAGACAGACAGACAGACAGACAGACAGACAGACAGACACACACACACACACACACACACACACACACACACCACACACACACACACACACACACACACACACACACAGAAGGGGGTGGAGCCTCTCGGGAGGGTAGTGGCGAAAAAAGGGGGAGGCAATGTGGGGATTTTATGGAGTGTTTGGAAATGGAGTACGTTTAGCTCACTGAACGAATTATGCCAGTCTGCCTGTCCGCCCTTAACCGTCTTGTTTATCTGTCTGTCTGTCGGTCTGTCTGCCTTCCAGTGTGTGTGTGTGTGTGTGAGTGTGTGTGTGTGTGTGTGCGCGCATGCGTGCATGCGTGCGTGCGTGCGTGCGTACATGTGTGTGTGGGGGTGGGGTGGTGGTGATGATGTTGAGGATGATGTGTGTGTGTTTGTGTGTTTGCGTGTGTGTGTGTGTGTCTGTAAGTGTATGTATGTATGTATGTGTGTGTGTGTGATGTGCGTGCGTGCGTGCGGGGGAAAAGAAGGGGAAAGAGGGGAATTAGCAGAGATACACTATACTAATTGCAGAAAAAAAATGAGGAAAAGTGTAGAGTGCAAACCCGAGACTGCTGGAAAAGCGCCAGGGAAAACTCCATCCATACATGCAGAATGAAATGAACAGCATTTGTGGGCACCCCTCAATCTCGCAAGACTGTGGATAGGATCCAGGCTCTAGAGCGCAAAGTCTGGGTAGGTCAGTATGGAGGGCAAGCTGTTACCCATGCAGCAGACCCCCCCCCCCCCCCCCCCCCCCCCCCGTCTCCACGTCGCTAGAATGGTCTATTGGTAAGGCAATCGCCCATACGAATGGTTCAAGTGCCATCGCAGGAGCCGCCAGAACGTTGCCATGTACAGCCCCAAACCGCCCTGGGGACTCCAACTCCCCGATTTTTCCTCAGGGATGGTGTCTAAACACGACACCTGTGTGCATGCTGGTTTCGTTGTTGTTTTTTAAGCTGTTGTCATCCGCTCCTGCCGGCACACATGGCCTGCTCTTCCGAGAGGCAGAACGGGTTTTTAACGTGTGTGCAAGGTGTTCTGTGTGCGTTTGCTCACGGGGCCTCGTTTTACAGTTTCATCCGAATGAATAGCATTAAAGTCATGAAGAAAAGAAAAAAAAAACCTTGGACTGTGAAATGACTGTGCAATGTTCAATGAGACAGCTTTTTTTTTTTACTGGGGGGGGGGGGGGGGGGAGGAGTCCCTTGCATTGCAGGTTATATTCTATCATAAAGCATGTACATCTCCATCAGCACAAAACATTCATTTATCGTCTCATATCACTTACAGTGGAAGGACGTAAAAAGCGAAGAACGATAACAAAATGTTCAATTCCAACACAGTATGTAGCATGCTGACATGGT
Organism: Stramonita haemastoma; assembly: GCA_030674155.1. Lineage (NCBI taxonomy): Eukaryota > Metazoa > Mollusca > Gastropoda > Neogastropoda > Muricidae > Stramonita > Stramonita haemastoma. The sequence goes on from CM060331.1 coordinate 1,961,072, forward strand.
GATTTTTAGTACACAACATATCAATGCTTTAATTAATTATGTTGCAAAGATTTTTGTTTGGGAATAAAAAATATAAAAAAAGGATGTAGAAATACATTTATCTGAAGTATTTGAAATGAGACAGCTTGATTTGACACAGTGTCATTGGAATGATCTTCCACCCCCCCCCCCCCCCCTCTTCCCTTGTGGGTATGCTGGGGGTCGGTCAATATAAACAGCATCCCCACCTTCTGGACGTTCTGTGCTAGCAATTCCCTCTGTTTTAGACCACTTTTTGTTTCTGCCACCTTCCTTTTTTCCCTGTCACCTCCTCCTCCTTGTTTTCTGCCTGTTTGGTCCATTCCTCTGTTGTCTGCCTGTTTGGTCCATTCTCCTGCCTTATCGTCCCAGAAAGACTCAAAAGATAACGTACAATTTTCCCCCATGCCGAAGTCGGAGGTGCTGGGTCTGACTTGTCAGGCGCTTAACGGCAGCACAACGCGTTTTCGCTCACATGACAGACAACAATAGTTGCTGTCTGAGCGTTTGACGAATAAAACATAAGACCCAGGTAGGTGTATGGAATCTAGAAACAGTGCTTCTTTGAGCAAAGTTACTGAAAGAGGAACCACAGAGTTTACAGCCATAAGAATGGCGACGAATTTTGTGCCAAAAGAGTGTTAGAGTTTGTCCAAAAGAATAAGATCTGTCAACTTCATGTGTGCACATTACCAAAGCTGCACTCCAGCATTCTCTCTCTCTCTCTCTCTCTCTCTCTCTCTCTCTCTCTCTCTCTCTCTCTCTCTCTCTCTCTCTCTCTCTCTCTCTCTCTCTCTCAGTATATTAAAATTATCAGCTCCAGTTATCACAGACACCCTAACATATATATATATATATAACCTCTGCCTTGATAAGAACTATTTCCCCAATGCCTTCAAATGTTCTAAAGTAATCCCCATCTACAAGTCTGGCGATACTTCTGATCCTTCAAACTATAGGCCCATCTCCATTATACCGATCCTTTCAAAACCACTGGAAAAACATATGAATAAACACTTAGTCCGTCATGCAGAAATCAACAACTTACTTCATCCTAATCAGTCTGGATTTAGAATAAAGCACTCGTGTCATACAGCACTAACCAGTCTTGTAGATAATTGGCTATCAAACATCAATGACAATAAATTTTGTGGAGTATTATTTGTTGATTTCAAAAAAGCATTTGATACAATTGATCACAAACTTCTCCTTAAAAAGCTAAACCTGTATAACATTTCTACAAAAACCCTAGGACTACTCGATTCATATCTTACAAATAGGCACCAGTATGTCTCAATAGCTACATCAACATCCAAACTAAAGCCCATTCATTATGGAGTACCACAGGGATCCATATTGGGCCCTATTCTCTTTTCATTATACATAAATGACCTTCCTCTACATATCAATTCCAAATGTGAACTATTTGCAGATGACACAACCATACATACGAGCCATAATGACATTGACTATCTCACAACTTTATTACAAAAAAGCACTGACGACCTTGTCAAATGGACTGAACTGAACCACATGACTATCCATCCCCAAAAAACAAAATGCATGCTTATCACTACCAGACAAAAGCGACAAAATTTACCACATAAACTATTTCCAATTCACATAAAAAAGGAAGCAATCGAACAGACCTCTCACCACAAAGTTCTAGGAGTGACAATTGATGAAAATCTTAGCTGGTTCTACCACATATCTCACCTATGCAAATACTTGTCAAAAAAAGTCTACCAGTTGATTAAAATTAAACACTTTCTCGATTTTCATTCAAGGAAACTGTTTTTTCAAGCTTATATACAATCCTCAATAGACTATGCTGCAACCATGTGGGACTCTGCCAGTGCTAATATCATGAAACCATTACTAAGTCTGTATAAACGTGGTCTCAAACTGGTCCTTCTGAAGAAAACAACCTTGCTAGAAGGAGATTATACTCAGTTAAATATCCTTCCCCTACACCAAAGACTAAAATATAACAAAGGCATCATGATGTTTAAGATACTGACAGGAAATGTCCCCACATCCTTAAAAGACAAATTCCCAATGAATCATTCCAGAAATACGGTAAAGCCAAGTGTCCCAATCCCAAGAATAGACTTGTTCAAAACTAGCTTACTATATTCAGGCCCTACGCTATGGAACTCCCTCCCTGACTCAATTAAACAGCATCAATCATTAACAACCTTAAAAAATCACCTTCTAATCTACTTGATGAATCAAAAATAACAAACCACACTTCTCCCCTCTCCAACTATCTGCCATCTCCCTCCTCACTTCTCTCAGATTATGATGATCTTATGACTATAATCATAAGACTAAGTGAGGTGTGTGTGTGTGTGTGTGTGTGTGTGTGTGTGTGTGTGTGTGTGTGTGTGTGTGTGTGTGTGTGTGTGTGTGTGAGTTGGGGTTTTTTTTTGTTCAAGAACTGTGCTTTATGGGACTTATTTTGATAATAGATGGCGGGATTGATGTTTTCAGTCATTTAACCTCATCATATTCTCATGCTTGCTCTTTAATTATTGCGCCTTTTTTTTTTTTTTTTTTTTTTTTTTTTTGCTTTGATTGGTTTTTGTTTGGTTTTTTGTACTCAAATCAAATTCTTCATTGATTTTTTTTTGCTTTGATTGGTTTTTGTTTGGTTTTTTGTACTCAAATCAAATTCTTCATTGATTTTTACTTCATATTTTCGTTTCTGAATGAGTGCCTTTTTATAACATTACCTTAATATTGTATCTCTGTCTTATTTCTTATCTGTTGTTGTTGCTCTTTCTCACCCTTTATCAAAATCTTATATTTTATGGGACATAGTTTGATGATAGATGGTGGTGGATTGATGTTTTCAGTCATCTAACCTCATCATATTCTCATGTTTGATCTATAATCATTGCGCCTTTTTTTTTTTGTTTGTTTGTTTGTTTGTTTGTTTGTTTATGTTTTGTTTTGTTGTTGTTGTTGTTTGTTTTTTTGTGTGTGTTTTTGTTGTTGTTTTTGGTTTTGTTTCTTTGTTTCTTTGTTTGCTTGTTTATTATTCAAATCAAAATCATCATTAATTCTTCCTTCTTATTTTCGTTTTTGAATGAGTGCCTTTTTTTATAACATTACCTTAATATTGTATCTATGTCTTATTTCTTACCTGTTGTTTGATACTTGGTGTGGTTTGCTCTTGGTAATTGGATCATTATAATTGTTCTTGTTTTAGTTGAGGCTGTCTTTTTATCTTGATGTTATCCCTGAAAGGGGCGGGGACTGGATGTAAAAAAGCACATGAGTGCTTATCTATTATCCTCGAATAAAAGAATTTTGCCTTGCCTTGCCTTGCCTTGCCTTGCCTTGTCTCTCTCTCTCTCTGTGTGTCTGTCTGTCTGTCTGTCTGTCTCTCTGTCTCTGTCTGTATGTCTGTCTCTCTCTCTCTCTGTGTCTGTCTGTCTGTCTGTCTCTGTCTCTCTCTCTGTCTCTCTCTCGGTGTCTCTCTCTCTGTATCTCTGTCTCTATCTCTCTCTCTCTCTGTCTGTCTGTCTGTCTGTCTGTCTGTCTGTCTCTCCCTCTCTGTCTCTCTCTCTCTCTCCCTCTCTCCCTCTGTCTCTCTCTCTCTCTCCCTCTCTGTCTGTCTGTCTGTCTGTCTGTCTGTCTCTCCCTGGCTCTAACCAGCTGCTTGCCAGTTCTATATCACTGGCCTTCGCAGGGAGCGTTGACTCCTTGTGGCTGTGGAGAGTACACAGTTCATTGCCCTTACTTATGCCTACCCACTTCTCTCCCTTCCCCTGATTTGCCCCTTTGCGTTCTTTGAACTGCAGATTGCTGTCAGGAGCTAGTTGGTGGCTTAGTGGCAAGACACCTGCCTCGAAAGCGAAAAGATTTGGAGTTCGAATCTTTGGCTAGTACTGATTTGTGTGTGTGTGTGTGTGTGTGTGTGTGTGTGTGTGTGTGTGTGTGTGTGTGTGTGTGTGTGTGTGTGTGTGTGTGGTGTGTGTGTGTTGAGTGTGTGTGTGTGTGTGTGTGTGTGTGTTGTGTGTGTGTGTGTGTGTGTGTGTGCGTGGTGTGTGTGTTGTTGTTGTTGTTGTTGTTGCTTCGATTTTACGTCTGTTCACTCAAAGTGATATTAGACGATGGGAAGGAAAGGGGAGGGTCTAGTATGTTGATGGATGTGTGCAGTAAAATGGGTGTCTTTTTCTTAATAAAGTATACAGTGCATAAATTTGGGCTAAACAGTGATAACAACAAGTAAATACATAACAAATGCTAGTATGACTTAAAACTATAACAAATTTCCTAAAGAACTATTCATTAAAGATTTTGTTATACGAAATGCCAAATTCAGATTTTTAAAAATCTTATCCAAGGATTTTTCCGAGAAAGAAGGTAAGAATGGTTTTAGACTCTTACATTCAAAAACTATG